>CM070495.1:9121637-9444137 GCA_036324585.1 Champsocephalus esox | reverse complement strand
TGTGTTAGTTCTATGACATTGCCTCTCCAGGCTCTCATTGATTCTGGTGCGGAGGATAGCTTTTTGGACCAGGAGCTAGCTGAACAGCTGGGACTCTGCTTGGAGCCGCTAGAGGAACCGTTAACTGCCTATGCTCTAAATGGACAAATCATCTCCTCAGTCACAGCACAGTCACCCCTTGTGACTTTAATCACCTCCGGAAACCACTGTGAACTTATCCAGTTTAAGGTAATATCCTCTCCTTCTACACCTCTGGTTTTGGGTTACCCGTGGCTACGTACTCACAACCCACACATTGATTGGGCAAAGGGAAGGATTATTGAATGGGATCAGCACTGTCTCGCTAACTGCCTGTGTTCTGCCCTACCTTCAACTTCTGTTTCCCCAAATCCTGTTGTCTGCCCTGATGCACCTGTAGATTTGACTGGTGTTCCTACTACTTACCACGACCTGCGTTGGGTCTTCAGCAAAGAGAGGGCTCTCTCTCTTCCTCCCCACCGACCCTACGACTGCCCGATTGATCTGCTCTCTGGAGCTCCTCTACCATCCAGCCGCCTCTACAATCTGTCCCGTCCTGAGAGGGAGGCTATGGAGCTTTATATCACGGACTCTGTGGCTGCTGGTATTATTCGTCCCTCCTCTTCTCCTGTGGGTGCCGGGTTCTTCTTTGTAGGCAAGAAGGATAAGTCGCTACGACCTTGCATAGACTTTCGGGGGTTAAACAATATCACGGTCAAGAACAAGTACCCATTACCCCTTCTCACCTCAGCTTTTGAATATCTCCAAGAGGCAACCCTGTTCACCAAGCTTGACCTTCGAAATGCCTATCATCTGATCCACATCCGCCAGGGGGATGAATGGAAGACAGCGTTTAACACTCCATTGGGCCATTTTGAATATCTGGTCATGCCTTTTGGTCTCACGAACGCCCCAGCAGTTTTCCAGTCTATGATCAATGATGTCTTGCGTGACTTCCTTAACCGCTTTGTCTTTGTCTACTTAGACGACATCCTGATTTTCTCCAGGAATCAGGAAGAACACGAGAACCATGTCCGCACAGTCCTACAGAGACTGCTGGATAACAAGCTCTATGTTAAGGCGGAGAAGTGCGAGTTCCACCAGAACCGGATCAGCTTCCTGGGCTACATCATCAGTCAGGGAAAGGTGGAGGCAGACCCTGGAAAGATCAAGGCAGTGGTGGAGTGGCCAGTCCCAACTACAAGGAGGGAGCTCCAGAGGTTTCTGGGATTTGCCAACTTTTACCGTCGCTTCATCCGGAACTTCAGTAAGGTAGCTGCACCTCTCTCCAGACTCACCTCCGTCAACATTACGTTCTGTTGGACTCCAGAGGCTAACAGAGCTTTCATTAAACTCAAGTCCTTGTTCACCTCAGCTCCCATCCTTATTCAGCCAGAGACAGAGAAGCAGTTTCTTGTGGAGGTGGACGCGTCTGATACTGGAGTAGGAGCAGTTTTGTCTCAGATGGCCGGTCCTGATAACATCCTCCATCCCTGTGCTTTTTTTTCACGTCGCCTCTCTCCTGCGGAGCGCAATTATGATGTTGGTAACAGGGAGCTTCTGGCTGTTAAGTTGGCACTAGAGGAGTGGAGACACTGGCTCGAAGGCAGCAAGCAGCCTTTCCTGGTCTGGACGGACCACAAGAATCTCTCCTACAGCCAGATGGGCTCTGTTCTTCTGTCGCTTCGACTTTTGCCTCACCTTCCGCCCTGGCTCCAGGAATGTAAAGCCCGATGCTCTGTCTAGGCTATACTCTCCTGACTCTCCTGATCCTCCAGATGCTTCAAACCTTCCCAAGAGTTGTGTAGTTGGCGCCCTCTCTTGGGAGATTAATAACACCATCCTGGAGGCATTGAGAGAGCAACCAGATCCAGGCAATGGTCCTCCGAACCGTCGGTTTGTTCCTGATGCTGCCCGCTCCAAGGTTCTACAGTGGGTCCACAATTCCCGGTTCTCAATCCATCCCGGAGTAAACCGCACTCTTTCTTTCCTGAAGAGACATTTCTGGTGGCCAACGATCAACAGGGACACTCTGGAGTACGTTTCTGCCTGTCCCACGTGTGCTAGGAGTAAGTCCTCCCACCAGTCTGCTGCAGGGTTGCTCCAGCCCCTTCCTATCCCTAGTCGTCCCTGGTCAAACATCGCACTGGATTTTGTTACCGGCCTGCCCCCCTCCCAGGGCAACACCACAATCCTTACTGGAGTAGACCGGTTTTCCAAGTCAGCTCACTTCGTTGCTCTTCCAAAACTCCCGTCAGCCCTGGAGACCTCCCAACTCCTCACAGAACATGTTTTCCGGTTACATGGTATCCCTGCCGACATTGTCTCAGACCGCGGTCCCCAGTTCACCTCTCGAGTTTGGAGGGAGTTTTATCAATCCCTGGGAGCCTCAGTCAGCCTGACTTCTGGATATCACCCCCAATCAAACGGCCAAACAGAACGAACTAATCAGGACCTGGAGTCAGCTCTCCGCTTCTGGTCTCTCCCCCTTTGAGGCTTCATTGGGGTACCAGCCACCCCTGTTCCCCGAAGAGGAGCGAGACTTGGCAGTTCCCTCAGTCCAGCAGCATGTGCGTCGCTGTCAGAAGATCTGGAGAGATACACGGAACCAGCGATCAGCCAACCGTCACAGAAAGGCAGCTCCTCCATACGTCCCAGGCCAGTCAGTCTGGTTGTCCTCCCGCAACATTCCTCTCATCTCTGAGTCCAAGAAGCTTTCCCCACGCTTCATTGGTCCTTTTCCCATCCTAAGGATCATTAACCCTTCCGCAGTCCGGTTGAAGCTTCCCAGAGCTCTGAGAATTCACCCCACTTTCCACGTGTCTCAGATTAAGCCGGTTCACACCAGTGAATTGAGCCCTCCGGCCTTACCCCCTCCTCCCGCCCGTATCATCGACAATCATCCTGCTTATACGGTGCACCGTCGGGGCAGGGGTTTCCAGTATCTGGTGGACTGGGAGGGTTATGGCCTCAAGGAGCGATGCTGGGTTCCTCGTTCCCGTATCCTGGACCCAATCATGGTGAGGGCCTTTCACAGGGCTCATCCAAACAAGCCTGGTGGTCGCCAGGTGGCTCCCATTGAGGGGGGGGTACTGTGAGGAATTGCAGTATCTCCTTCTCCTTTTTTCTGTTTGTTTGTCTATCTGTTTGTCTGTCTTCCTGGCTGGGCGTGGTTGACCTACTTTCCATTTTCCGCCAACTCACCTCCGCTCCTGTTTCTCATCATCACTGATTACCACAACTCACCTGCTGCTGCTTAAAACTCCGGTTCGATCATCAGACTTCGCCAGTTCTTCGTATACTCACAGTGGTAAACTCCAGTTCCGGCTGACTAGTATTGCTAGTCTTTTTGTATACTCTTCCAGTTGGAATTTGTCATATGCTAATCCTGTTCTGTTTTGTGCCTGTTCCAGATACTCCATATTCCATTCCGTCCTGCCTGCCACGTCCAGCCCAACCTCCGTCTCATCCCTGCTCCACGTTCTTCCCACTCTGTTGAGAGTTTGCTTTGTCTCCTGCCTGTTCTTTGAGGAACGTAAATAAATCCAATTCTTTTGACACTACACCTAAGTCTCCGTCCCAAGTGTTCTTGCATAGCGGGTTCAAGTTTTGAGTCTCTTTACGAGGAGCGTAACACTTGTGATCATTTGAAAGTTGGAATGAAGTGTCTAGCTGAAAGTATGTGGAAGGAGTAGCATTTGGCACAAGATGTAGGAAAACAGGATTTGAAGGCATCTCCCATTGACTTCAATGTTAAAAAAGGAGTTTAAAAAGCTGAATATTTCAAAAAGTATAACATATTTTGAAAAAGTTGAAGGTTTCCCATCGATTCCTGAACAGACTGAATTGTTTAATACTTGAATGGTTTCTGTAGCTGAAAATAAGCTGAAGTTATGGAGAGCTAAAGTATTGGCTGAAATAAAGGGAACAAAGATTTGAAGAACGACAGTGTAAACAGCATTCCCACTAAATATACGTTTACATTTACTGAAATTATCAAATCAAGTCAACATTTCACAGTGTTTACTGAGTGAGCTGTGTGCGGTTTGTTAAACTTGTAAAATATTACAGGGGTGGGGGCGCGTACAGAGGACCCGGAGGTCAATCGTGTACGAGTGCTTCCCCGCCTAACAGTGCGTTTAAATCGTGCATTAAAGAGAACAGCTGTCATTGAGCATCTTTTCTTTTTGCGAACAGATTTAACGCGGCTCTGCCGTAACGCACCCACAGCGGACTCACAATCCTTGGATGGGTAGTCCAGTCTGCATAGAGTGGTGCACCTCTGGACAGTAGTTATTTCCCGAGGTGCATCACTCCCGGTACCTGTGTCGCTCTCAGAGAGAAGAGACGTCTGCCGCTCCAAGGGATAGTTTGTGTGCCAGTGTGTGTGACTGGAGACAACGTAACCTCCCTTGGCGGTTCATACACGATGTTGTGTTGTCTGTCCTCATGAGGACATGGTGTCCTCTGAGAGAAGACAGGAAGCGTTTTAGGGTGGGGACCACCGCTAAAAGCTCCGGGTGATTTACGTGCGCCCGCTGGTGACCACCTTCCGTGTAAGAACAGCACCCGTAGGCGCGTCCCGTACTAGAAAAGTCGGGTGTAGTCAAGCCCGCCTTAACCTGCCATCAGGCCCTGGGGCTGATAGGTTGTGTAGGCCCCCTATTTAAACAACAAATCAAAGTCATTCATAGCCTCGGCAGGCTCTGTGATCGCACTTCTCCACTCTGCTCTGCGCGCCTGGTCCTCTCCTCCAGATGAGTGACGTATCGGGCCTCCCTCATGTATTTGTCCGGTTGCCGTTGGCTCCCCTCCACGTAGCAAGTCCTCGTCGTCCTCTCATCTCCTCCCCTCCCTCCTTCCTGTCTGTTTTTCCTCTCCCGCTACTCCATCGCTTTCAGAACCAGACGGCCTACTTGGCTCAGAGGCCCCGCGGCCGGCACCGCTGCCACTCGGTACAGAACTCATCTGTCCTTCCTCCTCATCCCGGCCTACAGGTTTAAAATAACCTGGAAGCTTCGGCATGTTTTGTAATAGCTGCTTGTCTCGAAACTACTTTTCCCTCAACAATTTCCTTTTCCGAGCGCCACTCTCAAACTTTTTCTTCTCAAACTTTTTCTCCTCAACAACCTTCATCTGTCACTCAATCACTCGCAATTTGAATAAGGCTGCGGCCACACGAGGACGAAAACGGCTAAACGCATAGGATTAACGTAAACACAATCGCAAACAAGCTTCCGTCCACACGCAATAATTATCCGGATAGTGTCTGCCCACACGAGACCGCTCCGTTTAGCTCCAACCGCTGGAGAAGCTGCAGTACATATGCAGGAGCCTGTACGTGGCACTGTAACTTCCTCCACAAAAGCAGCGAAGAAGTATGGTTGTCATGGTTGCCCTTCTGTTTATTCTCCGCGGTGGGGGCCGAGGGAACCGGGCAGAGTTTTTCGCCAGTCAACGTGTATTAAAGTTTAAATCTTCCGGACAAAATTATAAAAGTGTCGGTCAAAGGTCTTCTTTGTTATTTATTGAGCTTTAAAACAAATGAATAACGACTCTATATAATATAATAATAAAATACACGGAGTGGAGCCTCTCTTTTTCCTCCCTCTCTTCGGACAGCGTCAGTGTCTGTCTCATGCAGCATCTGATCCAGTAATGAGTGACCCGGCCGACAGTAAAAATAAACATATTTATAACTAGTTTAGGGAGTTTGAGAGGTAATTAAAATAGCTAAGGGTGATGATCTGACTTGAAGTGTGTGTTTTGTGCAGCGGGAGGAGCTGCAGGTGAGCAGAGCTGCGTGTCTCCGTCCTGTCAGATTAGACTTCACTCGCGAGAGAAAGATAAATAATCTGAATTCAGGGTGCAGTTTACTTTGACGCGAGGGTGAGCAGCAGTGGTGGGGAGAGGCGGGGCTATTGCCTCATCATTATTGCTGTAGATGTTGCACAAACAACTGTAGCATGGTCAATAGTGTCCGGAGCACGATAGCAACTCTGTGTTGTTGTTGTTGGTGGTGAAACACTTCAGCAATGGCGCGGGGTAAGCGGGGGTGAGCAGCAGAGGTGGGGAGAGGCGGGGCTATTGCCTCATCATTATTGCTGTAGATGTTGCACAAACAACTGTAGCATGGTCAATAGCGTCCGGAGCACGATAGCAACTCTGCAATCCGCCATTGTTGTTGTTGTTGGTGGCAAAACACTTCAGCAATGGCGCGGGGTAAGCGGGGGTGAGCAGCAGAGGTGAGCAGCAGAGGTGGGGAGAGGCGGGGCTATTGCCTCATCATTATTGCTGTAGATGTTGCACAAACAACTGTAGCATGGTCAATAGCGTCTGGAGCACGATAGCAACTCTGCGATCCGCCATTGTTGTTGTTGTTGGTGGCGAAACACTTCAGCAATGGTGCGAGGTAAGTGGAGGTGAGCAAAAGAGGTGGGGAGAGGCGGGGCTATTGCGCAATCACTATCAGTGATCTGAAAATGTTCGGATAGGGCGCACATACGGAGCCGTTTGACCCCCCAGAGAGTGGCGTATGCGTTTCTATCCACCTTGGGACCCGTTATCGTTTCCTCAGTCCTTCAGTGCCGTATTCGGTCATCCTCGTGTGGCCGAAGGGTCTATATGACACTAAACAGTAACGTAAACGGCCGAATTCGTCCTCGTGTGGCCGCAGCCTAAGTCACATGTGAAACATATTCTCATTCTGATTGGCTGTTAAGTGGTGCCCACTGACTGTTTCGGAGTCATCTCTGGAATCCATCGATCTGATGTGTGTGTGTGTGTGTGTGTATACGTGTGTGTGTGTGTTGTGTTTCCCGGGGAAAACACTCACGAGAAACCCCTGCTGTTGTGCCTGCTGTGACGTCAAGTTACTCCGTTCTCCACTTGTGTGGTGTCTCGTCAATTGTGTTAGTCGTGTTTGTTTTATGTCTGTCACTTCATGTTTAGTCAGGTATCTATGTAGAGTCACGTTTTCTTGTTACTTCATGTCTTGTCTGTCTATTTCATGTCATGTCTCGTTTTCCCATTTCCTGTTTTATTTTGTACTTACCTCTTGTCTTTCCTTTCAGGTCCTGTTAATTCCTCACTTTGGGTGATTTTCCGTCATCGTCAGCGTCTGCCCCGCCCCTGATTGTTTCCACCTGGTCCCTATTCCCTCATGTATAAATAGTCCTTGTCTCCCTTTGTCTTGTGCCAGTTCGTCTTGTTTCAGTGTGCTTCCATGTCCAGAGACCCAGCATTAAAACCAGAGAGAAGAGTTTTGTTTGTTTGAAATCGAGAAGTTTTGTTTTGTCCTCGCTTGAGTGATTTTTTTGTTAAAACTTTGTTTTATTTTTTCATTAAAATCTGAGCCGTCTCATTTGAGTCCAGTATTTTTGTACCCCGTTCTAACAGAACGAACTGGCCAACATGGACTCAGCCGACTCAGAAAAAAATAAAGTGGATGTCGAAGAACAGAGAGCAGAGCTTGCTCACCATGCTGCACAGCTGGTCTCCATTAACAGAGGAGTTGGTAACCTCACTGATCGCCAAGCAGAATTCCAGGAGTCTGTAACGAATCAAGTTAATCACCTGGCGGTTCAAGTGCACAGAGCTCTTGCCCAGCTCGAGGCTGGATCATCTGCACGGTCTCCTACTATGCCAAGCCCATCCGCTGGTGCTGCTGCAGACCACGTTCACTGAGCCAGTCAGTGAACATGTTCTCAGAGACTCTAAGGCATGTTTTTGATCACTCTTCACCAGCCAGAGAGGCCAGCCGAGTGTTAATGCAGATTAAACAGGGACCCAGAAGAGTGGCAGATTATGCGATACAATTTTGCACTTTAGCAGCAGATAGCGGGTGGAACACCCCAGCCCTTATTGATGCCTTTATGAATATATATGAATATAAAGGATTCTATTAAGGATCAATTAGCACCCCTGGAGCTACCAACAGATCTTAACTCTATCATTGCAATGTCTACCCGCATTGATATTAGACTTAATGAAAGGAACAGTGAAAGGTTAAGGACCAGCGTGCGCCCATCTGCCCCACAACGCCCATGGATAAACAATACACCTCTGACAACATCATCCGAAGAACCAATGCAGCTGGGCGGAGCCAGGATCACGGCAGAGGAGCGACAGCGCCGTTTCCGTGAAGGATGCTGCTTCTACTGTGGACAACATGGCCATGCTGCATCTTCCTGCCCGTTAAAAGGACAGGCTCATCGGCGCGCTGGTGAGCCGATTTTCTGCAGCTGACTTTCCTCCACGTTCATTGACCAAGGTAAAATTACAGTTACGTGACCACACCATGACTCAGGGGGTACTAGTGGATTCAGGGGCGGACGAAAGTCTGATGGACTGGGGTCTTGTTAAAAGACTGGGCATTACTACTGTTCCTTTGACTTCTCCTGTAGATGCCAGTGCCTTAGATGGCAAGCTGTTATTCAGAGTAACCCATATAACTGAACCCGTTCAAGTAACCATAGATGACATTCACACAGAAACATTAAGATTCCACTTATTTGACTCTGCACTTCACCCTATAGTTTTGGGACTTCCATGGCTCCTTAGGCACAATCCGAATATTGACTGGCGGTCGGGAAACATTATGAACTGGGGCTCTGATTGTAAAGTAACCTGCTTAGCCTCCCCTGGGAACTCCAGACAGTCTGTTAATCAGACAGACGACATCAAGTCAGAGTATGCTGACCTGTCCAGAGTGCCTGCATGTTATCTGGACTTAAAAGAGGTTTTTGACAAGACTAAGGCTACTTCGCAACCACCTCATCGACCTTATGACTGCCCTATTGACCTTTTGCCTGGAGCTCTGATCCCTAGAGGTCAGCTTTACTCCATCTCTGCACCAGAAAGAGGGGCCATGAAGACGTATATTGACTCTTCCCTTAAGTCTGGACTCATTAGACCATCGTCATCACCTGCGGCTGCAGGCTTTTTCTTTGTGGGCAAGAAAGATGGTTCCCTCCCTCCATGCATAGACTATAGTCCACTCAATGGAAAAACTGTCAAGAATAAATACCCCCTTCCACTAATGTCTACAGCGTTTGAACTGTTGCAGGATGCCCAAGTATTCACCAAACTGGACCCCAGAAACGCCGATCATCTCGTCAGAATTTGGGAGGGGGATGAGTGGAAAACAGGGTTCAACACTCCGAGTGGCCACTACGAATATCTTGTTATGCCTTTTGGTTTATGCAATGCTCCAGGTGTTTTTCAGGGTATGATCAATGATGTGTTGAGGAACTTTCTCAACAAGTTTGTCTTCGTCTACCTTGACGACATCTTCATTTTCTCACCGGATGAGGAAACTCACATTCAACATGTCCGCCAAGTACTCCAGAAACTGTTGGAGAATCAACTGTACTGCAAAGCTAAGAAATGTGAGTTTCATGTCAAGACGGTCTCCTTCCTGGGTTATATCGTCACCGCTAACCATGTTCAGATGGATCCAGTAAAGGTTAGTGCTGTGGAAGATTGGCCAACTCCCACAAACAGGAAACAGATCCAACAATTCTTAGGCTTTGCCAATTTCTACAGAAGGTTCATAAGAAACTTTAGCACCATTGCGGCGCCATTACATGCACTAACCTCTTATGTTGTTTTTAAGTAGAACACTGAGGCGGAGAAAGCCTTTCAAAGACTTAAGACGTTGTTCACAACCGCTCCAATCCTCACAGTGCCTGACCCGCAGAGACAATTCATTGTGGAGGTGGATGCCTCGAACGAAGGCGTCGGAGCGGTGCTCTCCCAAAGGTCTGCTCAGGACAACAAGCTCCATCCTTGTGCTTTCTTGTCACGGAAGTTGACAGACGCAGAGAGGAATTACGATGTGGGGAACAAGGAAATGTTGGCAGTAAAGATAGCCTTAGAAGACTGGCATCATTGGTTAGAGGGGGCGGAACAACAATTTTAATATGGACTGATCACAAGAACCTGGAATTCATTAGAAAATCCAAAAGACTAAACCCACGCCAGGCTAGATGGTCATTGTTTTTTAGTCGCTTTAACGTCACCTTGTCATACAGACCAGGCACTCAAAATGTGAAACCAGATGCTTTGTCACGCATGTACGAGCCTGAACCTGCTGCCAAAAAACCTGAAAGCATCCTTCCACTTCATTGTGTGGTTGGGGCAGTTTCATGGCAAATATAATCTGTGGTGGTGAGACATGGTGAGAGCCGGCTCCTAGTGGTTGCCCGCAAAATAGGTTGTTTGTACCTGTTTCAGTTCGCTCACAGGTAATTCACTGGGCTCACACGTCTTTGCTCACCTGTCATCCGGGGGTTAAACGCACAATCTTTATGATAAAGCAACGTTTCTGGTGGCCGGCTATGGAGAAACAGGTGGCAGAGTATGTGGCAGCCTGCACCGTTTGTGCCAGAAACAAGACCTCCAAACAAGCTCAGATGGGTCTGCTGCAGCCTCTTCCTGTTCCACATCGTCCATGGTCACACCTCTCCATGGACTTCGTCACTGGATTACCAGTTTCCGAGGGAAACACCACCGTCCTGACGGTGGTGGACAGATTCAGTAAGATGGCACATTTCATTGCATTACCCAAGCTCCCCTCTGCCAAAGAAATGGCAGAGGTCATGTTTCGTGAAGTTTTCCGCATTCATGGTTTTCCCAGGGATATCGTATCGGACCGAGGCCCCCAGTTCATCTCAGGTTTTTGGAAGGAGTTCTGCCATCTCCTGGGTGCCACAGTCAGCTTGTCTTCGGGTTACCACCCACAGTCCAATGGCCAATCAGAGCGGATCAACCAGGAGCTGGAGTTTGCTGTGTCTCGTTTCCCAGAACCAGGCATCGTGGAGCAAGCACCTGGTGTGGGTCGAGTATGCTCACAACACACTGCCCACCGCAGCTACTAGACTTACTCCTTTCCAGTGTGTTTATGGTTATCAGCCACCCTTGTTCCCTGCCAATGAAGGTGAGGTCACGGTCCCGTCGGCACACGCCATGGTCCGTCGGTGCCGCCGGATCTGGGCAGGTGCTCGTCGTGCTCTCCTGCGCAGTGCCAGCCAGATGAAGAAGGTGGTGGATCGGCATCGCAGACCTGCTCCATCCTATAGGCCTGGATAAAGCGTTTGGCTGGCTACCAAAGACTTACCCCTTCATGTCATGTCCAGAAAGCTAGCCCCAAGGTTCGTGGGTCCTTTCCAGGTGTCTAAGGTGATTAACCCAGTGTCTGTGCGCTTACATCTACCCAGGTCGCTCAAAGTCCATTCGACGTTTCATGTGGGGAAGGTCAAGCCTGTAAGAGAGAGTCTTCTGGTGCCCGCCTTTAAGCCCCCACCGCCTCCCCGGATGGTTGATGGTGGTCCGGTCTACACTGTCAAGAAACTGCTTGGAGTCCGTAACCGTGGTCGAGGGAAACAATTCCTCGTGGACTGGGTTGGTTACGGTCCCGAAGAAAGACAATGGGTCCCTGCAAGCTTCATTGTAGATCGGAGTTTGATCACTGACTTTTATCAGGATCATCCAGGAGGGTCTGGGACTCCCGGAGCAGTCCCTAGAGGGGGGGGTACTGTGGTGTCTCGTCAATTGTTAGTCGTGTTTGTTTTATGTCTGTCACTTCATGTTTAGTCAGGTATGTAATTCCAAGTCTAGTCAGGTTTCTATGTAGAGTCACGTTTTCTTGTTACTTCATGTCTTGTCTGTCTATTTCATGTCATGTCTCGTTTCCCCATTTCCTGTTTTATTTTGTACTTACCTCTTGTCTTTCCTTTCAGGTCCTGTTAATTCCTCACTTTGGGTGATTTTCCGTCATCGTCAGCGTCTGCCCTGCCCCTGATTGTTTCCACCTGGTCCCTATTCCCTCATGTATAAATAGTCCTTGTCTCCCTTTGTCTTGTGCCAGTTCGTCTTGTTTCAGTGTGCTTCCATGTCCAGAGACCCAGCGTTAAAACCAGAGAGAAGAGTTTTGTTTGTTTGAAATCGAGAAGTTTTGTTTTGTCCTCGCTTGAGTGATTTTTCTGTTAAAACTTTGTTTTATTTTTTCATTACAATCTGAGCCGTCGCATTTGAGTCCAGTATTTTTGTACCCCGTTCTAATAGCTTGTAATTATGCCGAAGCTTCAAAGCTGTATTTATCATCTGAATTTGCCGAAACAAGTTTAATATCCTGAAAGCCAAGACTTTGTTTGTTTGAAATTAGATGAAAACAAACCGTAACGGACCCTGCCGTGTTATCTATGATTACAGCCGGAGGGAGGGGGAGTGAGTGGCGAGTGAGAGCTGTCATCTTCCCTTTACAAGCTTCAAAAATGTATTTATCGTGTGATTTTGGAAATAAAAGTTTCATATTCTGAAAGCCAAGACTTTGTTTCTTTAAATGTTTTTTAAAAACATCTGAAATAAAAAGCCTTTTTTTTTATTTAAATTTTGTTTTAAACTTTGGTATTGGCTCATGATAGGCCCCTGGGCTTCAGCCCAGGTCAGCCCGTGCATTAAGGCGGCCCTGGGTGTAGTGCCACTACGCATTACATAATAACAAATACTCTCCGCACGCCGTGGCCCGCAGGGTTTAGTTTTATTCTGAGACCCATGTTGAGCGGGTGCTTTACGAGGACATTGGTCTGCTCGGCAGGCATTATAGATAAAACCCTTCTTTCTAGGAGAGAGAGAACCTCTCAAATAAGAATAAATATTCATAACTATGAAGTTTTTCATTTGTGCATAACTTCTAGCTTAAACCTTTAATGTCACTTCGTAAAATAGCAGCAATTAGCTTGGTATGGAAAACGTCTGACTCCCTCCTTTCACATCATAAATCATCTTCTTACTGTATCTGGTGTAAAGGCACTTGTTCTTTTACAAAGTATAAGAAGGATTCAACTATCTGAAAATCGCTAAATATTACTCTTTATTTACTTCTACTGTGTCTCTGGTGTAATTTCTGAATCTATAGTTCTCCCCATCCACATTCTTGTTGGTTGTGGGACAGAGGAATAATAATTCAGAACCTGCTGATATTTGAATCTTACTACTGGGCATATGTTACAAACAAAAAACATCTTCATGGTGAACTCAATAAAATCCTTGTAATCTTTCTCAAATCTAAATATAACCATGAACTATTCCTGTTTGTGGTAAAGACACACACTCACGTTATGTAATACAATTTCATTATGGATTCAAAAACAACTAAAGTGAATGATTTCCTGAGTGTATCTGTCCTGTAAGGTACGTCATTCTCTGCTTGGATCGTGTGCAGAAATCCCATCGCTTCCACCTGTCTATTATCAAGCTGAAAAATGAATACAGAATTCCAACATACTTTCATCAAATGTCTTTCTATTATGAATTTAAATTAAATGTATATCCCCATAATGAACTAAACAATAAAGTCTATGGCTTTTACTTCTAATTCTTTAACAGGCTAGTTACAAGATGTTGTCTAAATTAAATTCGGTCTCATTACATTACTATGTCTTAGCTTAACTGTAATATGTTCTTTCTACATTTCAAACCTCAGTTACTCTAATACCTAATATTATATAAATATTACAAAATTGTTTCATTATCACAGGTCAACTTCTTCGGTATTCCATTCTGGAATTACATCTCTCTGGTAGCCCCTTGGCCACTGATTCTGCATCTGTGTTACCAATCAATATTAGAAACATGTCAACATCCATCAAACAGTATCTTATCCCCAGATATGCAGCCATGTTGACATTATACACACTCCCCCCTTTTTACACATGAACTCATGTGTAACAAAACCCTGTAATGGGGAGGGGGAAGAAAAACTGCCAGGTAAGTATTGGTTAGGGACATAACGAACATTATTTACAATTTTACATCCATTATCATCATTTCCACATTAAACACTTCAGTGAAAAGAAGTGTTTCTCTCCGTCCTTCAGATTTTAGTTTGAGTTTTACATTTGCAAACCGCCTACTCCTGTGGGAGTAAAATATCAAGTAGATTAGAAACGGGACACATGTGCGGTTTCCCCTTTTGTGGAATTTTTAGGAAACCTCTCGTTTCCCTTGGAGCTCCAAAATAATATGTTAGTCCAAAAACATGCTTGGTTAGTTATTGTTTTAGAATCATGCAGTTAGACTGATCACATGCCGGCATTCATTCACACTCACACCGTCTGGTTGTCACGTCAGGTTTGGTCAGGTACACCCCAGAGTCAGTCATGGACAGTGCTTTTGTCACACTGTCAGTCAGGGTCAAAGGTCATTTGGTCTCGGTCTTTTGGCCATGTCGTGCTCTGCAGAGTCTTTTCAGAGGTAATTCAGCATAAGCGGGTACCCTTCATCTACAAACATATATCATATGCGGAGCGCCATTCCTTATTCATTCACGATTTCAACTATGATTTTCAAGATGTTTCTAACTTTTCATTGGGACTTCTGCCTCCAACCTTTCTTGAAACTTGGTACAAAACTCACTTCCTTAGTACTACTACTACTGCAATTCATGTACACCTAATTAGTATTCAAATGTCTAATAGATCTATTTCAGAAAATTGTGTAGATCACTTTTATCTTGTGTAAAAACATTACTAGGATCTGTGTAGCTCTGCTATGCATTTCATAGCTCATCTTCAATTCTGGTCCACCTAAAAATCAATGTTAAACTCTTTAGCATTGTGTGTGGAACCCTGGATGTCAGAACATGCAACAATTACTCCCTCCTTTATCAAGGATTTAAAAACAGAAGTCATCTCATATTTCCATCTTAAAGCCCTCCTATGGTAAGAACTATGCTACAATGGTGAAATCAATTCTTTAGATTGAAATACTATATCTGGCTTGGCACTAGCTCTCCCTTTAACATTATCCATACAGATAAAGATTTGTCTTATTGAGTGGTTCCTAAAACTATCCCTTTAATGGTGAACAAATGAGATCACTACTTTATTCACACGTGAATACAAATCTCTAAAAGAATATGTTGTTAACATGATGAACAGATTGAAGAATATGGTTCTACTCTGTCATGTCTCCCCCTTTAACCCTCAGTGTGTTTTAGGATGATTCTCATTTTACTTTAATAGTTTCCTCTTGACTGCTATTTTTTATTGAAAAAATCTTTCTGTCTTTACGTATTTATGCTTTAAATGTGCGTTTTGTGAATAAGTGTGTTTATGTGTAAACTCACTCATTCCCGTTTTCCTTTTCTCCTCCTCTGGTTTTCTCAAGCCGTGACCCCGGCCTCCTCACTTCTAATCGACCATGCCAACTCCTCTGATTCTGTCTTCTCTTCAGTCCATCAGCTGTTCAATCCATCCGCTGTAACTCTTTTAGGCAGCCATTGGCCCAGTTACATCTGCAGCCCCCATCATGCCACTGTTCATGCACTGCTTTGCATTTCATCTCCTCCTTCACAGTCTCCCTGCTGTTTTTATGGAGGGCGGATTCTGCTCTCATGTCCCACACTTTGTTCTTGTGCCAAATCTCGTGGCTCAGCTTGGAACTTCATGGTCTCGTCTGAGGGACTGATGAGCGTAGATCTCTGCCTGTCAGCAAGCTGTTTGGTTCTGGATGCCACAGGTGGAGATAGTTCTGGCTGCAGTCTTGTTGTTGTTGTTTCAGCTCTGGTTCTCTGTCTGTTCGATGGAGAAGGAGGAGTCTCCTGTTGGGTTAGGTCTTTTGTCTGCTTGGAGGGTCGGGATTGTAGCCTTTGTAACTCAGAGGGGGAGTCCAGGTCTCGGGACGCATTACCTTTAAAAAAGTCTAGCACACTGAGGTTAAATAAATCCAACCCTTTCCACTCTGACTCTTTCTAATCATACTATCTGTCTTAATTGTTAAATGCCATCTAAACAACATAATTGATGTCTACTAATGATATTACAAAAACTCACTCTAAAAATGGTTTCATCCATTGCTACATATTTACCCAACAACTCTTTCAGGAAACCATTTTCTCCTATAAATTGAAAAACGTACATGTTTCCAGCATCACATATTCCACACACTACGAGAGAACATCTTCATATTTTCTCCAATATTTTAAATAGTAAACAATAGTAAACCTGCAGAGCACACTAATCAGATCACAGCAATGCAATTTTACTCAAGTGTAGGCCTATGTCTACTTTCCATTATACTTATTACTTGTGCTGAACATTTATTTATATTGTCTAAATTCCTTGTCTATGATGTGCAAACAGTTCGAGTGTAAAATGTTTTTTTCTCAATGTATTTACACTCTACAGATTCTTGAGTTTACTCATATCCTGGTGCTGTCCTTGTAAAAAATGTTCAATTCCTTATTGTTTTGTACCAGTTTTCCAAAATCATTTATAACTGCCGTGCCGTTTCAGGAAAGGTGGCGGTATGGCTACACAATGTGTAAGTGGGTGCCAACATGTTCCCTTTTTAACTTTGATCCGGAGTGCATCTGCAGTGCGTTCTACAACTTCCCATGGTCCACTCCATACAGGTTGTAACAAGTTCATCTTGTGGATTTTTACATTTATCCAATAACCTGATCCAACAGAAATATTCGTCATGGCCCTGGCATATGCTTCCGCCTCAATATTTCTAATATCTAACACTGGTTCTCCTCTGCATTGTGAGGTGCTACCTCGTGGTGGATATTGCTGAGTGGGGCAATCTCTGGCCAGATGTCTACAATCTCCACATATGAAGCAGCCATCATTCCTTTTCTCTCCATTGTCCCTTTTGTTGATGCTGTATGGGAGTGTATACCTGTGCTTGCGGCTGTACTTGCTGTTGAAGATACACAGGTGTTTGCTGTTGAAGATACTGCGGTGCTTGCGGCTGTACTTGGGTAGGAAGATACACAGGTGTCTGCTGTTGAAGATACTGCGGTGCTTGTGGCTGTACTTGGGTAGGAAGATACACAGGTGTCTGCTGTACTTGGGGATAACACTGTTGTGTCTGAGGTTGGAATTGTGTAGGATTGTATTGTAGCACTTGTGGTGGGTTTTGTATTTGTTGATGCGGACAATCTCTGGACCAATGGTCCATCTGACCGCATGTGTAACATCCCACTTTCTTGAAACCCTTTCCTCCGCCTTTTCCTCTGAAACTTCCTCCACCTCTTTGTTGGAACTGCTTTTGATTTTCTGGCACCACCTGAGCTTGAACTGTTAGCGGTGCCTGAATTACTGTCTCCGTTTCTATGGTCATCTCTGCTGTAGTTGCCATTTGCCTTGCCGCTTTCTTGTTTTTATTAGCTTCGGTATCTTTCTCAGCTATTTGTAGCTTCACGAGTCTCCTTGCTTGGATTTTATCGTCCTCATCAAGTCCCGTTTTTGCTGCCTGGTGTCTGTTATCGTGATGAATGAGATGTTGTCTCCATTGTTCAGCGGATTTATTGTCCAATCCCACCACTTCTTCCAGACGTGCCTGCACTGCTAGAGGAAGGGCTTTAATGACCGAGTTCTTCCACACCATTTCAATAGCTGGAGAAAGATCATGTCTTTCACCCGTGCAAGCCTCCCACACATCTTCACATTTCTTCAAGAATGCATGCATGTTTTCGCCCGGCTCCTTCTTCAATCTGCTGAGAGCATGTAAACTGCGTGTTGTCGGGTAGATGTGACGAATAGCAGCCCAATAATTCGACCTGATGTAGTTGAATGGAGTGTCATCTGGGTCATTTGTGCAATTGGCCTCGGAATCTATTGCTCTCACTTCAAGTCGTCCTTCAATCCGTCCGAGCAGGGCCCTCATGTCTCCCAAGCACAGGTGGTCTTGGGCTGTGTACTTCTCCAGATCATTCACCCACTTCTGACCTCCTTTCGTGAGTGGAGGTAGCTTTGACACCAATGCTTCCATGTCCCTGTGAGTCCATGGTTGGTATTGAAATCCTCTTATTCCAGCCGCTATCAATGGCATGGAGGTATGTGCACTGGTCTTGGTTCTTTTAGTTTTGGGGCATGTCCCAGGGTAATGTTGCTCATTTCCGCTGTCGTCATTTTCATCTCCCTGTCCATTGGAATAGTCAGGAGAGTAGTTTGTCCGGCGTTTTCTTTGAGTTATTTGTTCTTCTTGTTCTCTCCTCTGTCTATCTGCCATCATGTCCTGGAATCTTACATCTTCTTGTCGTCTTTCCGCCAGAAGTTGTTGGTATTTATCTTCCTCCCTTTGTCTTTCTGCAATAATGTCATTATGGGCTTCATCTGCCTTTTGTCTCTCTTCCATTCCTCTGATGAGTTCAGCTTCCATTCTTCTGTCGAGTTCCTCCAGTCTTCTGCCGAGTTCTGCTTCTATTCTTCTACTGAGTGCTTCCTCTCTTCTGCCGAGTTCTGCTTCTATTCTTCTGCTGAGTGCTTCCTCTCTTCTGCCAAGTTCTTCCCTTACTGGCAGATCTTCTGCTGCTACCACATGTAAGCTGTTTGTCAATCCCTGGCTGGTATATTTTAGATAGAGAATCAGATTTGCAACCATAACTTTTCGTTTTTCAGCTTTTTTCATCGCGTTTTTAGCAGGTCCATACCGTGGGGGTTGTCCGGCTTTGATCCATGCTTTTTCCTGTTGTAGGTATTCAGCATTCTCATGTTCAACTACAGCTTTTCTATGGGCTTCTGTTGGTCCAGGTTGATCATCTGCTGGAATCAATCCTCTCGTTTGCCACTGATTGAACAGTTCCTCTATTTGGTTCCATGTCTTCTGTCTTTTAGTGGGAACTGTCCCAGCATCTGACCAGGTGTTTACTCTCGCCTTAATATCTGCAGTTGTGCCTGGCACTGGGAGTGCCTTGAACTTGGTGTCTTCTGGCGACATGTTTCTTAAGTACACGGATAATATTATTAAGTTATCAAAAATGAATTACTAATCCTCTGAATAGTACCTTTGTATTCTTTATAAAGATATCCTATGTCTTTTTGTCTTTACTTTAAAATCTGTTTTTTTTTAGTGTATACTAAAGTTTATGAAATTATGCAAATAAAATGTGTTAACTACAATACTTCAATTCAAAGAAACCACATGTAATCTTTATCTGTGTGGTGAATAATGTATTAACGTAATACTTAGTATGTCCGCTCGGGGAGCTGTTTTATTTGTAACTCCTCTCAAATGTATCAACTAGTACTTCCGGTTCATAAACCTACTTCCTGTTTATTTCCTCAAAATATAAAGTTCAAATTACTTTCTTTGAAAAGCATGAAAAACAAAACAACTCAATCTACTCTCAACATTAATCGACACCATCCCTGTGTATTCAATCAGTAGTTACCGGTTGTATCTTTACTCAAAATATTTCACCATCTACTAATGCTAACTGGCTAGCTAACTAGCTTAGCAGTATAGCATTAACCCCATGTGATTGGGGGAAGGGGAACACTCAAACTCTGCAGATAAATAACCACACTGCTTGTTAATACAAAACAATCTTAATTTATCTTAGCTCTAAATTCTATAGATGTTGACCTTTAAAGCTGATCTCATACCAATCTTGTACACAATCGTTTCGGCTTAGATCAAGATCATCACACAAAAATATACTTTTCGGCTTAAAAACTCCACACAATATACTTTATTAAACCAGACTGCGCAGGTTTAACACATCAAACATATAGACTAACATGAATGGACCCAGTCCAGCGTAAAACAGATCAGGTCTGGTACCTACCCAGAGGTATCCCAGATACAAGCTAGTGCCTCCCCAGAAGGTCTTAATACTATCTAATATTCACATTAATCGGGCGGCGCCGAAGATACAACAGAGATGAATAGAAACACTATATACACACTCCACACCACTTGCAATCACCACGGAATTAAACAGGTAACTGTCTCACCTTTCGTTTAGGCCCAGCCAAAAACCTAGTGTGATGCTAGTTAGCTTGCAGCCTTCCCCTCTATTCCAGCTCAGCTTTAGGGTCCACCCAGTGACGCCAAATGTTAGTGAATTATAGAGCCCTGAAGGCAGGAGAGACTGAAAAGAGTCAAGGGAAGCTTATAAAAGTTAACAGCATTTAATTATACAAAAGATGCGGTGGTGTACAACATGAAATGTGCGTGTGGAGGCGGCTCTCCCCATGCGTCCGGTCAGTCCGGGTCAGCCGGAGGAAGAGGTCAATCTTTTGCTTGCTCTTCCTGTTGTCATCTGAGGTCTTCTCCTATTGGCCGACGTCGTCGGGGGCGGGTCCAATGCAATTCCTGCCTTGTTGTATTGTTAAATTACATCATTCTGGTGTCTGTGGTGATTTAAACATTCCCTAATAAACGTTATTCAGCGGCAATAGATGAGTGCTAACCCCAGTGTGCTCAGTGTACAACATCACATGTCATTTCACCGTTGATTCATGGTTTGAAAATGCAGTATTTCGCCACATGCTAATGCTAACCGGAAGTGAAGCATTTTCAGAATAAAAGTATTAAGTTAATAGTTAGTGAACTTCAGGTTTTTCAGAATAAAACTGATTTAAATTAAATAGTGTATTTAATTCAAATTACGCCATATCAACATTGATTTTAATTTCTAACACTCTCTGGGCTTGTGAAAACAGATAATGTGTAACTGTTTTGAGAAGCCCAGGCAGATGTCGTGAGTATCTCCTGCTGTATGCTCCTTAGAGCCAGCTGAGATGTCACACTTACGGCTCCAGCCGGCACTGCGCATGCGCGTGACGGTGCACGCGCATGCGTTGGGTTCAGTCTGTGGACAGTGAAGCTTGCCCGGCTACTGTAGAGATGTGCTCTGAAGCGAGAAGAGGTGTTTGAATGACTCATGCGTTGTGGCGCAAGCTACTTATAGGGGGTGATTTCCCTGACGCTGACGTCAAGATCACCAGCAAATCAGGATTGGCGTAATGAGATTGATGCTGAGTTTGCTCCACGATGAGGCGCATCCCATAGTGAGACATCGAACGGAGTGTTATGAATGAGAACTGTAGTTTCCCCACAGCAGTAGACGCACATTCATGACGTCCACTGGCGCATCATAAACACGTCGGATAGTGAAAGTGCAGTCGGATTCTCAAAGCACCGCAGTCTCTTCTCCAAAATCCTTTTGAATTCTCTTATCCACTATCCCTTAACCCCGTGACGTTTCACACATAGGTCAAGGAATAAACGATAGGGTTATGCATATGCACACCGGATGCGATGCGATGTTTGGGGGTGGTGCGATTACATGTAAAGTCAATGTAGAGACGCAGACAGACGCGAATTCGCTCCCACAGCGAGCATGAATCGGTGGACGCGGCACGAATCACGCGATTGAACTGTGCCGCTTCAAACAGTTACATTTTTTCAACTCGAGCGTCAAATTCACGTGACGCGTTCTCGCGGAAGCCAATCAGAGGTGAGGATCTAAGCCTGCCGTTACTGACGTTCAACCAGAAAACATCAGCCATTAGCTGTTAGCACACAGAGATCACAGCTCCTCATATCTGTTCAGAAACTGTACAACAGTTAAACAAGTACAAACCACAGACTGTCTGTGTCATGGCGAATACAGTCGCTGGTTTATTTATGTCTGTAGGCCGTCGTTATGAGTGTGGAGTGAGCATATACAACGTTAGCTTAGCCTGGTCGGCCCAATCTCCATTCAGAAAACAAGCATTTTAAAAAGGTTTTTCGCCTGCCGTCTTGTCTACAGACTTGTCAAGCATTAATTCATGTTTTTTACTAACCGGTATCAGTATGTTGTTACGTTGGCATCATTTAGAAACGTGTATTACAATTTAATCACAGTAGAATATGTTAATTGTGTTGTAGTTGTAGCTCCCGAGCCAGCGCGTCTTGTTTGAATGATGCGAGTAAACACAGCTGGCAGCCGCGGTGAAACTCGAGCGATTAGAGCGAAGCGAATATTTGCATTGCGTCCGGTGTGAGCACAGCATTAGACAATAGGAGCTGATTGTTGTACTATTCGACTGCAACCCTTGTGTTTTTGCGAGCTTATGACAGTTTATGTGATAGGACATTGTACTGGTTGTGAGAGAGCTTACTTTAAAAAGGAAGTCAGGTTGATCCAACAGGAAGCCAGTTTAAATATTCATTCCTTGACTGGTTTACAGCCTTGAAAACAAAGCCTGAAGCTGCTCAGAGCACTGCTAGCTACATTTGAGCTGCAATAAGAACTTTTGGTAACACTTTATATTAAGGTACACAAATTCACCATCAACTAATTAACATGCATATTAGCAGTATATTGGCTCTTTATTAGTCATTATAAAACACTTATTAATGCCTTATTCTACATGACCAGATTATACAAGTAATACAGTAGGCCATTCGTTGAGTTTTTCCTCAATAATCAATCAATCAATCAATGTTTATTTATATAGCCCAATATCACAAATGTTACATTTGTCTCAGTGGTCTTCACAGTGTGTACAGAATATCAGTATGACAATACGACACCCTCTGTCCTTAGACCCTCACATCGTACAAGGAAAAACATCCGGAGAAAACCCACAGTTTAAAGGGAAAAATGGGAGAAACCTCAGGGAGAGCAACAGAGGAGGGATCCCTCTCCCAGGACGGACAGACGTGCAATAGATGCCTTGTGTAAATTGAAAAGATAATACATTTGCAACATAGGGAGTTCAAATGGGACGGGTGGCGCAGTGGTCTGTGCTTCCGATCATCAGATCAAGGGGGAGTGCTGGGGAACTCCAGTTCCTGCCACCACTGCGTCAGGCCGTTGTGTCCTTGGACACTTGACCAGGATTTGCTCCTGTGGGTATTGTCCACAGTACATGTATAATATCAATGTATACTTGTAAAAGCGCCTCGATGACCCCGAGATGTGAAGATGGACGGTGTGGCGCGGTTGATCATCAGATCAAGGGGTGAAACCCGCCGCTGCTGCGTCTGTAAAGCCGGTGTGTCCTTGGGCAAGACACTTCACCTGAACTTGCTCCTGTGGGTATTGTCCAGTTTCTGGCCATTGCGTATATGATCTATGTGTAATATGTGTATATGTAAAGCGCTTTGAGTCATTGATAAAGCACTATAATAAATGTAAGGAATTATTATTATTATTATTAAATGTTTGGAAATGCATGTGTGTGTATAATAGGAAGATGAATCCACGAGGATATCCATCCAGGACCGATGATCCAGGACCACAGCCACGACTCGCGATCCAGGGCTCGCGATCCAGGACACAACCCTCTAATTAGTGCTTATTTATTTCAAGTAAGGAAGTTGTTGTACATGAGTTTTGTTCTTAATATGCTCTGCTCAATATGGGCCCAATAAGACAGTAGTACCTAATTTTGAGTTATTTAGACTTAATTAACACTTTCATATCTTGTTACATAAGAATAGATCATATTTGATCTAAAAAATATCTATTTATGATCATACTGTGTGACCTGCTTGTATGTACCTACACAATAGGTGTACTGTTCTTTCTATGTGTTGTACTGTCTCAGTGTGAACATAGATTAAACAGCCAGGGAATGAGCAGCCATGCTCCTTTATTGAATTATTTGCAGTCTACTGACATTCAAACAGAGTGAAACTATAAAAAAAGAAGATACAAGGCACTTAAGGATCTCATGCATGAAAGTGTAACATACACAGATTAACACATAGGACTGCTAAGTGTAAACAAGGTAAATATAGCTAATGCTAGCAGTGCAATAAGCATGTATACAGGCTAGTATGGCTAACGCTAGCGTGTATGCTAGCGCGAATGCTAACGCATTGTAATGCTGAACGGGAACATGGCATCAATGAAGAATAAGGTAAGAAT
This sequence comes from Champsocephalus esox, assembly GCA_036324585.1. Classification (NCBI taxonomy): domain Eukaryota; kingdom Metazoa; phylum Chordata; class Actinopteri; order Perciformes; family Channichthyidae; genus Champsocephalus; species Champsocephalus esox. Next base: position 9,420,457 of record CM070495.1, on the reverse strand, counting down.
TATTCTGCACCCTTTGAAATACCCATTGACGTAATCAACTTAATTCTATACAAAAATACTTGAGTAATTAAGCTTCCTACATTTTTCAAAGGTGACCGGTATGAGCAGATGTGGGAGGCTCTCCCGTATTGCCAAGTTGGTGTTGGTACTTCCACATCCAAATGCTGATGCTGAACGAGTGTTTTCTGTGGTGGGACTGAACAAAACCAAAACCCAAAACAGTTTGGCTCTTGATGGAACTCTATCATCCATCATGACAGTGAAGATGGCAAACCTTGAGCCACAGTGTATTAAATGGTAGCCCCCTCCCTCTGTCATCAAGGCATCAAAATCTGCCACAAACACCTACAACATGAGACATGTCATGTAAACCAAAACACACAAACAAACACATGCACTTTATTTATTTATAATATATATATATATATTAGGGCTGTCAAGTTAACGCATTAACACAAAAAAGAAATTAACGCCACTTATTATTTTAACGCGATTAACGCATGTGTATTTTTTTCCTCGGCCGCCCCGTAGTTTCAGAGCGCATCGAGTTTAAAATACCATCTACAAGCTGATGCTGACGACAGCCCCGCTGATGCTGACAGCCCCGCTCCTGCTGCGCTAACGGATATAAGGAGCTGTTTAAATGAAAACAGAGGAGCGACATTTCACCGAGCACTTGACTTTATGCAGGTAGCCAGACAATGGGACATTGTACGAAAACTCGTAACATAATTGCAGCATCCAGGCAGCTTCCGTTCGAGCATATGCCTTGAGTTGCACATGGCTCCAACGAACACACACACACACGCACGCGCACACAATCGCACACATACACACATTTTGTATTGTATTATTGAATGAGAGAGGTTCCAGGTTGAATTGAGGCAAATATTTGTAATGTTCAGAGGTTGTTGTGTTTAATATTCAAAAGAATATTTGTCATTGTTCAAATGATAATAAACATTTGCATAAAGCATATTTGTCCACTCATATGTTGATAAGAGTATTAAAAACTTGAAAAGTATTCCTCTAAGGTACATTTAGAACAGATAAAAAATGTGCGATTAATCGCGATTAACTATGGACAATCATGCGATTAATCACGATTAAATATTTTAATCGACTGACAGCCCTAATTTTTTTAATTGGTCCGTGCGCAAAGCATTGTGGGGATTTTAAGGATGCGAAGTCTACCCAAGTGCAGCCTCGACATTTCCCCCAAACCAAGGACGCGGCCTCGGTGGAATTCCAAGTATCCTGGAGATTAGAACAGTCCTTCGGCGGCACTCGATGACGTAGCATCCTTGAAATATTGGCTTGGAAGCCAGAATCCTGGAGATTGAGAAACGGCCTCACACACACACACATAACTATTCTTATGCTAAGGTGACCAGATTTTCAAAAACCAGGAACATTTTAAGTTTTCCCATCAATATATCATTAACATATCCAATTGTCTTCACTGTTAAAGAAGAAAGGGGGACAATTCTGGTTCAATGTAATTCAAACATTTGAAGGATAGCTCATATATTAAACTTCAAAGGTCTTTAATTTTGAAACTATACATCAGATTGTCCAGATTCTCTCTAATTCTCAGATTAGATGGGGTGTCCTGCTATCACCCTGAAGTGAAATAAGTCTTTGATACTGGATAGTTTTATTCTTATCTAAAAATAGAGGGATGATAGCTCATATATGAGACTACAAAGGTATTTTATTTTGAAACTCTACATCAGATTGTCCTGATTCTCTCTGAGTGAATATATGCTATCATCCATCTTCAGCTCCTATAAACTTCAGCTTTCTGAATCTTGGGTCAAGGGAAGCTGGAAGAACAATCAGGTTTTCTTTCTCTGCTGAGATGGTGTTCAGACACCCCCATCTTTCGTTTATCCCTTTTTCTGCACTTGCCAAAAATGCTTTTCCTGCGCCTGTCTCAAAACGGGTTTGCTGTGTGAACCGTTGAAGCCCTTTGACCAGCTGTGGAAGACATGAAGCGGTTGCATACTCCTGTCCACTTAGGTAAACGGTAGCCCATTGAAAAGGCTGCAACCCTTATGTCAGCTCTTCAAGCAGCACCCATTGATCTGGCTTCAAGTCAAAGTACTGTTTGCCCCTTGGAGTTACCTCAGGATCGGATAGAGTTGCAGTAACTGGCCAGCGCTGTTCCAGGAGTCTCTCTACCATGTAGTATGTTGTTCCATCTTGTACTGACATCCTGGATCAGTTTATGCTGTGGTGTGTTCATTTTCTGCTGTTTCACCTTCAGTTTTGTATTTGCCAGCTCGCTTCTCCTGAAGTGTTCAACCAAGTGTCTTGCAGCCCCTACAGCTCTGCTGATGCTGGGCTCTTTGAGGGCATTGTTAACTATGAGCTGAAGTGTGTGCCCACTGCAGCGCACAGAGGCCCAGCCGTGTTTTTCCTCCAGCATTCGCATTGCTGCCACAATATTGGACCCATTGTCGTGAACTACTGCTTTTATTTTGGTAGGCAAGATGTCATATTTAGCGATAACCTCCTCCAGCCATGTCATGATGTTCACACCAGAATGCCTCTCCTCAAGAGGCATGGTGGCAAGATTCAACGTCTTCATTTCCCAATCTTCACTGATGAAATGGCAGGACAAGCCAAGGTATGCCTCTGTTGCACGACAAGTCCAGACATCAGCTGTCAGTGTGAGGGCGCTTTTGACTTCCTTAATGGTCTCCTTTACCTTAAAAGACATCAGATGTGATCTTAGTTAAAAAATGTAAGCGCATACAGTGTATACAGTAAACATCTAACATAGAATCAGTTTAAGATGTTTGGGACACTTTATACTTTAATTTAAATACAATTATGTATCAGTGATTTTATTTCTTATTCATGAAGTCTACTTTTCAATTAATAAATACAAATGCAAATTATATTCTATGGGTCTTGTTAGAAATTAAAATCAATGTTTTATGGCATAATGTACCTTAAACATACCGTCAGTTTAAATGCTATTTTATTCTGGAAAAACCCGGAAGTTCTCAATACTAAGCTTTTATTCTGAAAATCCGTCATGACGACATCCGGGACTACCGCCCTTTAGTATCATTAAAGTGGCTTTGACGCCGTTAACATGTATTACATATACAGTTATGAAAGAGATGAGGAGGAGAAAAGGCATGTGGAAGTAAGCAATGAATGTAAAATGTTGAAATCCTCTGTTTAACGCGATATCGGACACAGGAGAACGAGGGGGAAGTCCCCTGCGTCACTACAGCTCCCAGAGAGGAGGAGCGAACAGCCAGCAAGCGGGAAAGACGAATGCTTGTGAGCTCTCTTCTGCACGGCCACCAAGGGAGAGGGAGCTGCAGCTTTACTCTCCTGTTCGGACAATATTCTGTTTGTGACATTATCACGCTTTTTATTAATTAAAGTACCAATTTGAACCTTCTCAGAGACTCCATTTAGTCTCCTTTTAAACTTCTGTCCTGGACGCTAGAATAATCACACACAGATAACAATTGGTGACCCCGACGTGATTCTAAGCGAACGGGAGAGAATATCCAGCCTGCTGTGGCCTCGATCCGATGGCAATCGTCTGACACACAAGAGATCTCAAACAATCGGTAAGAAGAAACCCGTTAAATCAAATTCTTCAATAGTTTATGCAGGAAAATCATAGGACTGTGTGTTGGACTGCTGCTTCCGGTTCCTGAAAATAGCTGGGAAATTAATCAACCAAATGTAATGACAACAATCATATAACACGAGGCGTTACTTTGTCACAAGCAGGGTAAGTCCAATTTACTTATTTTTCTTATATCTAACCCTGCATGCTATTCGTTTGTCTGTTATTACATGTCAGCAAGAGGCTAATCGCTCCAATATAGTGTTCTTTGTTACGTTTTAAGTTAACGTGAATAGTGTGTGGCTATTTAAACAAAAGAACAAAATCACAGTGGAAGCTGTGATTATTGGAGAGAGTGTTTGTATTATTTTTAAAAGTCCTTTGTGTGATTTAGCAATCATTCCAATTGCGTTTGTTACGTTTTAAGTTAACGTGAATGGTTGGGGACTATTTAAACAAGAACGCAGTTGATTGAGTGTAGAGATTACAGTGTGAGGCTTCTTATAAAAAAGTCCTTTTCGAGGAAAAGGCCTGAAAGTTTTGAAACTTTCAGTGGTTGTTTTCCTGTTTTCAAACAGACATTGCGTGTGGATTACGATGAGAAGTGCGACATTCGTGCGTTAGTTAGACGATATTCTGCTGATTGTGTTTGATTTGTGTCTTAATTTGTCCCAACATAGCGTGTTTAAACAGAGGAGATAACCATACTGGCTCTTAAAGTCAAAGAATTACGTGCATGGACAGAGAACTGTGACGTAAGGGTATGAGGCCCATTTATAAATTGTACATGAAATAGAAATGTTATTTTAAACTGCATTGTTGTTTTGTGTTGAGAATATATAAAAAAACTCTCCGCAGTGGGAGCCACGAGGTGTTGTAAAATCCCTTTGTTCTTCAGGTCAAAGGTTGGAAAAGTTGCCATCTTGTTTTGCCAGCATGTTTACAATGAATCACACGGCAGTCGCCATTTCGTGAAATGCTAATTGGAGAAGTGAGACTGTTTGCTTTTACCCAGTCCTACTCCTCCTTGAGAAGGACAAATCCTATTTCTTTGCAAAGTTGGAATTATAAAATAGATAGGTTATTTTACCATGGGAAGTTTGGCATTCATCTGATATTGGAAGTTTTTTCTGCTTGAATTGACGTTATTGAAATATTCCAGTTTGCAAAAGTGTTTTGGCGATTATGTGCTGTGTCGTTTTAACCAAGTGTAATATTCTTCCCTAGGGTAATTCTCTTTCTATTTTTTTAGAAAAGAAAATAAGTTTTTCTTAAATACAGGTTAGTTTTGCAATAGTAAACCACAGTGGATTAAACTGGAAATTACAATTCTGCTGGTAGTACAGAATTATTACATAGAAGAAACACTCAATAGAATTTTGAAGTCTAATTCTGAAAGTGTTATAAATACACACATGCTTCATCGCCGAGATAGAATTGCAAGTGGTTTCTAATTATAAGATAAAACACTTTATATAATAATCTTTCAAATAAGCAAACAAATGTATTGAAGCTAACACAAATTATGACATTTACATAATTCCAAACACTTCGGAAAGTGGAAGATTTTCACCAGATTTCTAATTTTCATATTTCATAGTCAAAACCATACACTGTACAATTTTTATTTTTAGTATTTCAGATTTAAAATTTGCATAATTGTTATCTTTTAATTAACTTTATTAAAAAAAAAGAACAGATTTAACAATTCTGATGATGTAGGATATTTTGAAGGAATACAAAGGTACTAGTCAGAGGACTAGTGCTTTGATCATTCGAATAGTTAGAGAACATGTCACCGAAAGAAACTAAGATGGGACTAGATGCAGAGCCAGGCTCAACTGCAGATATCACGGGAAGGGTAAAGATCAGATCAGATGCTACAACAGTTCCAAAATGTAGACAGAAGACATGGAACCAATTAGAGAAACTGTTGGAACAGTGGCAAATTTATAAGAGTTACAAGTCTGATACTCCATCTGGAATATGCCAGCCTATTGGCACACAGCATAAATGTGGTCCGAGTAGCAGACCTGCCAGTGAGGGAAGACATAGCAGAAAAAACCAAAGAGGCTCCAGTTATCCAAACTCCGAAGCTGTATCTAAGCCTGGCCGAAGTTCCTCCTCCCTCCCCGAATGTTGGTTCAATAGGAGAAGTCCTGCAGTTGGATGAAGTCTCCATGAACAAACATCTCAAAGAATTGGAGTATGAAGTAAGAGTGCTAACCAGTCAATCAAAACACCTGATAGAAGAGAATATATGATTAGAAGAAATCACAGAAGAAAGACAAACACAAAAGACAGAAATGGAAGCACTACAACTGAGACTTTTGAAGATGCAAAAAAAGCTGAGAAAGATACCGAAGCTATTAAAAACAAGAAAGCGGCAAGGCAAATGGCAGCTACTTCAGGGATGGCCATAGAACCAGAGAAGGCAGGTCAGACACCTCAAACAATTCAAGCTCGGGAGGTGCCAGAGATTCAGGTGCAGAATCAACAATTCCAAGGAAGACAAAGTGGCAGAGGAGGAAAGCCATGATCAAGACGAAGAACAGATGAAGGCTGCTACAAATGTGTTCAGCTGACACATTGGTCCAGAGAGTGTCCGCAGAACATTGCACCAAACAACGGCCCTCCATGCAGATACCCCGGGGAGGTTTACGACGGAGGCAGGGGGTCCCAGAGATGTCAAAGACGAACAGGGGTGCCAAACATGACCCAAATGCCACTGACACCCTGGTATCAACCACAACAATGAGGAAGCTCAAAGGACCAGACCACCAGGTGATGCATCTTCAGCACAAGGGTATTTTGAAATCCAGCTACATTGAGCCATATCTGTCACCACAGGAGGGAGAGGTTTAATGTAAAATATGACAGTGAGTAGCATATTGCATTTACACAAAGCATAAAACATAGTAGAACATTTAGCAGACTATTTTTGTAATTATGAGAAGGAAAGAGATTACGAGTGATGTTGTTCCCCTACACAGAAAACTATTGTGTCCACACAGCTAGTGAGGTCAAGACGATGGGTTTCCACCCAAAAAATATGAAAACGGAAACCTAGTACTCGTCCAAGACGGAGGATCCTTACCTCTTGTTTACACCGACTGCCGTTCAAGGGGCGGCGATACACCTGACGTGGAGCTGTTGAGACCTAAAAACAGAAACTCGATTCTGCTGTGGTGAAGTCTGGCTACAAAGGGAGGTGTCTGATAGGGTCGCTTGTCTCAAACCAGTGAAGAAGTCAACAAGAACCCAGCAGAACTAGAGAGTGACTGTTGGCGGGAGAACAGTGACAGAGCGACAGAGACTGGCCCAACATTCTCCAGCCAGTACATAGATAGACCCCGTCAGAAGACCGGGGCTGTGTTTAAAGGAGAACTTAATTTACTGTTAGTAGGAGTGTAGTTTTTTAGTCAAACAATTATGTGATTTTTGGAGTCAGATTACATTTTTTCTCATAAACACAATTTTATAATCGGTCTGAAATATCGGTTTTAAGGCAATAAGCAGCAGATTAAATAACATGACACTGATTGAGAGCTTGGATAAAGAAGTTGTAGGGTTTTTACAACAGTTTCAAGATTCAGTTTTTATTTATTTATTCTTGAGTGACTTTACTGATTTATAATGTAGTGCGTAAGGCAATATCTCATTTTGAGTGAGGGGCACCAGCCCTCCATGCATGTCACCCTCTGTGAGAATAGTTCATATTTTCCCTCTAGTTTGGAGAAATATTATTTTATTATATGTTTGTTCAGCAGTATCAAACAATGCTCTAATCCTAGAGTTATTGAGACGCATTAGCGACACCAGGGGTATTGTTTTCGCAGCAACAATGATGCATAATACCAGGACAAAAGCCATTCCTGAAACAAGTAAACAATTTTTGTGCTAATGGGAAATTTTAGTGAATGTTTGTATACCATCAGAAAGCCATACATCATATGATATTTTTTGTACACCTTATGGCTACACAGAGAAGTTATATTTATTTTGTGCAACGTTATGGGTTTTGCGTGTCCTGTTCAGAATGGGGTAATCATTGCAATATTGATTGAGCATGTTATGCTCAAAGGAGAGAGTGTCATGATTATGCAGACATGTTGATTTCAGTGACGTTGTAGTTAATGAATAATAACATGTATTTAATAATAGGACTCATAACGACAAATGCCGAAGCCTGGGCCTCCTCCAAGGAGGGAGTGGTCCAGTTTTAAGATATTAGATGAATAGAAGTGATGAATATGTCAGAACTCTGAGTAATATTATCCAAGTTTTGTCTACACAGGCTGGAAAGCTACAGAGATACCAGAAGAGACTCCTGTTCGGCCAGGTGATTGGGTGAGGGTGAAAGTTCACAAAAGTCAGTGAGCTGATCCCGGTGGACGGAACAGTGAGAAGTTGTAATGAACTTCACACGAGCTCCGGTTTAAAGGTAAAGACAAAGGAGCAAATTGACACCACCTCACACATGGTCACCCTTCACTGGCAACTTCCAGAACATTATTGGGAGTTGGGACTGATTTGGCAGAGCTGGAACAAAACAATAAATATAAATAAGATAAAGATATAAACAGCTCAAAAGACAAATTATCTATAGATTTTTATAGATTGTACACGAAAGTGAAAACCTATTTTTTGTTTTACATCTGAAAAAGAGTCCAATTTTCATATACGTTATTATAGTACTCATTATTTAAATTCTGTAACTGACACAACCATGGAGAAAATAGAGATGATGTCAAGAACAAAGCCAAACCAATTGTGGGGTCCCCTAGGGATAAGAGTTAGAATAGCATTGTTGATTGTGCTCATTACACTTGGCACCTTTTTGGTTGGATGGGGAGTACAATATCAAGTAACACATGGATCCATTAGTTCACTCGTAGAGAATGCCCACATCACTAACAAAACTCCAGCTGTGTTTCAGAGACTTTCACTCATCCCCAGAGCCAAAAGATCAGTTGAGCAACAAGAGGAGGAGTTAGAAATACTCGGTCCCAAAGGTGAGGAGGTTACAATCAAGATGATTCACCCCCCATATATGCAGTTTTTGTATCAAATGATGATATGGGTTTAAGTGATTGGGATATGCAAGTGATGGGGATTTACAGATTAGGGGAATCTCCAAATACACTGGATCAATGTTTTAGTCTGTACCAGAAACACCCCCTGTTACGTTTATGGACAACCGCCCGGTGACCTGAGCACAATTATTGAAAATGATTACAGTAGAAACTGGCTACTAGCCCACAAGTACAGCTTTGTACGTACAAACTCTATAAACAAAATTCCCCAGCAGATTGTGGGGACATTGCAGATATGTCCGGTCACAAAAGTTATTTAAAATATGGGGACGTTATTTTATTGTGTGAAATATGTGGTGCTTGAAACATGTAGGTATTTTTAATTTATAAAAGAAAATGGTTTCCTGAAAGAGTTATTTGGAGTAGCCATGTTACAGTGGGTGGAAACAATGTTTAGGGATAGACATTAATTGGGTTTAGATGGCATTTAACATCTAAGACAGATAGTAAGATTATGAAAATGGAGTAGAAAGGATTGGATATATTTTTCCTCAGTGTGTTAGAATTAGCTATCGGTAATGCGTCCCGAGATCTCTCTCTCTCTCTCTGCCTGTCAGACTGCTACGACCCCATCTTCAAACAAATGACCTCACCACAGGAGACTCCTCCTCCCCTCCTCCATCGAACAGACAGAGAACCCGAGCTGAACCAACAACGACCTGAGGCATCCAGAACCAGCTCCGCCTGAGGCATCCAGAACCAAACCAGCATGCTGACAAAGAGGCAAACTCATCGGTTCCTAAATCAGGACACGAAGTTGCAAACTGAGCCACGAGATTTGGCACAAAAGCAGAGTGTGGGACATGAGAGCGGAATACGCCCTCCATGCAACAGCGTAGAGACTGAAAAGGAGGAGATGAAATGCAAAGCAGTTGGGCCACTGAAAAGAGTTACAGCGAGAGGATCCAAGAGCGGATGGACTGAGAAGACAGGACGGAGGAGAGGACAAGACGGAGGAGTTGGCACGGGCCAGAGGAGTTGGCACGGGCCAGCAGAACCTGAGGGGGTCGTGGTTTGACGACCAGAGGGGCAGAGAAGGAACACAGGAGTGAGTGAGTTTACACATAAACACACTTATTAGAAAATAATCCTAAAAACACACTGAGGGTAGAAACATATTATTCAATCTTTTCATCATATAAACAAATTATTCTTTTAGAGATTCTTATTCATGTGAGAATTTGGGGAAGATTTAATTTGTTACAATATAGAAAGCAGACAAATCTTTATTGAATGGAAAATGTTAAAGGTCGAGCTAGAACCAAGCCAAAGAAGGTATTCCAATCTAGAGTATTGATGTCTCCATTGTAGCATGGATATTACCATAGGAGAACTGTTAAGGTGGAAACAACATTTGTTTGTCGAACCAGATGTAGAGTTTTAAAAAGACACTAGGCAAAGAGCGATTGCACATTTTAATTTTGAAAAATAGTATAATTGGGAGTACTACATATGGGGCCTTGGATTACTCATTTTAATGGTGCATATTTTCAACAACAAATATCGTTCAGGGAGAAGGGGTTGCTCAACCCACCCTGCAGATGTTTTAAATCTTACTTGCCCTCTTAGGAGGGATGCCCGGCACCAGAGTATGAGTTTTAATAGACAAGTGCCACCACCTCCTAATGCTCATCCATTTAATCAGTGATGACCTGACATTTAGAGATGTTATTTAAAAGGAGAAACATATCTGCCATGAGTGAACATTCCTGAATTGAACTACAAACCATTAAAGAAACCACTTCTGTTTTTAAAGTCCTTGTTAAAGGAGGGACTAATTATCACATGCTCGGGCACCCAAGGTTCCACACACTGTTAAAGGGGTTAGCATGGATAAATTAGTATAATGCGTTGGTGATATTCCACCGGTTTTCACACCATTTCAGGGACTTTATCACATCATTAGAACAGACCACCCAAAGCTACTGAAGTGGGAACTTTCAAGTGATGAAACTCTACAACTGTTGTAACTGACCAAAATCTTCTCCCAGAAATGACTGTCTAGAATGCCGTACCCCAGAGTAGATGTTTAGCGGTATCATGGAACTAAAACCTTGTACTCAGTCTTGCCACAGGATTGGACTGGGACCTGTGCACTAGCACAGCCAGTGATGTTTTTTATGCAGTTAATCAACATGGCGAAACCCCCAAAGCCAGTCGGGCTAAGAGACCAGTCCCAGGGGGAGTTTAGGCTCCACAGTGTACAAGGATAGCATAGGGGGCCCAGGGGAGGCCTAGATGTTGCATTTTCCATGTCCTAACGTACCGATTGATCACAACGGCCTCTTCTAGAGAACATATTACTTTCATACCTTAAATGGTATGAAAGGAGGGAGGGTACATTTCTCATGAGGAGACGGTTACGAATGCTAGCAGAACAAGAAGACCCATATACAGAGGTTGAGGAAAATGATGAGTGAGTTTAAATGATATGGATGTTCAGAGATGAGATTATTCAAAGAATGTCCAGCCGATGTGATTCTTTAAATGATGAAATCATGTTTAGAAGTAAACAAAATAAAATGCTAAAATGGAGTGAATCCATTTAAATTATCCTATACTATTCCAAGATAGTGTATAGTTTATTTTTCATTATTATCCTATACTATTTCATGATGGTGTATTTTTATTTTTTATTATTACATTAAACTGGTACAAGATATTTTATTTTATTCTTTATTAGCCATACTGTTCTAAAATGATGGATCACATGTTGTATGGATCATTGATATTCCAAATGGGTCGTTTCTTTTCACTTTGTAAAAACAAGTGCCTTAACACTGAGCGTGGTATGAGAACGGTTTCTGTGAAAGGAGGGAGGAATAAATGTTCTGATACGAAGAATGCTGCTATTCTGAAGAACCATATTGAATGTTAACACTAGAAGTATGCACAAGGGAAAACTTTTATGTTTGAACAGTCAAAGTATTTTTGTATTTTCCTAAGGTTGATATTAAAACCATTCCATTTTATTGTATGTTTTTTATGAGTTATGTACTATGCAGAGTTCAGATGAAGAACTCATTGATTTCAGTATTATACACACCTTTTAGGTGTGTAAGGAGGGACTGTTAGAAATTAAAATCAATGTTTTATGGCATAATGTACCTTAAACATACCGTCAGTTTAAATGCTATTTTATTCTGGAAAAACCCGGAAGTTCTCAATACTAAGCTTTTATTCTGAAAATCCGTCATGACGACATCCGGGACTACCGCCCTTTAGTATCATTAAAGTGGCTTTGACGCCGTTAACATGTATTACATATACAGTTATGAAAGAGATGAGGAGGAGAAAAGGCATGTGGAAGTAAGCAATGAATGTAAAATGTTGAAATCCTCTGTTTAACGCGATATCGGACACAGGAGAACGAGGGGGAAGTCCCCTGCGTCACTACAGCTCCCAGAGAGGAGGAGCGAACAGCCAGCAAGCGGGAAAGACGAATGCTTGTGAGCTCTCTTCTGCACGGCCACCAAGGGAGAGGGAGCTGCAGCTTTACTCTCCTGTTCGGACAATATTCTGTTTGTGACATTATCACGCTTTTTATTAATTAAAGTACCAATTTGAACCTTCTCAGAGACTCCATTTAGTCTCCTTTTAAACTTCTGTCCTGGACGCTAGAATAATCACACACAGATAACAGTCTCTGCGTGCCTGTGGAAGTGAGAAAGTGAGTGAATGTGAGTGAGTGATAAACACTTCTTGTACCTTCAGAAAGGTTGTTTAATATTTATTTTCCATCAGGTGAGTAAAGTGGGTTCTGGATGGAAGGATGTATTCGGGTTAAACTGCCTGATAATTTCACGAAACCCTTCACGATCAACCATCGACATTGGTCTCATATCCTTGACCAGCATGGTCAGGATTGAGTTTGTTAGCGCAGTGGCTTGTTGGAGAGATACAGACCTTTTCCTTTGAAGATACTGATCCATGGCAGTGGGACTGGCACAGCTCCTCTTTGGCCTGCATTTGATATACAAATACATATTTTATTGTCAGGCAAAAGAGTAACATTAGTTTCTAAAAACATACATATACAATCAATTACATTTGATTTCACATTAAATGAAATTGAGCTTTATTATCACTTTGTTATCACTTTAATTAGCAAAAGTCAAATCCGGAGATCGTTCGAGTAAGTTAAATCAAAAGCATCCTGTAGATCAGACCTGGGCATTGTACGGCCCGCGGACATTGGTCTCATATCCTTGACCAGCATGGTCAGGATTGAGTTTGTTAGCGCAGTGGCTTGTTGGAGAGATACAGACCTTTTCCTTTGAAGATACTGATCCATGGCAGTGGGACTGGCACAGCTCCTCTTTGGCCTGCATTTGATATACAAATACATATTTTATTGTCAGGCAAAAGAGTAACATTAGTTTCTAAAAACATACATATACAATCAATTACATTTGATTTCACATTAAATGAAATTGAGCTTTATTATCACTTTGTTATCACTTTAATTAGCAAAAGTCAAATCCGGAGATCGTTCGAGTAAGTTAAATCAAAAGCATCCTGTAGATCAGACCTGGGCATTGTACGGCCCGCGGGCCACATACGGCCCGCGGGATGATTCTGACCGGCCTGTGTTGGAAATTACAAAATAAACATATTTTCTAACTTTACTTCATGCAGGACTAAAGCTGCATTGCTTTTATTTTGAAGTTATTTTTTATTCACGTGCATAATTACGCAATACGTATATCAAGACGTGCACATGATTGGATCCTTGTCACAAGACGACTTTAGCCCTCAAAATGTCCGCTAAAAAAAGAAAGGTAGATGCTGAATGCAGGGTTTTCAACACAAATTGGACTGCTAAGTATTTATTTTCTGAAGTCGGAGGTAAAGCCGTGTGTTTAGTTTGCGGGGAGCAGATGGCTGTTTTTAAGGACTACAATGTGAGTCGGCATTACGAGACGAAACACGCGGAGAAATATAAAAACTTGACTGACGCTCAAAGGGCGCAGACATCGGAAGCTTTGGGGTTTGTCAAGCTAAGCACATGGTGTAGTCCCAAACGATAGCTGAGGATTCTGGGTAATGTAGTGTCTTCTGTCGTCCAAAAACTCAGAAAAAATATTTGTTTCTCCGAATCGAAGGGGGAAAATACAAAAGCATTGTACACAATTCAAACCTATCAATGTTGTGTAATTAACAAGGACAATTTGGTGTTTTTTAGTCGATGAGTAGTGCAGATATCATTGTAAAATCAATCGACAGTAAGGAGAATAGGCTACTTACTTCCGGGTGTACAATTCTCCGTTATCCAATGGGAATGGACGCTCGTAATACAATACAGGGGACATGATCATTATCTTTTAAATAACGTAAACTAAAGGGAACAATCTATTTGACACAGCTGAAGCTCTGACCTTCCTTAAAAACTAATTTAATAAAAATCACAGTTGCATTACACACAATGCACTGTTTTTTGAGAACACAAATCGTAACTAATGTAATTTTTACATTCTGACGAAAAATAAAAATAATTATGAATACAAGTAAAATAAAAGAAGCCTCCCGTGAGTTACTACAAGCTATAAAGTAGATTTAAAAAACGTTCACTGCGGGACGTTGTAGAAATGCGTGTGTGCACCACGTCAAAGGAGCCTCATTCACTTTACATTGGGGTCGTTTGCGTGGTGCCGACACGTAAATGTAACAAAGTTCGTGACTCCACCACGCATTGTGGTGTTAAGGAGTCGTGGTGGAGTCACGCATTCTGGTGAGATCAGGTTGCACAAAATCGCTAAAAACAGTAAGCCGTTCTCGGAGGGGGAGTTTGTGCTTGGTGGACTCTGCAGCACTAATATGCCCTGAAAAAAAAGCCGCATTTGAGCAAGTCCCACTGTCCAGGCGAACCGTGACTAGAAGGATCGAGGAAATTGCGGGGAATCTGGAGCTTCAGCTGCAACATGAAGTGGCAAGTTTCGCCTTTTTCTCCTTGGCTTTGGACGAGAGCTGTGATGTCCGCGACACAGCCCAGTTACTCGTATTCGTCCGCGGGATAACACCAGACTTCAAGATTACGGAGGAGCTGGCAGCAATGCGGTCGATGAAAGGGACGACGTCAGGGAGTGATCTGTTCACGGAGGTAAACGAGTGCATGGACACGCTGGGACTGAAATGGGACAGACTGGCAGGACTGTCACAACGGACAGTTGTCAAAATCTTACCGGAAAAAATGTCGGACTTTTGAAATGTATGCAAGATAAAGTGACTGAAATCGACGCGGATCAGAAACTGGTATGTTTGCATTGTATTATACACCAACATGTGTTGTGCAAGTCTGTGCTAAAAATGTATCATGTTATTGATGTTGTTACTAAAATAGTAAACTTCATCAGAGCACGGGCATTGAATCACAGACAGTTTGTCGCACTTTTGGAGGAGCATGAGACTGAGCATCGTGACATTGGCTACCACACAGCTCTCAGATGGCTCAGCCTGGGCAACGTACTGAAAAGAGTTTGGGACCTGAAAGCAGAGATTCAAGAGTTTTGTTAGAAGAAAGGCAAAGACTTCCCAGAGCTGTCAGATGAGGACTGGATGGCAGATTTTGCATTTGCTGTTGATGTGACTGCACTGATGAATGAACTGAACACCAAATTGCAATTTTTGGCATGAAATGCACAGCCTGGTGAAGGCTTTCATGACAAAGATGCAGTTTCTTTCAAGCCAACTGGAGAGCAACATGCAGCTGGTTTCCTCTCCCTTTACCTGCAGTGTGGATAATGCACCCAGTGATGTTCAGCTGGAACTCATCGACCTGCAGTCTGATGCAGTACTGGCAGAGCACTTTAAGTCAGCATCACTGCTAGAGTTCTACTCTGCTCTCAAGGAGGAGAACTTTCCAAACATGATTCTCTTTGGCTCTTTGGCTCTACCTACATATGTGAACAAACATTTTCAATTATGAAGTTTCAAAAATCCAGGTATAGATCCTCTCTCACTGATGATCATCTGTCAGCTGTGCTTCGCATCTCCACCTCAGACATTCAACCTGACTTCGATGCACTCGTTAAAGCTCAGCAGAGACTAGATTTCTCTCACTGAACAAGAAAAGAGAACTTAAACACACCAAATGAGGTGGTTAGACTACAAATGTTGGCATTTAAAGGCACCAACTAGCAGTGAACTGGGACACTTTCTTTGGAAGCCTTTTTTCTCAAAATCACAGTTCAGTGATGTTTAGTGACAGTTCAATAAATATGATATATCTTGCTTAATATTTGGAGTACAAAGACAATATTGTGTTGTCTTTAGAATGCTAAGAACCTCTTTCCAACAGTAAATTAAACTCAACATGTGTTTGAGTGAATGTGACTGAAAATGTTTACTAATATGAGTCACAAATGGTGAACAATGTTCATTTTGTTTACCATTGTTTTGGGAAATTCGATTTAATAAATGAAATTTTTTTGTAAAGCAACCTCACTTTTTCATTGCTTAACTATAACATACGGTATACTCTTACCAGCTTGTCAAAACCATGCTATTTACTGCTTTTTATAAAGAAATACAATTAATATTATGCAGAATTGAGTTCAGCCTTTTGGCCCGGCCCTCCACAATATTTTCAGTTTCTCATGTGGCCCAATGGAAAAAATAATTGCTCACCCCTGCTGTAGATCATTCTCATATGATGGAAGTGTGTCCTTTGCAGGCCACTGTAGCTCGTGCGCCAGCACCACCCGGTGATGTAACAACAACTTCTACACATCTGTTATGGTTGCTGTTTGTCTGCTCCTTAATCTGCCTGTGAGTGTTTTCAGCTGTGTGTGTTTTTATGCAAATGAGCTGTGTGGTTGCTCCAACATCCTTGGCTGCCGCCCAATCCTGGTCCGCCTCTGAAGATGGGGATTGGATTGACGTCGTCCAATCGCAGCGCACAGCCGGCGCACACCTGCTGGGGAGGCAACCCAGTCTCACGGCATTTTGTGTTCACTAACACGATTTTTAATCTATTGATTCGTGTTCACCATCACAATTTGCCCCTTTTTTCCGTGTTGCACAGTAGTGTTAATTTCGTTGACTAAAACTATGACGAAATATATTCGTCAACGACCTTTTTTTCCATGACGAAAACGAGACGATGACGAGACGGCACCGACTGCAGTAAACAATAATTGTAACGAAATCATCATGCAATATCGTTGACGAAAAGTGACGAGACGAAAATGTAGTTTACTAAATAAAAACTATGACAAAATCTCTCTTTACTTTCGTTGACGAAAAATGAGGAGACGAAATATGATCAAAGATAATGTTAAATCTCTGATAGTCAGTTTTTCTCCCAGCAGTTCCATTTCCGTTGCTGCGGCAGAGCAGCAGCTGTTTCTGTGCTGCGCGCGGCGGTACTTTTGAATTACACCGGGCAGCTGCACAATATGAACTGTCAGGAAGACTTGGGTGGTCTAACGAACTCATGGTCTAACTAACCTTATTTAACAGAAAATAAAATGTCAACAACAGGGCTTAGGAGCAGTGGTCGCGTTAAACGAATACCCCCCGTCAGCGCGAGTGAGTGATAAATTGTGCACTCGACGGGTAATAATGGATTATGACGGAAATGTTACAATCCTGTCAAAATGACTGACAACGAAAAAGTCTAAAGCCACCACTGCTTGGGAGAAAGAAACTATGTGATATTTGGACCCATTTTCGCTACAATGAGGCGGAGAAAAAAAGCGAATGCATTGTTTTATCAGAAGGGAAGCAATGTGGCCATAACACAGCTGGAAAAAACACCACAAACCTGAGCAGATACTCTCTGCAGAGCTGCTTAATCATTCAACCTGTGGTTTTCATCAAATAAGGACAAGATAATCTTATTTATTTATATAGTAAAATGACAAATTATTGGTTTTAGCTAGTTTGACTGAAATGTTCTATATAATTTGACTCAACAGTTTTCATTGACACAAAGTAGACTAAAATAATTATTTTTCTTTGACTAAAATATGACTAAAATGCTCAGACTTTTAGTCGAGTAAATCTTGACTAAAATGTTTACTGTTTTAGTCAACTAAAATAAGACTAAAATGCTCAGACTTTTAGTCGACTAAAACTTGACTAAATAAAAACAGGATGAAGGTGACTAAATATGACTAAAACTAAAAAGGAAATTTAACACAGGACTAAGACTAAAACTAAATTAAAAAATAGCTGACGAAATTAACACTATTGCACAGGACGATTTTAAAAGCAATGTATTTCTACTGGTAACGTGTTTCGTGCCTGCAGGCTGCAGCACGTCTTTTTCTCCGGTCGGGTCGTGGAAGACCGGAAGCTGTGTGGTTCATAAAAACATGTTCTTACTCAATATCAAGCCACAGTTATTGCTTTTATTTTAAATCCTATAATTTCGGACTTTTGTTGTCGTCTGTGAGGAAAATAAATGGGCTCAGAGCCTCAGGATACTGAAATCTGTATTTTTTAAATCTTTCTTTCCTTCTAATTTGTTATTCTTTTCAAAATAACACACTGTTATTTACTCACCAATAACACTCAATTATCCTTGCTTTTATTTATTGGTTTAATTCCATAATCTCGTGCTTTTTTGGCGTCCGTCAGGAACTGAATTTCAAAATAAATATAACAGGAAACAGACGTAGGCATTTCAAGCGATTACCCAAGATCCTCAGCTATGGTTTGAAGCTCGTTGATTGGATGTGTTAGCCGCAATGCATGCTGGGATTTGGTGTTTATATTATATGTAATCCGGAAAACAAAGTCATCACATAACGGCATTGTAATACACGGTTTGGCTGCATTACATATTAAAGATCTGCCGTAGAACTTTCTTTATTTAGAGAGCCCTGATGAGAAGACCTTTGGAAAAACTGGAAGAAATGGCACCGAAACTGAATACTTGACGTGGATCATAAATATATCAACAATTAAACAACATCTTCAATTTCTCTTCACACAATACGTCTCCTTGCAGTATCAACACTAATTCGGCTGACTTTTACATTTGATCTAATTCATAGATAGGTTATATTTACACCATCACGGTGCACAGCTGAGAGAAAAGGACTGTAGTTTTTAAAGATATTAC
Organism: Champsocephalus esox; assembly: GCA_036324585.1. Classification (NCBI taxonomy): domain Eukaryota; kingdom Metazoa; phylum Chordata; class Actinopteri; order Perciformes; family Channichthyidae; genus Champsocephalus; species Champsocephalus esox. Next base: position 9,401,691 of record CM070495.1, on the reverse strand, counting down.
TGATTTTCTTTGAATATAAGAATGTAAATACTGAGTCTGAAATAGTATAGCAATATGCTGTGAAATGATGTGAAAGCATGAATAAAACTATACATCTTCAGATGTTGTACACTATAATACAAAGTTATTATGGCTGTGTGCACCTTGTGTGCACCTCCTAGTGGTTAAAGCACGTTATTGAATTATTGTACAGAGTACATACTTTCATAGGGGGAAAGTATAAATATAGAAATATAGAATATAAAAAATCAAGAAGATATTATAAGTGATCTCTACAATAAAACAGTTTAGTGCAGGATGTACACAGATATTAATAGGAGGAGGTGCAAAACAGAACATTAAATATTAAGCCTGACAAAGTACTTAACGTCTAATATATTGCTTTCCTGCAATGTTAACTATGTTGAAGCACTTATTTTAACTGATATTATACACATTAATTATACTCTTATGTATGTAGATAGAATAAGAAATGTGCAGAATATGACAGTTTAATGGTGGAGGTACACACATATTGATAGATGTCTTGTAATGCACTGTTGAGGAACCTGTGACCCAAGTTTTTCATTCATTGCATAACTACACCGTAGTTGTGTATGCTATGTCAATAAACCTTTGAAAATCTTGAAAGGGATGTGCAAAATAGCCATAATATACAGTCTTTAATTAACTATTAGTAGAGAATAACGAGTAATGAATATACTTTATTACTTGTGTCCATTCATGTCAATTGCAGATACATGTTTAGTCTTCTCAAGCACCAACTATCAAATATCTCTCCTGATTGTTGGCACTTGACAATCACCTTACCTGAATTTTACTCAGGTGTAACTAAAGTCTGATTTAAGGGTTGTTTATATTTCACATCATTAATCAGAATCTGCAGTAACTCAAATAAATGCAGTGGAGTAAACATACCAGGTTAACCTCTGAATTGTAGTGGAGTAGAATTACAAAGTAGAAATGAGCTGTCATGTGGGTATACGGCATTAATATAATGCTGCGCATTATGGACACAAGTGATTTTCACCCATTTATGAATTATATGTTTTACATTTGATAACACCAATGTGTTTAATAATGGCAACTTCTAATTGTGGGGAAAACGAAAACGTTCAGTAGAGACGTCCCATAGAACATTTTGCGAAACACAATAGCCAGCATGTGTAGTTCTGAGGGGTGTTCGATTCCAGTTTTGGATAATCTGGCGTGGTTTCGTTCCATTTCACACAGCTGTTTGACGCTCTGCGTAACCTTACGGGAACTGTAGTCCTAAACGATAGCTGGGGATTATGGGTAGTGTAGTGTTTTCGGCCATCCTAAACTCAAAAATGACAATCGCAATGATGCTCGAAATGTCCCTTACAGGCCTACGTCTGTTTCCGGTTATTTTTATTTTGAAATTCAGTTCCTGACGGACACCAAAAAAGCCCGAGATTATGGAATTAAACCAATAAATAAAAGCAAGGATAATTGTGTGTTATTTTGAAAAGAATAACAAATTAGAAGGAAAAAAATATTTAAAAATACAGATTTCAGTATCCTGAGGCTCTGAGCCCCATTTATTGTCCTCACAGACAGCAACAAAAGTCCGAAATTATACGATTTAATATAAAAGCAATAATTGTGGCTTGATATTGAGTAAGAACATGTTTTTATGAACCACACAGCTTCCGGTCTTCCACGACCCGACCGGAGAAAAATACGTGCTGCAGCCTGCAGGCACGAAACACGTTACCGGTATAAATACATTGCTTTTAAAATCGTCCTGTGCAACACGAAAAAAGGCGCAAATCGTGATGGTGAACACGAATCAATAGATTAAAAATCGTGTTGGTGAACACGAAATGCCGTGAGACTGGGTTGGGGGAGGAGTACAAAGGCTGCGGACAATCATCACTCTGGAGGCTCTGCTGCGATCAGACGCCTCATACCTTTTGCTCTTGTGTCATGGACACTACAGACTGTGTTTGGTGCAACATATGTGTTCAGTGTCGAGTGCAATTTATGTGCTTACTGTTGAGTGTTTAGAGTAGCTTAGTTAGAGGGTAGAGTCGTTTAGTTAGTGTGTAGAGTAGATTAGGATTTTGTGACTGGTGCCTTTAGGTTAGCTGTGTGTTTTGTCTAGACTCCCTTTTGTTAGTTGTATCACTCTTGAAGTGAGGTTTTGTTTTGTTCTCTAGTTAGTATATTCATATGTATTTTCCCTGTATGCCTTTAGACTCCTTTTGAGTCCTCCCTTAGTTTGGTTATCTGTCAACCTGTGCCCTTTTGGCCCTTTTGTTTGTTTCAGGCTGCCTGCCTGCCATTTTGTTTACCTTGCTTTATAAATAAATCACTTATAATTAATACCAATACCACCCTGGTCGTGTCGCTTCCCTTTGGTTCCCCTAGCCCAATAGGGAACGTAACAACATCCCATTTGGACATAAACACATTATATGTTTTCCCAATTATCCGGTGTTCTCTTATGCACTCGATCAATTACATCTCCAGCTCTATACTGATTGCAACCATACAACGTGTACAAATAGTTAGCCCCCGCTGCCTCCTGCCTGTCATCTCTCCTAACAGCACTCTTATTATTGTGAGACTGCCGGGGTCGGGGCAGACGCAACATCTTGCAAGAAACAGCATCTCAGGGCTTTTAAATATTTAACAACCTATTAATGATGCATAGTTACCCACTTAACGGGAAGAAACTCAGCTATTGTAAGACGTGCTAACTGCTAAAGTAGCGTTAGCTCGGTGCTAATTCAGCACATAACTGGCAAAAGCGATCTTTTCTACTTCAAACTCACTGAACTAGCAGCCAGGAAAGAGCAAGAAAACAACTTCCGTTTACAGAGCCACTCAGCCATATATATATATATAAATACGTCTTAACTGCTGTTTTGTGATCAAATCTAAAGTTGCCTGGGCTTGTCTGACTGTTAACTTGGCAAAGTGTGAGTTTTCTAAGGCAACGGTCACCTACCTGGGTAAAGTAGTTGGCCAAGGACAGGTTAAGCCAGTGAGGGAAAAGGTGCTAGCAATTGACCGGTTCCCTGTTCCCACAACCAGAAAATAACTCTCTCGTTTTCTGGGCATGGTGGGGTACTATCGTGGGTTCTGTCAGAATTTCTCTACGGTGGTTGCGCCCCTCACTTCTCTTCTCAGCCCTAAGGTCAAGTTTAAATGGTCTCCTCGATGTCAACAGGCTTTTGAGGCTGCGGAAACTGTGTTGTGCTCAGCTCCTGTCCTAGCAGCTCCCCAGATGGACCAGCCCTTCACTCTTCATGTGGATGCTAGTAAGGTTGGAGCTGGGGCAGTACTCGCTCAGGTTAATGAGAGCGCCTCCGAATGCCCGGTAAGTTTCTTCTCTAAGAAATGTAACTCTCATCAATTAAACTATTCGATCATTGAAAAGGAGGCACTGGCACTCATCTGGGCGTTAAAACATTTTGAGGTGTATGTTGGGAGTGGAGTTGGGCCCTTGGTGGTCTATACAGATCATAACCCCCTAACCTTTCTGCACTCGCTCCAGAATCCAAATCAACGCCTTATGCGTTGGTGTCTCTTCCTCCAGCCTTTTCATCTGGACACTAGGCATGTCAAAGGTGTGGATAATACAGTGGCTGATGCCATGTCCAGGGCTATAACCTCCGAGGTTAACTAGTGTTTTTCTCCCTGCAGGAGTGTCTGTTTTTTCTATTTTGCCCTCTCTTAAAATGCTTCTTAGATACCAAAGTTGCTGAGGGGTTGAGCAAGAGGCTACAGATGTGCTTGCAGGTTGTACGAACATTTCAAGGTTAACTTTGGTTGTGTCTATTGTGTTTGGTGGTTGTGTTTTTGTGCCTCAGGTTGGAGGATCCTAGTGGGTCCTCCATTTTAAGGGAGGGGGTGTGACGACCCCTCCCCCCTTCTGCCTGGCTGTGCTCCCTGCCTTGCTGTCCTCTGGCAGGTACTGGGAGTGTCGTCCTGTTTGTGCCCGCCCATCTAGAGGCGGAGCCACAAGAGGGTATAAAGGTGGCCCAGCTGCAAGGATCACTCTCTGATTCAGATCCTGGCATGCTGCAGCAACCTCAGCCTACAGCCTGTGCTAGGTTTGATGCACCCTCCAACATGCTACAACACCCTTCCACACACCCACACACCCACACACTGCTCACACTACTGACAGTCTGATTCTTACCACATTATACATCAGAGGTGTTCTTCAACAATCTGTTAAATAAACATATATTTTCAGTTAACTCTGTGTGGCCTCCCTGTTTGTTCCAGCCTTTGGAAGGTTGTAACATGTTCAAGGACATGCAATTTAAACATTGGCTAGCTACTGCTAGCTAGCTAGGTTAGTTGACTTACTGAGTGGAGTCATCTTCTAGAACTCCGACTTTCTGAAGTGAAGAGAATGCTTTCTTTTGAGATGTTCCATCATTGATGAAGTGCTCCCATGCCAGGCTAGATCGCCTTTGCAAATGTTGCACTTAACAAACTTTTTCACATTGTCAAGTATGAAATTATCCCACACTTTTGAGGTTTTCGTTTTAGGTGTTGCCATTACGCTTCTTGTTCTCTCTCGGTTTTTTAGCGGGCCATTCCGCTTATCAAACTCCAGTATATTAATATCTACATGTAAGCGCGTAAAACACCGGCGATGACGTTAGCGCGTACAAAAATGTGATGACGTCAACGCGTAAAACACACGTGATGGCGTCACCAACAATTTTTTTTCATATTATTCTACATCAGATTGTCATGATTTTCTCTGATTGACTAGATGGGGTCTCCTGCTATCACCCTGAAGTGAAATAAGTATTTGATTGACTTCGAATTACTCTTTGATATGTGAGGGTCTAAGGACAGAGGGTGTCATACTGATATTCTGTACACACTGTGAAGACCACTGAAACAAATGTAACATTTGTGATATTGGGCTATAAAAATAAACATTGATTGATTGAATATGGACGGTTTCCATTAAATAATACTCAAAATATAGATGGACAATAGATAGAGAGAGAGATTTTAAACAGCATACATTTTAAATTGTGCTTCAGAAAGTAATATTATTTTAGGAGTGTTGTGAGATGGTGTCAACATCAATTTAAATTAGTCACCCAGTGGAAATGTCAGATATGTCTTTATAACTGTATCCTTACATTTTACATTCACTCAGTTATAATGTGGTAGTTATACGTCGTATGTTTTAAATTATTATTGATCACATTATATAGTACATATTTCTTAATTTAAGCTCCAGTATATATGAATGTGTTTGGTGTGTTTTTTAGGTATATTTGTTATTGACCGAGTAAACGCTTTTATTTTGAAGGCAGTTTTTACAGGCCTCTACCGTAATGCATAGGATATTCGCGCACCGCAATACAACGTGCGGGCTGGCTTGACTGTGTTTTACGAAGTGGGCAGGGGCGCCGCCAGGGATTTTGGGCCCCATGGAAATATATTACATTGGGCCCCACCACCAGGCCCAGGCCACGCCAACCAAGCACAATTGCTGTAACCACACCTCCAGAACCCAACCAACCCATGTATGCTTTAAATAACTCTACCTGTACAGGCTTGCATCTATCTTATAGTCCAATACTAACTGCACAATATTTACTGACACTGTGCGGTGAAAATATAACACTGTGCAGACGTGCAATATTCTGCTGCAGTAGAATTCACTAGTTGATATAACACTAACATTCCTGACAATAGACCTCAATTGTCATCTTTTATGGTGTACATGCCCTTTTAATAACATGTTTGAATGGAACATTCATAAATCTAAATAAATATAACTTAAATATACATGACCTCTTAAATTAAAATAAGTGAACATTAACACCAATATTATCATTTATAAAATAGTTATTATGAGCCCTGGCTCAGCCTTACTCACCAAGAGCCCAGCACCTAGCCTTCTTACAGGCAAAGTCACTGATCAAGTCCTTCGTAAAGCTTTCTAGCCAACTGGCTTTCAATGGACAGCATGGCAAGTCTGCAAAGCCTTATGGGGGGACAGGGCTGCCGAGCCTAAATATGGATCTGTTGGTCCTGGCACCAGGGAGGGGGGGGGACAACTGATTTAGTATGAATAGCTGCTAAAAATGTACCTGCATTTATTAAATGTCAACTAAAAGAGGAGTGAAATGAAAAACCTCTGCATTTTCTGTGAAGATATTAAAGGAGACATGTCATTTTCCACTGATCATAATTCCATTGTTGAGGTCTACTAGAATAGATGTATATTGCGCAATTTTCCAAACTCACATTGGTTTCTCATACAGCATCTCTGTAAACTACATGTATTCACTGAATTTCACTCTCTGCCTTTAACGGCTCGTTGTAGCTCCAGCCCCCACCCTCCCTGTGAGCACAGTGTGCTCTGATTGGTCGGGACGTTGTGAATCGCACTGAGCTCCATGGAGGTGTCATTTCCTTGTTTAGCGATACACAGCGAAACTCATCCTGAGCACACACAAAGTCACAGCCGAAGTAAAAACAATAAGTGTGGCTTGATATTGAGTAAGAAAAAGGTTGATAAATGCTGTGAGAATGGGTCTGCAGTAGTGTTAATTTCGTTGACTAAAACTATGACGAAATATGTTCGTCAACGACCTTTTTTTCCATGACGAAAACGAGACGATGACGAGACAGCACCGACGGCAGTAAACAATAACTAACGAAATCATCATGCAATATCGTTGACGAAAAGTGACGAGACGAAAATGTAGTTTACTAAATAAAAACTATGACAAAATCTCTCTTTACTTTCGTTGACGAAAAATGAGGAGACGAAATATTATCAAAGATAATGTTAAATCTCTGATAGTCAGTTTTTCTCCCAGCAGTTCCATTTCCGGTGCTGCGGCAGAGCAGCAGCTGTTTCTGTGCTGCGCGCGGCGGTACATTTGAATTACACCGGGCAGCGGCACAATATGAACTGTCAGGAAGACTCGGGTCTAACTCATGGTCTAACTAACCTTATTTAACAGAAAATAGTGGTCGCACTCGCGTTAACCGAATACCCCCCGTCAGCGCGAGTGAGTGATACATTGTGCACTCGACGGGTAATAATGGATTATGACGGAAATGTTACGATCCTGTCCGTCAAAATGACTGACAACGAAAAAGTCTGCTTGGGAGAAAGAAACTATGTGATATTTGGGGGACATCTTACTTCTTCCTTCTCTCTGTCTATACCCGTGTACTCTCATGTTCCGATTAACCCAGCTTCCCCAAATGTCTTTCTTTTTGCGGTCTATATATGCTGGGATCCGGAGTCATGGATGATCCTGCGGTCTTGTGTCCTGGATCGCGAGCGCTGGATCTTGAGTCGTGGCTGTGGTCCTGGATCATCGGTCCTGGATGGATATCCTCGTGGATTCATCTTCCTATTATACACACATGCATTTCCAAACATTTGGACTACCTATGTTGCAAATGTATTATCTTTTCAATTTACACACGGCATCTATTGCACGTCTGTCCGTCCTGGGAGAGGGATCCCTCCTCTGTTGCTCTCCCTGAGGTTTCTCCCATTTTTCCCTTTAAACTGGGTTTTCTTTGGAAGTTTTTCCTTGTACGATGTGAGGGTCTAAGGACAGAGGGTGTCGTATTGTCATACTGATATTCTGTACACACTGTGAAGACCACTGAGACAAATGTAACATTTGTGATATTGGGCTATATAAATAAACATTGATTGATTGATTGATTGATTGATTGAAAAATGCACCAGATACTTGTCTTTGAAGAGATATTTCTCATTTGATAAAAAAGCATATTAAATAGTGAGTGTTATCTCTGATTTGTATCTATTTCAGGATTTGTTCAAAAATCTATTTGACTACTATTCCTAATCTTGTAGGCATACAACTTCATGCAATAGCATAATAAAGACACACAAAAAGGACTAAATAAATGTATATAATACAATCTGAATCAGTCGCCTGTCTATTTCCACCTGGTCTATTTCCACCTGGTCTATTTCCACAAATGCAAAACAGCTTAAAAATGATGGGCGCAACATTTGTACTTATGTGCTCTAAAGAGTTAAGGCCTGCAATGAAAATGCAAGGGAAACCCCTGAGACAGGTATACAGGCTGATATAAAGTCAGCACCTACAAAGAAGAAGAAGAAACACTTGCAGAAACATTTATTTAAAACATCTTTCATTTAATAGCAAATGTGTTTGGTTTAATAATGCCAGATGCACTTTACTTAGGATGGTGTGATAATCATTACACACACCTTTTTGATCACACACAGAGGGAAATGACGTGATACGTTTCAGTGAGCAAGTTTAAAAACAACGATTCAGCCAAAGTCAGTTTGTTACAAATCAAATTAAGATGCTTTATTTTTCAGATATTCAAATATTATTCATTTCTTAGCTTGATATATTGGATCATTCAACACATCTGAGATATCTTGTTGTCATAGTTAAATGTTCGAAGCTGTACATTCTGACATGAACAGTACAAGTGCAAAACTCCCCCAACTCATACAATATTTTTAATATGCAATTAAACCTAATTGTGAGCAAGGAGTGACTTCTATATAATTGAAGTAAAAAAACATAATGTATTCTTATCTGCACTGATAAACACATATGAATAGAATATTATATATCAAATAAAACAACAATAACCAAAACAGCACACAAGAGGAAATATTGGCTGGTGGAGGTAGCTAGGGCATAGCAGCGCTAATATGAGTATCGGTAGAGTAAGTAAAGGTGTGCCTGCGGGACTTTTTTTAATGGTTTTTCCTTTCTCATACTGTAGTTGTAATTTCCCTCAACCACTGACAATCTCCTCTATCCATAGACAAGTGTGATGTATCACATTGAAAGACTGAACCTCTTCAATATAGCTATTACCTTCACCCAACAGAGGCTAATGTAATGCAATGGATAAGCATATAGGCTACAAAGTGCTGCCACAATGTGTGTCCAACATGAGGGAATTTGGTAAATCAGCATAATTGAGAATCCAGATGAACTTCTCCTGCGTTGACTTAAACAATTCATGCTGTTCAGAAAGCTTAGGAAATGTTCTAACTAACAATAGGTGTAGCTAATCTGTTGCCATCTGTTTATAGTTATTTGAATATGCTCATGGCTCTGGTACTTGCAAGACTAAGAGTTTCTCACAGTTAACCATCCATAAACGAAAATGCAGCTTTATTTGAATGAATTTAATTAGACTAGTTTTGTTGTTTTGGCCATATTTTGCTTTGTTAAAGACATTTGTTATGATTCAGTTCTGGTACATGTTATGGCGTTTAAAAGTTTCACTTTCACAATGTGGAGCAGTTCGCCCATCACACTATAGAAGCCCTAACCAGAATATAATTGAATAGAATTGGGAGGTATGAAACCCTCTTTTAATGGTCACAAAGCACTCCCTTTATATTAAAAGAACAATAATGTCATTGTTAGCTAATGAATGTCTCGATGCTGAACTATGGCAAAACGACAAAGTTCTCATTGGTCCCTCTTCTTTAGAGAAGACAAGGGGCCTCATTTCTAACGCCTTGCGTAGGATTCACGTGGGAAGGTTGCTTACATAGGTACAGAAATGTTCCGACATTTTCCGATTCACAAAACATTGCGTACCGGCAAGGGAAGTGCGTACGGCACTTCCTACGCCGGTTTTCCTTTATAAATCACAACCGACTCGAAATGCGGTGCAGCTTTTGCGGGCTTCACGTAACGCCCATATTTGCCTATAAATAGTCAAAGAAACGCCCATTCATTCATTTTGACTGACTTTATGAAGAATATCGCAGGAAATGACGACAGAACAGCTAAAAAAGACATCTCACACCGTGTCAGATTTTGGTTATTTTGGGGAGGTCGAGATAAATCATATTGTTTGGTGGATGCCGTTTAAACCAGAGTAGCAGCATGGAGTTCGGATCGTCACCAAAATAAATAAGTGGCCCGAAAAAGGTTAATGACAAAATAAATACACATAGCCTTCCTCAGGCAGTGTGTTTGTACCGGGGACAGTAGACCCCCCCTGATGAGGGGTAAGAAATGATCGGGGACTAGATCTTGTTAAGGCAAGGCGTGGCGTGGCGTGGCAAGGCAAGGCAAGGCAGGGCAAGGCAAGGCAAGGCAAGGCAAGGCAAGGCAAGGCAAGGCGCTTTACAAAAAAGAAATGAAAGACATTAAGCAAAAATACATGGATAAAAGTTACAGTGCAGTATAAAATATGCATATTTTCCATATATTTAATTTAGACAGACTTTCTTCACCATATTTTGCTCGCATGACATCCACAATCGGACCCTCAGGAGGCTGTACACACCCCTTCCCCTGCTTTGCTTCCATAACAAAGTCTTTAAAGTGTTACCAAAACACTCCGTGTTACCAAAACACTTTTTTTCATCCGTCGATTCCAGATATTCCAAATATCTCTTTCGAGCAGTCCCTCTCATAAATGTCATGGAGTTTAATTACGTTTAAACATTACAAGAAAAAGTACATGGATAAAAGTTACAGTGCAGTTTAAGATATGAAAAGTTCAATTAAAAGCAGCGACAAAAATAAAAGTCTTCAGCCTGGATCTAAAAGTAGTAAGAGTCGCAGCGGACCTGCAGGTCTCGGGAGCCCGTTCTAGATATTTGAAGCATAATAACTGAATGCTGCTTCTCTATGTTTAGTTCTGACTCTGGGGACAGAAAGCTGACCCGTCCCTGAAGACCTGAGAGATCTGGATGGTTCATAGTTTAGCAGGAGGTCAGAGATGTATTTTGGGCCTAAACCATTCAGTGCTTTATAAACCAGCAGCAATATTTTGAAATCTATTCTTTGACACACAGGAAGCCAGTGTAAAGACTTCAGAACAGGAGTGATGTGGTCCACTTTCTTAGTGTTAGTGAGGACTCGAGCAGCGGCGTTCTGAATCAGCTGCAGCTTTCTAATAGATTTTTTAGTGAGACCTGTGAAGACACCATTGCAGTAGTCGAGTCTACTGAAGATAAAGGCATGGACAAGTTTTTCCAAATCCTGCTGTGACATTAGTCTTTTAATCCTAGATATATTCTTTAGGTGATAGTAGGCTGATTTAGTAACTGTTTTAATGTTACTGTTGAAACTCAGGTCAGAGTCCATGACTACACCTAGATTCCTGGCTTTATCTGTTGGTTTGAACATTGCAGACTGAAGCTCAGCGCTAACTTTTAAACGTTCTGCCTTGGCTCCAAAGACCATTACCTCAGTTTTATCTTTGTTTAATTGGAGAAAGTTCTGACACATCCAGTCATTGATTTGTTCAATGCACTTACTCAGTGTTTGAATTGGAGCATAGTCTCCTGGTGAAATTGTTACGTAAATGTGTGTGTCATCTGCATAGCTATGGTAACTTATTTTGTTGTTCTTCATTATCTGAGCCAGTGGTAGCATGTAGATGTTAAAGAGAAAAGGCCCCAGGATGGAGCCTTGAGGAACCCCACATGTCATATTTGTCAACTCAGATGTGTATTTACCTATAGAAACAAAGTTGTTTCTATCCTTTAAGTAGGATTTAAACCAATTTAGAACTGTTTCCGAAAGTCCCACCCAGTTTTCCAGTCGGTCTAGTAACATGCTGTGGTCAACAGTGTCAAACGCAGCACTGAGATCTAATAATACTAACACTGAAGTTCTGCCACTGTCTGTGTTTAAGTGGATGTCGTTAAAGACCTTTACAAGAGCAGTCTCAGTGCTGTGGTTTGGACGAAAGCCTGACTGGAACACATCGAAACAACTATTTAAATGCATATAAAAATTACTCAACTGTTGAAAAACAACTTTTTCAATGATCTTACCTAGAAATGGCAGGTTTGATATGGGCCTGTAATTGTTCATTACTGAAGCATCTAGATTATTCTTTTTTAAGAGCGGTTTAATGACTGCAGTTTTCAGGGCCTGTGGAAAAATACCTGAGTGAAGAGATTTGTTTACAATATGAAGTAGTTCTGAGGCCATGCAAGGCAAAACATCTTTGAAAAATCCTGTTGGAATAATATCAAGGCAGCAGGAGGAGGACTTCAGAAGTTGTATAATGTCCTCTAGGTTTTTATCATTAATCTGATGGAATTGTGTCATGATGTCTGAATTGATGTTAAGTGGACACAGAGACAGCACATTTGCTGTTCCTGATGCAGAGGCACTGACTGCTTGTCTGATTTTCTGAATTTTGTCAGTGAAAAAGGAGGCAAAATCATTGCACGCCCTGGTGGTTAGAAATTCAGAGGCTACTGACACTGGGGGGTTAGTTAGTCTGTCGACGGAAGCAAACAAGGCACGTGCGTTGTTTTTGTTTTTGGTAATGATGTCAGAGAAGAATGATTGTTGTGCATTTTTCAATTCCAAATTATAAAGGCCAAGTCTCTCTTTATACATTTCAAAGTGAACCTGGAGATTTGTTTTTCGCCACCTGCGTTCAGCTTTTCGACATTCTCTTTTTTCTGTTTTAACGGTCATGGCCTTTCTCCATGGAGATATTTTCTTCCCAGTCACTTCCTTTACCTTAATTGGAGCAATGGCATCTATAACATTTTTAATTTTTGAATTAAAATGATCTACTAGCTCATCTACTGAGATGTTAGCAGGGGCAAGTGTGGAAGAAAAATTCTGAGTTAACATTTCCCTTGTATTTTCAGTTAAATATCGCTTTGTGGTTACCTCTTTTTGAACACTTGTGTGAACAGAAATAGAGCTCTCAAAGAAAACACAGGAATGGTCAGAGAGCGCAACATCAGTCACCACAACCTTAGAGATATTCAGACCCTTTGAGATAATTAAGTCCAGAGTGTGCCCCTTATTGTGCGTGGGCTCCGTCACATGCTGTCAGTCCATAGCTATCAAGAACACAAAACAGTTCTTTAGCCCCTCTGTCCTGGGGGTTGTCAACATGGATGTTAAAATCACCAACAATGACTAGACGGTCAAAGTCAATACACACTATAGACAGCAGTTCAGTAAAGTCATCAAAAAAGCTTGCACAGTATTTGGGTGGCCTATAGATATTTAAGAACAGAGCTCGAGAGGAGCATTTCAGCTGAAGGGCCACATATTCAAAAGAATCAAAGTTTCCATACGATGTCTTCCTGCATTGAAGGGAATCATTGAACAGAATAGCAACTCCACCTCCTTTCTTATGCATTCTTTCCTGACTCATAAAACTAAAGTTGGGAGGGGTTGATTCGATAAGAACAGCTGCACTGTTATTTTGTTCAATCCAAGTTTCTGTTAAAAACATAAAATCAAGATTGTGCTCAGTGATAAAATCATTGATTAAAAATGTGTTTCCTGCCAAAGACCTGACATTTAATAAAGCTAGTTTAAGTTTGTTAAACACACTATCAGTCATGTTTTTTGTAACAAGCTGTGGCTGACATGGAATCACTGCTAAATTAGATAAACTCACACAAACATTTGAGCGCTTCCTGTATCTAAGAATATTTATCTCTCTTAATCTATTACCTATCAACACAGATATCGGCAAAGCTACTGGCAGGCAGGGCCCTGGCATGTCCTGGAAAGAGTTGAGAGTGCCATACGCCCTTGAGCCTGGACCCAGCAGATATCAGTTTGCAGATTGTTTTGGTTTGGATGATTGTGGTAGGCATGGTGATGAAGCCGGGAGAGATGGTGCGCATCTCTGCTTCGGTGATTTTGGTGGGCGTCGTTGAGGGGCGGGGGTAAAGGACATGCTGCCAGCCCTGCGTAACGCCTTAGTTTGGTCTTTGAAATCCAGGAAGGAATCGGTGCCAGCCCTCTGTATCTCCTTCATGTGTTCAACGATCTCCAGGATGGTGGGCGTGGGTGAAAGGGTGAACGGAGTATTCTCAAAGGCGTTGATAGGGGGGGGGGTGACGGGCGGTGGGGACTCCTCCGTGTGTTTCATAGGTCTCCCATAATCAGAACATTCCTCAGGCGGGTGCAGTGATACTTCTTCAGGGTTTTCTGCGCGATGTGTTGTGTCTATCTTCTGTTTTGATTCCTCTTGCCGCTTGTCCTTGGCAGAGGGAACAGATTGATGACACAGGCAGTTGAATATCTTAGAGATAAACAATTTCACTCCTGACTTGTTCAGGCAAACTCCATTTGCCTTGAAAAGATGTCTGCGATCCCAGAAAAAGTTAAAATTGTCAATAAAATGCACAGAATGGTCAGTACAGGCAGTTGAAAGCCAGGTGTTCAGTGCAAACAATCTGCTGAATCTCTCCACTCCTCTTCTGACTGGCAGTAGAGGGCCACTGATGAACACCTTTGCATTTAGAGAGCTGGCAGTTTCCAACAGACATTTAAAGTCTTTTTTCAGCACTTCTGACTCTTGTTTCACAACATCATTTGTTCCAATGTGCAGAACCACATTCTTCACAGTCGGATGTTCAGCCCCAATACGCAGGATCTTCTCAGCCAAGTCAGAGACCGTATCCTTTGGAAAACAGAGTACTTTGTTGTTGTTCTTACTACACAGACCTTTTAGATCTCTTACAGCAGAGTCACCCACAATCAGAGTTTCAGGCCCAGTCGTTAGCTTTCCCTCTAGTCTTTTACTTTTGGAGTAGCTATTGGTCCTTACCCTGCTGTGTGAAGAGGACGGGTTATCCAGGTCATCAGAAAGAGATCTCCGGTAAAGTGGTGTCATTCCCACAACATAGTCCATTCACTTCCACGTTAACTTCCAACCGTTGCATTTTCATTTCCAGCACGGCCATCTTCTGTAGAAGTTTGTGGAAGTCATCTGTAGAGAACGGAGGCATTTTGCTACCAACTAGCTTTAGCTAAATAGCATGCAGTAGCCTACCAGGCTTTAGCTGTTGCTAGGCCACGCTACTGTAAGACTGGGGTCGTCGTAAAAATGTTGAAATATGGCTGAAAACCTCCGTCTATTTACGAAGATGAACTGTCCCAGTGATCGGTTAATGTCCAGGAGCCGCTGCTCGAAGTTTTCAGAGAATAAGAATAGGAAAATGAGCATAAGAAAGTAAGCAGAGGCAGGAGCAAGCAGAAAAGCGTCTGCACTGTAAGAAGCAGAGAGAGCACTGTAAGAAGCAGATATAGACATATTTGTGTCGGCTTTTCCATCCCATTTTACTCCTAAGCGAATCCGAGAGTGCGTGGGGAGGAGTTGTGTCGGTTGCTCACTCCCCTAGGTGTTCTTACTGGTTGGATTCACTTTGGGTCGGGCCCAATACAGCGAATCAGAGTTCTGGGAAGAAGTATTTTTCTTGCAGAGCGTGACAGCTTCGGAAGTAAACAAGGACAGAGTCACTTTTTATCTTGCACCTGAGTTCAATCCTTTACTTTCCCAAGGAAGATTTCACACAAACTCTATTCTTTCCCAGACAATCAAACATTATACACAGATATATTGGTGCATTACTTCTGAACAGAGCGTGAGTAGACAAGGACAGAGTCAATCTTTATCTTCCACCTGACTTCACTCCTTTACTTTCCCAAGGAATATTTCACACAAACTATTCCTTGCCAGACAATCAAACATTGTACACAGATATATTGGTGTTTGAGATTATATTGGCCCCAGAAAGAACCTTGAAAAGAATATGTGTGTGCTGGTATCTGGGTCAGTGAGTGTAGGTGAGCAAATAATATGTGTGTGTGCTGGTGGAAGGAGGTGTATGTGTGTGTAGCAGGGTATCTGGGTCATTGAGTGTAAGTGAGAAGGTTATATATAGGATTACTTAAAACAGTCCAAAATAATACATGTTCACTTCAATACAGTTCAAGATAATACATGTTTATTTTAATACAGTTTAGAACAAACAAATTAACTTGAATCTTTAAATCTGAATTATGTTTTTGTATTTGGTGGTTTGTGTTCCAGCTTTTGATCGGCAACTATATATCCATAATCCACCAGTTAAAGGAAATACAACTAATGTGTTGTGTTATATTAGCTGTACAATTTATCACATATGGTGTTCTTAGTTTCCATACCTCCTGTGTTTTACGAGCGACTTATCAAGTCTTGGCAAACGGCATAAAACACGAATAAACGTGATAGTATATAAAACCATGCTCGTATCTACAACCTAAAAACGCAAAACGGCGTCAGTTTAGACGTAATTATGTCCTCCTGCTTACCGCATAATTTATGAGAAAACATTTCATAACATTCACACAACATATTCGAGGTGGTTTTAAATAACATATCCGTATTTATTTATTTCTCCAAGTTATGTTTTTGTGTGCACTGAGGAGTCTCAAACAGGCGTTTGTTTAATCATTTTAAGATTGGCTTTAATCAATGTTTGAAAATGAATTCTTCATATATTATAATTGAGAGGTAACATTTTATTTATGGTATTATTTCCACATATTTCTCTCCATTCTTCCTTCTGCCAACGGTGTCGCAGTTTCTCGTCTCTCCCGTTTTTGTGCTTAGTGCGTACGCATGGGTTAGAGTTTGCGGGGAGGACCGCACATTTACCCGTCAAGTTAGTATTTTATAAATCGCAAACATTGCGTAGAAACTGGCATACGCAATTTTTTGAGCGTATATCCCTTTATAAATGAGGCCCCAGGTAATGATGGATACACGGATCATGTTAAAATCAATAGACACGCAATGACTAATATAATATATATAATGAATAATAATGATCATGCCACCAAACACAGATTAAAACTAAAGTAACAAACCTGTTTTGAAATATAGGAAGTTGAAAGTACAGGTATTTGTGTTAAAAATGTAAGAAGTGAAAGTAAAAAGTCGTCAGTGGAGTAAAGTACTGATACCAGAAAAATGTAGTATAAGTATTGTTATCTGTGTGTGATTATTCTAGCGTCCAGGACAGAAGTTTAAAAGGAGACAAAATGGAGTCTCTGAGAAGGTTCAAATTGGTACTTTAATTAATAAAAAGCGTGATAATGTCAAAAACAGAATATTGTCCGAACAGGAGAGTAAGGCTGCAGCTCCCTCTCCCTTGGTGGCCGTGCAGAAGAGAGCTCACAAGCATTCGTCTTTCCCGCTTGCTCGCTGTTCGCTCCTCCTCTCTCGGAGCTGTAGTGACGCAGGGGACTTCCCCCCTCGTTCTCCTGTGTCCGATATCGCGTTAAACAGAGGATTTCAACATTTTACATTCATTGCTTTTTCATGCCTTTTCTCCTCCTTATCTCTTTCATAACATTATATGTAATACATGTTAACGGCGTCAATAGCCCCTTTAATGATACTAATGGGCGGTAGTCCCGGATGTCGTCATGACGGATTTTCAGAATAAAAGCTTAGTATTGAGAACTTCCGGGTTTTTCCAGAATAAAATAGCATTTAAACTGACGGTATGTTTAAGGTACATTATGCCATAAAACATTGATTTTAATTTCTAACAGTCCCTCCTTACACACGTAAAAAGGTGTGTATAATACTGAAATCAATGAGTTCTTCATCTGAACTCTGCATAGTACATAACTCATAAAAAACATACAATAAAATGGAATGGTTTTAATGTCAACCTTAGGAAAATACAAAAATACTTTGACTGTTCAAACATAAAAGTTTTCCCTTGTGCATACTTCTAGTGTTAAGATTCAATATGGTTCTTCAGAATAGCAGCATTCTTCGTATCAGAACATTTCTTCCTCCCTCCTTTCACAGAAACCGTTCTCATACCACGCTCAGTGTTAAGGCACTTGTTTTTACAATGTGAAAAGAAACGACCCATTTTAGAATATCAATGATCCATACAACATGTGATCCATCATTTTAGAACAGTATGGCTGATAAAGAATAAAATAAAATATCTTGTACCAGTTTAAGATAATAATAAAAAATAAAAATACACCATCATGAAATAGTATAGGATAATAATGAAAAATAAACTATACACTATCTTGGAATAGTATAGGATAATTGAAATGGATTCACTCCATTTTAGCATTTTATTTTTTTCATCATTTAAAGAATCACATCGGCTGGACATTCTTTGAATAATCTCATCTCTGAACATCCATATCATTTAAACTCACTCATCATTTTCCTCAACCTCTGTATATGGGTCTTCTTGTTCTGCTAGCATTTGTAACCGTCTCCTCATGAGAAATGTACCCTCCCTCCTTTCATACCATTTAAGGTATGAAAGTAATGTTTGTGTGTTGTCTAGAAGAGGCCGTTGTGATCAATCGGTACGTTAGGACATGGAAAATGCAACATCTAGGCCTCCCCTGGGCCCCCTATGCTATCCTTGTACACTGTGGAGCCTAAACTCCCCCTGGGACTGGTCTCTTAGCCCGACTGGCTTTGGGGGGTTTCACCATGTTGATTAACTGCATAAAAAACATCACTGGCTGTGCTAGTGCACAAGTCCCAGTCCAATCCTGTGGCAAGACTGAGTACAAGGTTTTAGTTCCATGATACCGCTAAACATCTACTCTGGGGTATGGCATTCTAGACAGTCATTTCTGGGAGAAGATTTTGGTCAGTTACAACAGTTGTAGAGTTTCATCACTTGAAAGTTCCCACTTCAGTAGCTTTGGGTGGTCTGTTCTAATGATGTGATAAAATCCCTGAAATGGTGTGAAAACCGGTGGAATATCACCAACGCATAATACTAATTTATCTTCAATTCTGGTCTACTTGACGAACCATGCTAACCCCTTTAACAGTGTGTGGAACCTTGGGTGCCCGAGCATGTGATAATTAGTTCCTCCTTTAACAAGGACTTTAAAAACAGAAGTGGTTTCTTTCATGGTTTGTAGTTCAATTCAGGAATGTTCACTCATGGCAGATATGTTTCTCCTTTTAAATAACATCTCTAAATGTCAGGTCATCACTGATTAAATGGATGAGCATTAGAAGGTGGTGGCACTTGTCTTTTAAAACTCATACTCTGGTGCCGTGCATCCCTCTGAAGAGGGCAAGTAAGATTTAAAACATCTGCAGGGTGGGTTGAGCAACCCCTTCTCCCTGAACGATATTTGTTGTTGAAAATATGCACCATTAAAATGAGTGATCCAAGGCCCCGTATGTAGTACTCACAATTATACTATTTTTTCAAAATTAAAATTTGCAATCGCTCTTTGCCGAGTGTCTTTTTAAAACTCTACATCTGGTTCGACAAACAAATGTTGTTTCCACCTTAACAGTTCTCCTATGGTAATATCCATGCTACAATGGAGACATCAATACTCTAGATTGGAATACTTTCTTTGGCTTGGTTCTAGCTCGACCTTTAACATTTTCCATTCAATAAAGATTTGTCTGCTTTCTATATTGTAACAAATTAAATCTTCCCCAAATTCTCACATGAATAAGAATCTCTAAAAGAATAATTTGTTTATATGATGAAAAGATTGAATAATATGTTCTACCCTCAGTGTGTTTTTAGGATTATTTTCTAATAAGTGTGTTTATGTGTAAACTCACTCACTCCTGTGTTCCTTCTCTCCCCCTCTGGTCGTCAAGCCACGACCCCCTCAGGTTCTGCTGGCCCGTGCCAACTCCTCCGTCCTGTCCTCTCCTCCGTCCTGTCTTCTCAGTCCATCCGCTCTTGGATCCTCTCGCTGTAACTCTTTCCAGTGGCCCAACTGCTTTGCATTTCATCTCCTCCTTTTCAGTCTCTACGCTGTTGCATGGAGGGCGTATTCCGCTCATGTCCCACACTCTGCTTTTGTGCCAAATCTCGTGGCTCAGTTTGCAACTTCGTGTCCTGATTTAGGAACCGATGAGTTTGCCTCTTTGTCAGCATGCTGGTTTGGTTCTGGATGCCTCAGGCGGAGCTGGTTCTGGATGCCTCAGGTCGTTGTTGGTTCAGCTCGGGTTCTCTGTCTGTTCGATGGAGGAGGGGAGGAGGAGTCTCCTGTGGTGAGGTCATTTGTCTGAAGATGGGGTCGTAGCAGTCTGACAGGCAAAGAGAGAGAGAGAGAGATCTCGGGACGCATTACCGATAGCTAATTCTAACACACTGAGGAAAAATATATCCAATCCTTTCTACTCCATTTTCATAATCTTACTATCTGTCTTAGATGTTAAATGCCATCTAAACCCAATTAATGTCTACTAATGGTTGTGCCATATCCCTAAACATTGCTTTCACCCACTGTAACATGGCTACTCCAAATAACTCTTTCAGGAAACCATCTTCTTCTATAAATTAAAATATCTACATGTTTCAATCACCACATATTTCACACACTATAAAATAACGTCCCCATATTTTCTCCATTACTCTAAATCTCACTGTTATTTAGAACATAAGTACGTTTTGTGACTGGACATATCTGCAATGTC
Organism: Champsocephalus esox; assembly: GCA_036324585.1. Lineage (NCBI taxonomy): Eukaryota > Metazoa > Chordata > Actinopteri > Perciformes > Channichthyidae > Champsocephalus > Champsocephalus esox. The sequence continues at coordinate 9,381,444 of CM070495.1, read as the reverse complement.
GCCACAATCTGCAGCTGGGGAGTTTGTAAGAACAAAGCTGTACTTGTGGGCTAGTAGCCAGTTTCTACTGTAATCATTTTCAATAATTGTGCTCAGGTCACCGGTCGGTTGTCCATAAACTTAACAGGGAGTGTTTCTGGTACAGACTAAAACATGGATCCAGTGTATTTGGAGATTCCCCTAATCTGTAAATCCCCATCACTGATTATCCCGATCACTTAAACCCATCTCATCATTTGATACAATAACTGTATATAGGGGTGAATCATCTTGATTGTAACCGCCTCACCTTTGGGACCGAGTATTTCTAACTCCTCTTCCTGTTGCTCAGCTGATCTTTTGGCTCTGGGGATAAGTGAAAGTCTCTGAAACACAGCTGGAGTTTCGTTAGTGATGTGAGCATTCTCTATGAGTGAACTAATGGATCCATGTGTTACTTGATATTGTACTCCCCATCCAACCAAAAAGGTGCCAAGTGTAATGAGCACAATCAACAATGCTATTCCAACTCTTATCCCTAGGGGACCCCACAATTGATTTGGCTTTGTTCTTGACATCATCTCTATTTTGTCCATGGTTGTGTCAGTTACAGCATTTAAATAATGAGTACTATAATAACGTATACGAAAATTGGACTCTTTTTCAGATGTAAAACAAAAAATAGGTTTTCACTTTAGTATACAATCTATAAAAATCTATAGACAATTCGTCTTTTGAGCTGTTTCTATCTTTATCTTATTTCTATTTATTGTTTTGTTCCAGCTCTGCCAAATCAGTCCTAACTCCCAATAATGTTCTGGAAGTTGCCAGTGAAGGGTGACCATGTGTGAGGTGGTGTCAATTTGCTCCTTTTTCTTTACCTTTAAACCGGAGCTCGTGTGAAGTGCATTACAACTTCTCACTGTTCCGTCCATCAGCTCACTGTCTTTTGTGAACTTTCCCTCTCACCCAATCACCTGGCCGAACAGGAGTCTCTTCTGGAGTCTCGTCTGGTATCTCTGTAGCTTTCCAGCCTGTGTAGACAAAACTTGGATAATATTACTCAGAGTTCTGACATATTCATCACTTATATTCATCTAATATCTAAAACTGGAAGACTCCCTCCTTGGAGGAGGCCCAAGCTTCAGCATACCTTTTGTCGTTATGTGACCCATTATTAAATACATGTTTTTATTCATGAACTACAACGTCACTGAAATCAACATATCTGTATAATCATGACACTCCCTCCTTTGAGCATAACATGCTCAATCAATATTGCAATGATTACCCTATTCTGAACAGGACACGCAAAACCCATAACGTTGCACAAAATAAATATAACTTCTCCGTGTAGCCATAAGGCGTACAAAATATATCGTATGATGTATGGCTTTCTGATGGTATACAAACATATTCACTAACATTTTCCATTAGCACAAAAATTGTTTACTTGTTTCAGGAATGGCTTTTGTCCTGGTATTATGCATCATTGTTGCTGCGAAAACAATACCCCTGGTGTCGCTAATGCATCTCAATAACTCTAGGATTAGAGCATTGTTTGAGACTGCTGAACAAACATATAATAAAATAATATTTCTCCAAACTAGAGGGAAAATATGAACTATTCTCACAGAGGGTGACATGCATGGAGGGCTGGTGCCCCTCACTCAAAATGAGATATTGCCTTACGCACTACATTATAAATCAGTAAAGTCACTCAAGAATAAATAAATAAAAACTGATTCTTGAAACTGTTGTAAAAACCCTACAACTTAGTTATCCAAGCTCTCAATCAGTGTTATGTTATTTAATCTGCAGCTTGTTGTCTTAAAACCGATATTTCAGACGATTATAAAATTGTGTTATGAGAAAAAATGTAATCTGACTCCATAAATCACATAATTGTTTGACTAAAAAACTACACTTCTACGAACAATAAATGAAGTTCCCCTTTAAACACAGCCCCGGTCTTCTGATGGGGTCTATCTATGTACTGGCTGGAAATGTTGGGCCAGTCTCTGTCGCTCTGTCACTGTTCTCCCGCCAACAGTCACTCTCTAGTTCTGCTGGGTTCTTTTTGACTTCTTCACTGGTTTGAGACAAGCGACCCTATCGGACACCTCCCTTTGTAGCCAGACTTCACCACAGCAGAATCGAGTTTCTGTTTTTAGGTCTCAACAGCTCCACGTCTGGTGTATCGCCGCCCCTTGAACTGCAGTCGGTGTAAACAGGACGTAAGGATCCTCCGTCTTGGACGAGTACTAGGTTTCCGTCTTCATATTTTTGGGTGGAAACCCATCGTCTTGACCTCACTAGCTGTGTGGACACAATCGTTTTCTGTGTAGGGGAACAACATCACTCGTAATCTCTTTCCTTCTCATAATTACACAAATAGTCTGCTAAATGTTCTACTATGTTTTATGCTTTGTGTAAATGCAATATGCTACTCACTGTCTTGTTTTACATGAAACCTCTCCCTCCTGTGGTGACAGATATGGCTCAATGTAGCTGGATTTTAAAATTCCCTTGTGCTGAAGATGCATCACCTGGTGGTCTGGTCCTTTGAGCTTCCTCATTGTTGTGGTTGATACCAGGGTGTCAGTGGCATTTGGGTCATGTTTCGCACCCCTGTTCGTCTTTGACATCTCTGGGACCCCCTGCCTCCGTCGTAAACCTCCCCGGGTATCTGCATGGAGGGCCGTTGTTTGGTGCAATGTTCTGCGGACACTCTCTGGACCAATGTGTCATCTGACCACATTTGTAGCAGCCTTCATCTGTTCTTCATCTTGATCGTGGCTCTCCTCCTCTGCCACTTTGTCTTCCTCGGAATTGTTGATTCTGCACCTGAATCTCTGGCACCTCCCGAGCTTGAATTGTTTGAGGTGTCTGACCTGCCTTCTCTGGTTCTATGGCCATCCCTGAAGTAGCTGCCATTTGCCTTGCCGCTTTCTTGTTTTTAATAGCTTCGGTATCTTTCTCAGCTATTTGCATCTTCAAGAGTCTCAGTTGAAGTGCTTCCATTTCTGTCTTTTGTGTTTGTCTTTCTTCTGTGATTTCTTCTAATCGTATATTCTCTTCTATCAGGTGTTTTGATTGACTGGTTAGCACTCTTCGGGACTTCGGCCAGGCTTAGATACAACTTCGGAGTTTGGATAACTGGAGCCTCTTTGGTTTTTTCTGCTATGTCTTCCCTCACTGGCAGGTCTGCTACTCGGACCACATTTATGCTGTGTGCCAATAGGCTGGCATATTCCAGATGGAGTATCAGACTTGTAACTCTTATAAATCTTTCTTCAGCTTCTCTCCATATAGTTAGCTGTTGTAGGCATTGTTCATGCTCATAGTCGAGTACTGCTCTTCTATGGGCTTTTGTTGGTCCAGGTTGATCATCTGCTGGAACCAGTCCTCTTGTTTGCCACTGTTCCAACAGTTTCTCTATTTGGTTCCATGTCTCCTGTCTAAGTTTTGGAACTGTTGTAGCATCTGATCTGATTTGTACCCTTTCCTTGATATCTGCAGTTGAGCCTGGCTCTGCTTTTGGTCACAACTTAGTTTCTTTTGGTGACATGTTCTCTAACTATTCGAATGATCAAAGCACTAGTCCTCTGACTAGTACCTTTGTATTCCTTCAAAATATCCTACATCATCAGAATTGTTAAATCTGTTCTTTTTTTATTTTATTTAAATAAAGTTAATTAAAAGATAACAATTATGCACATTTTTAAATCTGAAATGCTAAAAATAAAAATTGTACAGTGTATGGTTTTGACTATGAAATATGAAAATTAGAAATCTGGTGAAAATCTTCCACTTTCCGAAGTGTTTGGAATTATGTAAATGTCATTTGTATTAGCTTCAATACATTTGTTTGCTTATTTGAAAAAGTATTATAGAAAGTGTTTTATCTTATAATTAGAAACCACTTGCAATTCTATCTCGGCGATGAAGCATGTGTGTATTTATAACACTTTCAGAATTAGACTTCAAAATGCTATTGAGTGTTTCCTCTATGTAATAATTCTGTACTACCAGCAGAGTGCGCTATTGTAATTTCCAGCTTAATCCACTGGGGATTACTGTTGCAAAACTAACCTGTATTTAAAAAAGCTTATTTTCCTTCCTAAAAATGGAAAGAGAATTACACTAGGGAAGAGTATTACACTATGGTAAAACAACACGGCACATCATCATCAAAACACTTATGCAAACTGAAATATTTCAAAAACCGTCCATTCAAGTAGAAAAGAAACTTCCAATATCAGATCCCTATGCATGCCAAACTTCCCACGGTAAAATAACCTATCTATTTTATAATTCCAACTTTGCAAAGAAATATGATTTGTCCTTCTCAAGAAGGAGTAGGACTGGGTGAACGCAAACAGAGTCTCACTTCTTCAATTAACATTTCATGAAATGGCGACTGCCGTGTCGTTCATTGTAAACATGCTGGCAAAACAAGATGGCAACTTTTCCAACCTTTGACCTGAAGAACAAAGGGATTTTACAACACCTCGTGGCTCCCATATACTCAACACAAAACAACAATGCAGTTTAAAATAACATTTCTATTTAATGTACAATTTATAAATGGGCCTCATACCCTTACGTCACAGTTCTCTACCCATGCACGTAATTTTTTTACTTTAAGAGCCAGTATGGTTTTCTCCTCTGTTTAAACACGCCATGTTGGGACAAATGTAAGACGCAAATCAAACACAATCAGCAGAATATCGTCTAACTGACGTACGAATGTCGCACTTCTCATCGTAATCCACACGCAATGTCTGTTTGAAAACAGGAAAACAACGACTGAAAGTTACAAAACGTTCAGGCCTTTTCCTCGAAAAGGACTTTTTTATAAGAAAGCCTCACTAGTTCTCTAAACACTCAATCAACTGCGTTCTTGTTGAAATAGTCTCCAACCATTCACGTTAACTTAAAACGTAACAAGAAACGCAATTTGAAATGACTGCTAAATCACACAAAGGACTTTTAAAAATAATACAAACACTCTATCCAATAATCACAGCTTCCACTGTGATTTTGTTCTTTTGTTTAAATAGCCACACACTATTCACGTTAACTTAAAACGTAACAAAGAACACTATATTGGAGCGATTAGCCTCTTGCTGACATGTAATAACAGACAAACGAATAGCATGCAGGGTTAGAAATAAGAAAAATAAGTAAATTGGACTCACCCTGCTTGTGACAAAGTAACTTCTCGTGTTATATGATTGTTGTCATTACATTTGGTTGTTTTAACATTAATTTCCCAGCTATTTCCAGGAACCGGAAGCAGCAGTCCAACACACAGTCCTAAGATTTTCCTGCATAAACTATTGAAGAATTTGATTTAACGGGTTTCTTCTCACCGATTGTTTGAGATCTCTTGTGTGTCAGACGATTGCGTTCCGGGTCCAGGCCACAGCCGGCTGGATAGTCTCTCCCGGTCTACTAGAATCACGTCGGGGTCACCAATTGTTATCTGTGTGTGATTATTCTAGCGTCCAGGACAGAAGTTTAAAAGGAGACTAAATGGAGTCTCTGAGAAGGTTCAAATTGGTACTTTAATTAATAAAAAGCGTGATAATGTCACAAACAGAATATTGTCCGAACAGGAGAGTAAGGCTGCAGCTCCCTCTCCCTTGGTGGCCGTGCAGAAGAGAGCTCACAAGCATTCGTCTTTCCCGCTTGCTCGGTGTTCGCTCCTCCTCTCTGGGAGCTGTAGTGACGCAGGGGACTTCCCCCCTCGTTCTCCTGTGTCCGATATCGCGTTAAACAGAGGATTTCAACATTTTACATTCATTGCTTACTTCCACATGCCTTTTCTCCTCCTTATCTCTTTTATAACATTATATGTAATACATGTTAACGGCGCCAATAGCCCCTTTAATGATACTAATGGGCGGTAGTCCCGGATGTCGTCATGACGGATTTTCAGAATAAAAGCTTAGTATTGAGAACTTCCGGGTTTTTCCAGAATAAAATAGCATTTAAACTGACGGTATGTTTAAGGTACATAATGCCATAAAACATTGATTTTAATTTCTAACAGTATACAGCAACAAAGTGTTTGTACTCCACTACTTCCCACCTATGCCTAACGTTTGTATTGTGTTGTCTTTACCAGAGCAACAACAATCGTGGCTCGTCCAAGCCCCCAGGAAGTGTGCCAGATTGTGAAGCACATTTTTGTAGTGGCTAAATGACTTCTTCGTCAGTCCGTGACGTCGTTTTACAGGGAGTGAACGCTGGCACGACTGGCTGCCGCTGCTCTCTGGAACTACGGAGTATTACTCCGATTATCTCGTTTCTTTGTCACTATTTTTTCTGTTTTCTCAGCCATTAGAACAGCAGCCTACATTCCCGACAATATCAGTGACTTGATCCCTTGTTTTAACTTGCAATCGTGTGTGTTTTGGACTACCGATTTACTGGCTTCCTACCTGGCTAGCTCCCCTGCCCCGCCTAGCCGCCGCTGCTATCATACCGGGACCTATATCTGGTAGCTTCACCATCCAGGTAACGATGTGGATCAACAGGCTGCTGGTATGGAGTATCCTCGCATGGATTATATCCTTCATAGTCCTTCCAGTAACACCGATACTTCAATACTCAGCAGTCAAACTTTTCCAACTGCGATTCCACCTGTCAGAGCCCCCACCGACATTGCATCACCTAGACATCGCTCATCATTCTCGTCGGAAATACATCCACCGCGGATCCCGTCGGAGCTTCAACTTCGATGACACAAAACCAATTCCATCCTTCTGTTCCTCAAATCCTCGTCCCGCAAGAAGATCTATTGACCACAGCTCGCTAGCAAACCTGGCAGGTGTGCTAGTACTGGCGTCAAACCTGACAGAAATGATCTCGCCATCAGGCTATTCAACATCCGCTCGCTCAACAACAAGGGACTTCTACTTCATGATCTACTGGAAGATCATAAGTTTGATTTTATATGTCTGACTGAGACGTGGCAACAGCCCAATGACTTTACACAGCTTAATCAAACTATCCCACCTGGTTTTGTTTACACCAGCAAATCCCATCCCTCTGGCAGGGGCGGTGGTCTCGCGATACTTTACAACGAGAAGTGGAAAGTATCTACACTGACAGTTCCTGTGAATACTTCCTTTGAGTCCATTGCTCTGCAAATCAATGGGCCAATTCCAACAATTCTTGCCACTGTCTATCGTCCACCCAAGGCCAATAAGGACTTTTTAAATGAAGTCTCTGCTTTTTTTACTTCCCTATCTTCTCTCTCCCCTAATATAATAGTGCTAGGTGATTTTAATATTCACATGGACAATGTCAACAATAGTCTCACAAAATACTTTACATCATGCCTGGACAGTTTTGGACTACAGCAATATATTGACTTTCCCACACACTCCAAAGGACATATACTTGATCTGATCTGCTGCTCTGGTGTAACTCCTCTGAACTGCTCTGCATTCGATTTGCCCATTTCTGACCACAAGTTTGTAACCTTCAATGTCAAGTTAACATTACCCAAAGCAAATATGTCACGTTCCATCTCATTCTGTAACGTCAAGAATATTAACACGTCTGCTTTTTATAATAGAATTAACAACCTCCCCTGCAAAGATTGCCTATCAACCACAGATGAGCTGGTCTCCCATTACAATGACGGACTCCAGAACCTTTTAAACATACATACACCTCTGAAAACCCGGTCTGTCTCTTTCACCCGCTCTGCCCCCTGGTATACACCTGAGCTACGCCAGCTCAAAGCTAAAGGTCGTCATCTTGAACGCCTGTACACCAAAACTGGCCTTATAGCCCTACAACAGCCACATACTCGCCTACAAGGATGCTCTTTCCTCTGTTAAATCAGCATACTATGCCAAATTAATTAGGTTAGGTGAAGGAAACACCAGAACTCTGTTCTCTACAGTCAACAGCATTCTGCAGCCACCGGCCTCTCTTGCACCCCACCTGTACTCAACCTCTCAATGTATCACCTTCATGACCTTTTACAATGCCAAAATCAAAAATATTCACCAGCAACTGACCTCCTCCAGCTATACATCACTTCACTCAACTCCGTATGCTCCCCTCTCCTCCTGTTAGAAATTAAAATCAATGTTTTGAGAGCATAGTGCACCTTAAACACACAGTCAGTTTAATTGCTGTTTTATACTGAAAAACCAGAAGTTCTTGTACACAACCAGGTGTTAAGCTTTTATTCTGAAAATCCTTCATCTCCGGTTAGCATGAGGCTAATATACCATTTACTATAGAGGTGAATTTAGCAGCGATATGATTTGATGTTGCACAGCGAAACCTACTGATTTCAACACTTCAACTATAGACGGCGAGATATTATGATTGTTGGATAAGGTACAGTTTATTTGATTACGTTATTGTTTACAGATGTGGTTAGCATGTGACAACATTCAGACTGACCGGAAACCAAACTGCTGTGAAGTATTTCCTGTATTTTTAGGAGTATTGATTACAGCATTTAGAATGTGTTAAATGAAAAGTCATGAAAGAGTTAAGGAAGAGAAAAGGCGTGTTTAGATATATATTGAATGTAAAATGTCTTTATCCTCATATGCGTAAAAACGGATATTGAAACGTGGCGAGTCGGCCTGCAGGGAGGAGCCAGCAGAGGATATATAAACAGCACGACCTGAGGGGACGGCCTCTTTTCTTCACGACCGAGAGCCAGAACCACAGCTGTATTTATGTTCGGACTATATTCTGTTTGTGACATCACCATGCTTTTTATTAATAAAAGTACCAATTTGAAACTTCTCAGAGACTCCATTTACAGGGTTCGTACGGGTGCTTGAAATCCTTGAAAATGCTTGAAATTTGACGTGGTGTTTTCAAGGTTGGGAAAGTGCTTACATTTTGGGAATGGTGCTTGAAATTGAGATAAAGTGCTTGAAAATGTAAATGCTTTACTTCTACAATAAATTGCTGTCTGACTGGATAGTTCGCTTTTTAGATTAAAAGAAAAGAATTGCTTCGCTTCTACATAAAACAGCTCCGCTGCGGCCTTCCCGCGCTATGCGCACGACCTGCAAGTGTTTGTGTTGCGTGTGACCTGGGCATTCTGATGAGAGTGACAGATGTGTGCCAGTGCCAGGAGGTTGCCGTTTCAACGAGCGTTGGCTAGCAGAAGACAAATACCAGCCATGGCTAAGACGAGAGTCAAGCCCACGAGTAGCCTCCTGCAAAGTTTGCAACAAATAACGATGGGAGAGTGTGCTGACGAGCCACATGAAAGGTACGCCGTAGAAAAGCATTTTAGATTAGGCTAATGTTGCATGTTACGTTTGTTTAAGCTAACGTTAGCAAGCTGAATAGCGAACTCGATTAACGGATAATAATAATTGCAGGGGACAATCATTTCAGAGGAGCGTACCTATGTTAATATGTGCATTACAGTTGCCATCGTTTGGTGTTCAGAGGACGAAGCGCTCACGGCATTTCGTGTTATAGTCACAGTCGACACAGAGCGATTTTGAAAGCAATGTATTTCTACTGGTAGTATGTTTCGTGCCAAAACCAAATGAGACTTACTCTATCGAAATCAGTTACACTGACCCGAAGACACATTTCCGTTTGTATTACTGGTCTGGGGGAAGCTCGCAAGTGTGTGTATTTTTGCGTTTGTGTACCGGGGAAACACTCACAAGAAACACGAGCTGTTGTTATGCCTGCTGTGACATTACATTAGTCCGTTCTCTGCTCGTAATTATGCCGAAGCATCAAAGTTGTATTTATCATCTGAATTTGCCGAAACAAGTTTAATATTCTGAAAGCCAATACTTTGTTTATTTGAAAACAGATGAAAACAAACTGTCTTTTATTTAAAATTGAAGTATTATACAAGTAAAACTACATTTTGCTTTAATGCCATGTAATTGTAGAATGAACACAGTCTTCCTTTGAAGATGTATAAGTCAGGTGTCTTGAGTAGTCAAAATGACATCAAATCATTGTGCACATTTGTACATATTATTTTCCACTTGTTACCATTGTGAGTCTATTGTTATGCAGCTCTGCGTGATTTTGTGGCTACAATTCAGGCTAATACACTACCAGAGGTGGAGAAGTACTCAGATATTGTACTTGAGTAAAAGTAGAAGTAATCAGATCTTGTACTTGAGTCAAAGTAGAAGTACTCAGATCTTGTACTTGAGTAAAAGGAAAAGTACCAGAGTGAATACTCTATTCACAGTAAAAGTCCTGAATTCAAAATGTTCCTCAAGTGAATGTAGAAAAGTATTCTCATCACAATATAGTGAAAGACAGTAAAAGTAGTCGTTGTGCAGATTGGTCCATTTCAGAATAATATATATGATATGTTTTATAATGATTGATCATGAAAGTGTTCTCAAAGCTGGTGAAGGTGCAGCTAGTCTGAATGACTTTGTAGACTGCAGGGTAGCTGGTGGATTTACTCCAGGTGGAACTGAAGTCTGATTTAACACTGAATTATATTTCACATCATTCATCCACATCTGAGAAGTAACTAAAGGGATTAAATACATGTTCACTGCCAACCTAAAAGTACCTCAAAAATAGTAATCAATAATGTATTGAAAAGTTATTTGGCTGATTGTTTTATATTGGCTCAGCCAGGTTATATGGGAGGCCCAGTCTACGTACTGATGGGTCACTCATTTTGAAATATTAAACTTAGTTTTCATTTCTTTAATTGATCATCCTCGTGTAGAATGCTATCACGAAACACACATTTGGTTGTGTATAGCATAAAGGACATCTGATTTAATGTGAGGTAGGAACATAATCATTTGAGTATGTGTATATAAATATGTAATTTACAACAGCTGTAAGATGCTTGAAAAGCTTGAAAATCCACCTTGAAAATGCTTGAAAAGTGCTTGAATTTGACTTTGGAAAAGTTGTAAAAACCCTGCATTTAGTCTCCTTTTTAAACTTCTGTCCTGGACGCTAGAATAATCACACACAGATAACAATTGGGACAAAGCCGACGTGATTCTAGTGGACCGGGAGAGACTATCCAGCCGGCTGTGGCCTGGATCCGATGGCAATCGTCTGACACACAAGAGATCTCAAACAATAGGTAAGAAGAAACCCATTAAATCAAATTCTTCAATAGTTTATGCAGGAAAATCTTAGGACTGTGTGTTGGACTGCTACTTCCGGTTCCTGAAAATAGCTGGGAAATTAATGTTAAAACAACCAAATGTAATGACAACAATCATATAACACGAGGCGTTACTTTGTCACAAGCAGGGTGAGTTACATTTACTTATTTTTCTTATATCTAACCCTGCATGCTATTCGTTTGTCTGTTATTACATGTCGGCAAGAGGCTAATCACTCCAATATAGTGTTCTATGTTACGTTTTAAGTTAACGTGAATAGCGTGTGGCTATTTAAACAAAAGAACAAAATCACAGTGGAAGCTGAGATTATTGGAGAGAGTGTTTGTGTTATTTTTAAAAGTCCTTTGTGTGATTTGGGAATCATTTCAAATTGTGTTTCTTGTTACGTTTTAAGTTAACGTGAATGGTTGGAGACTATTTAAACAAGAACACAGTTGAGTGAGTGTTTAGAGAACCAGTGAGGCTTTCTTATAAAAAAGTCCTTTTCGAGGTTTTCCTGTTTTCAAACAGACATTGCGTGTGGATTACGATGAGAAGTGCGACATTCTTGCGTTAGTTAGACGATATTCTGCTGATTGTGTTTGATTTTCGTCTTAAATTTGTCCCAACATAGCGTGTTTAAACAGAGGAGATAACCATACTGGCTCTTAAAGTCAAAGAAATACGTGCATGGGTAGAGAACTGTGACGTAAGGGTATGAGGCCCATTTATAAATTGTACATTAAATAGACATTTTATTTTAAACTGCATTGTTGTTGTGTTGAGTACATATAAAAAAACCAAAAAAAAACCTCTCCGCTGTGGGAGCCACGAGGTGTTGTAAAATCCCTTTGTTCTTCAGGTCAAAGGTTGGAAAAGTTGCCATCTTGTTTTGCCAGCATGTTTACATTGAACCACACGGCAGTTGCCATTTCGTGAAATGTTAATTGAAGAAGTGAGACTCTGTTTGTGTTCACCCAGTCCTACTCCTTCTTGAGAAGGACAAATCATATTTCAATTAAAGTTGGAATTATAAAAGAGATATTCTTCCCTAGTCTAATTCTCTTTCTATTTTTTAGAAAAGAAAATAAGTTTTTCTTAAATACAGGTTAGTTTTGCAATAATAATCCCTAGTGTTATAAATACACACATGCCTCATTGCCGAGATAGAATTGCAAGTGGTTTCTAATTATAAGATAAGACACTTTAAATAATACTTTTTCAAATAAGCAAACAAATGTATTGAAGCTAATACAAGTTATGACATTTACATAATTCCAAACATTTTGAAAAGTGAAACACAGTAGATTTTCACCAGATTTCTAATATTAAAATTTTAAAGTCAAAACTACACACTGTACAATTTCTATTTCCTAACAATTCTGATTTCAAAATTTCAATAAATAAATAATTTCTATTTTTTAGATCGATTAAAAAAAATAAAAATAATTATATATATATCTTTTAAATTTGAAAAAAAAAGAGGAAAAAAAAAGAGGGGATTTAAAGTTCGGACAAACAGCAAAGCAGGTGCTAGTCAGAGGATTAGTGCTTCATCTTTGATAACTTCATAAATAGGTTGAGAACATGTCACCAAAACAAACTAAGATGGGACTAGATGCAGAGCCAGGCTCAACTGCAGATATCAAGGGAAGGATAAAAATCAGATCAGATGCTATAACGGCTCCAAATCTTAGAAAAAAGACATGGAGCCAAATGGAGAAAATGTTGGAACAATGGCAAACAAGAGGACTGTATCCAGCTGATGATCAACCAGCACCAACGAAAGCTCATAGAAAAGCTGTAATTGACCATGAATATGGAGAATATCTGCGTGAGCAACAAGCATGGATCAAAGCCGGACAACCCTCTTGTTATGTATCTAAAAAAATTGCGATGCAAAAAGCGGAGACAAGGAAAGCACAAGTTACAAGTCTGATGCTCCATTTAAAGTATTCTGTTAGTGGGATGGCAAACATGTGCATCGTCCAAGAAGCAAGTTCACGGGCAACAGAAGACACAATGGAAAAATTGGAAGACACTCCAGTGATCCAAACTTCAAAGCTCTATCCAGACTTGATTGGAAAACCTCCCCCCTACGTGTCAGAAAACAAACCTCTCCTTCAACCCTCAATACAAGCCCCAACGTTCGGTATTTTGGGAGGAGTATTGGAATTGGATGGAGTCCCCACAACAAGACGTCTTCAATAATTGGAATACGGAGTAAGAATGCTCACGACTCAATCCAACCAGCTGCTGGAGGAACACAAACGTCTAGCCGAAAAGCACGCAATAACAACTATGCCTAAAGACAGCCAACTTCAGCGGGACATATTACAAACACCCATGTAATTTCAGTCAACCAACAGATCAACGGGTGCAGATCCAGGAAAAATGGCTGCTTATGTGAAAGAAGCTGGGCCTATCTTCTCTCTTCAACCACAAACAGCAGAGGAAGATGCAAAGAAACACAGACAAGAAATGGGAGACAGGCATGCTGAAGAAAGACGAGAAGCAGAAGAGACCAATAATTACATTATTGCAGAAAGACAAAGGGAAGAAGATAAACACCAACAATGTCTGGCGGAAAGACGACAACAAGAACAAACAACTCGGGGATGGGAAGACTCTCAATCCACACGCCGAACAAATTACTCTCCTGATGAACAAAATTACAGAGGACTTGGAGATGACAATGACAGTGCACATTCAGGATACCCAGAACAAACACGGCAACAACAGGGTTTTACAACACCCTCAAGGAAAAGCAGAGGCGATGAAATCAACCAACAAACGTGGACAGCGCCCATAGCTGAAAGACTCAGGAGTACAGCACATCGCGTCATGCCATTGATAGCAGCCGGAAAAGGAGGATTTCAATACCAACCATGGAATTACAGGGACATGGAAGCATTAGTGGGAAAACTACCTCCACTCATCAAAGGAGGTCAGAAGTGGGTGAATGATCTGGAGAAATTCACAGCCCAAGACCACCTGTGCTTGGGAGACATAAGGGCCCTGCTCGGACGGATTGAAGGACGACTTGAAGCAAGAGCAATAGATTCCGAGGCCAATTGCACAAATGACCCAGATGACATTCCATTCAACTACATCAGGTCACATTATTGGGCTGCTATTCGTCACATCTACCTGACAACACGCAGTTTACATGCTCTCAGCAGCTTGAAGAAGGAGACAGGGGAAGACATGCATGTATTCTTGAAGAAATGTGAAGAAGTGTGGGAGGCTTGCACGGGTGAAAGACATGATCTTTCTCCAGCTATTGAAATGGTGTGGAAGAACTCCCACTTCCCTTGGCAGTGCAGGCAAGTCTGGAAGAAGTGGTGGGATTGGACAATAAACCCGCTGAACAATGGAGACAACATCTCATACACCACAATATCAGACACCAGACAGCAAAAACGAGACTAGATGAAGACGATAAAATCCAAGCAAGGAGACTCATGAAGATACAAATAGCTGAAAAAGATACCGAAGCTAATAAAAACAAGAAAGCGGCAAGGCAAATGGCAACTACAGCAGAGAAGACCATAGAAACGGAGACAGTAATGCAGACACCGCTAACAGTTCAAGCTCAGGCGGTGCCAGAAAATCAAAAGCAATACCAGCAAAGAGGTGGAGGAAGTTTCAGAGGAAAAGGCAGAGGAAGAGGTTTCCAGAAAGTGGGATGTTACGCATGTGGTCAGATGGACCATTGGGCCAAAGACTGTCCGCATCAACAAATACAAAACCCACCACAAGTATTACCATATCATCCTGCACAACAGTATTATCCCCAAGTTCAGCAACCGCTATCGCCTGTGTATACTCCTGTGCAACTACAGCCACAAGCACCCATATACGTGCCAACACAGTATCAACGGAGGGGAGGACACAGTGGAGGCAGAGGATCCCAGGGAAAACCAGGAGGAGGGGTGCCAAACATGAACCAAATGCCTCTGACAGCTTGGACAGTTGGATACTCGGGAAAAATTGATGTACAGAGATATACATTACCATTGGTCACAAAAATTGGGAAGCAACTCCTGCAACATCCTTTCCTCTATGCCCCAAACTGTCCCATACATCTGATGGGAAGAGACCTGCTCGTAAAATCAGGAGCAAGAATTCTATGCACACCAGATGGGCTGATTATCCAATTTCCAGGCCAGATACCACTCTACCAGACATACGACGGACAACAGAGAATCATGATGATGGCAGCAAATCCAGAAAACAACGAAGAAAATGACACAACCACGGTGTACTGGAGCTGCTTAATCACCACTGAAATCGATACTCCTCATGTCCAAAGAACGTACATGGCCTAGAAGCCATGGATAAATACACTGGGACCCTATGGGCCCCCGCAAGATCCCCTACATTGTACGTACAATTATCTAAGGAGGCCAGATGAAGAATATCAAGATGCATGGATGGAAGATAAAGAGGGAAAGATGGAAGATTTGACTGTAGCAGACATCTACGTAGGACCGCAGGGTGTAGCAGCAGCGGTAAAACTCACACCAGAACAAAAACAATGGTACAATATATCTGACGAAGCTGTTCCTCATGTCACACTCGCCATGACCATAGGAGCCGAGTCCAGATCATTGGGTCCAATGATAAAGGCTGCATTGAACACAGAATGGTTGGCAACAGAATCACCTTTTCTGTGGCGATCAACAGACCAGACGATGTGGAGGATTGGAAACAATAGCCAGGAACAAGGACTATTGGAGAAGCAAGAATTGGTACAGAGATAATGGACGAGAACACACAAACCATCCGGACACAGAAGAAATGCTGATGCAGGTGCCTACACATCTTTGGACCACTGGAGACTATGATGTTGGATTAGTGAAACATGAAGTCTCAGTGGAGCTGGTGGAAAATTACAGACCATGTTGGCGCCCGCATTACAAATTGAAGCAAGAACAAATAGATGGGATAGGAAACACCATACAAGGATTGTTACAAGCTGGAGTAATCAGACACACTGGTTCAAATTGGAATACTCCCATCTTGCCGGTACCAAAAGCTGGAAACAAGGGATGGAGAATGGTCCATGATCTAAGAGAAGTCAACAATCTCACTAAAACTGCTAATATTCCTGTTCCCGATCCACATGTGGCATTACAAAATCTTAATCCAGGTCACAAATATTGCACAGTGATAGATCTAGCCAATGCATTCTTTTGCTTACCATTGGATCCAAAAGTCCAGGATATATTTGCTTTCACCTACCAAAGACAGCGATACACTTACAATCGGATGCCACAGGGTTACAAATATAGTCCAGGATTATTTAACCGTGCTTTAAAACAAGACCTCAGTGCATTGCAACTACCGGAGGGAGTGACTCTGATACAGTATGTTGATGATTTACTTCTAGCCGGGCCAGATGCAGCGACATGTCTGGCTGTGACACAACAATTGCTAATCCTACTGGCCAATGTGGGCTACAAAGTGAAGAAAGAAAAAACACAGATCGCAAGGAGAACAGTTACATTCCTGGGAAGGATGATTTCCTCGAACAGTCTAACTCTGACACCAGCACAACGGTCTTCCATCCTCTCTCAACCAAAACCCAAAACAGTGCAACAAATGCTTGCGTTCCTGGGCCTGACAGGTTACAACAGGACGTACATACCTGCACTATGTGGATTTGACACAACCACTGAGACACATAATTGCAGAAGCAGGAAACAGAAATCTTAAGGCTACTCTCGAGTGGACATCGTTGGCTGAAGAAGCTTTCACAAAGACGAAGCAAGCCCTGAGTCAAGCGGCACACCTTTCCACTCCGGATTATGACGATGATTTTTGCCTTGACGTTTCTGAATCAGGTGGAATAGTAAATGGAGTCCTGTTTCAGAAAAAAGGGGGAGTAAGACAGGTACTGATGGACCATAGCTCAAAGTTAGATAATATAGAACTAGGCCAGACAGGATGTGCAAGACACCTAGCTGCACTAGCAAAAGTCATTGAAAAAACTGCACATGTGGTAATGTGCCAGCCATTGAAAGTCAACACAGCCCATGGAGTAGTGGCATTTATAAATTCACAGGCATTCACATTTTCCCCAATCGGGAAAATCAAGATTCAGACCAGTCTGTTGAAACCACATATACTATACCAAAGTGGTTTCACAAACATGTCTACAGGACTGAGCACTGAAGAGCTCACACCCCATGACTGTCAGTTCGTCTCTCAAAAGGATCTCAAGATAAGATCTGATTTAGAAACGGATCCTCTGGACCAACCAGACTTCACTCTCTACAGTGACGGCTGTTGTTACAAGGGAGACAACAGGAATGTGGCCTCCTATGCAGTAGTCCGGCAGGAGGGAGAAAATATAGAGACATTAGAAGCAGAAATCATCTCCCAACCTGCTTCGGCCCAACTGGCAGAAGTAGTGGCACTCACCAAAGCCTTGGAGCATGCAGAGGGACAAAGAGTAAACATCTATACAGATTCAGCGTATGCCTATGGAGCAGTGCATATAGACGGACCACAGTGGATCAGAAGAGGGTTCCTAACATCTGCTAAGACACCAGTAAAGCATGCCGAAGCGCTAAAACTCCTGCTAACATCTTTACTGTTGCCAGCACAAGTGGCAGTAATGAAATGCAAAGGACATCAAATATTGAACAATGCAATATCCGAGGGAACGATGCAGCAGACAAGGCAGCAAAGAAAGCAGGAGGGTACAGCAAGCAAATGATATGTACAAAGGCCAATACTCAAGAGGAGTTAACCACCGAACACATCAAAGACATGCAGAAATATGCTGGAGTGTATGAACAGAATCAATGGAGTCAGAAGGGAGCAAAGGAAGTAGATGGCCTGTGGAGAGCCCATGACGGCCGTTTAGTCGCACCTGCAAAGTTATGCTACCTGCCAATAGAACAATCACATGGTCCCACTCATGTAGGCAAAGTGAGAACAACAAAAGACATTGAACAACAGTGGTGGCATCCTTACATGAAGGACATGGTTGAGAACTTTGTAAACGACTGTGAAACGTGCAATGCTCTCAATGTAAAAAAAACATACAAGTGCCCAATGGGAAGGTATCCAGTCCCAGAAGCCCCATTCAAAGACATTTGTATTGATTATACAGACATGGGAGCAGACAATGTGGTTAGAGGGTTTAGATATATGTTAGTAATGATTGATCGTTATACAAGATGGATTGAAGCCATTCCTTGTAAGAAGGAAGATGCAAAGACAGTCATTAAATGGCTTAAAACAGAACTCGTACCCCGTTATGGGGTGCCAAGGATAATAAGATCAGACAATGGTTCACATTTTACAAGTAAACACTTGGAGGAAGTTGAGTTATATTTCGGTATAATTCATAAGTTTGGGTCAGCATACCACCCACAATCTCAGGCTATAGTAGAAAGAGCAAATCGAACATTAAAAGTAGGAAATTATCGGTCCGATATTAGGAATTATGATAATATACAATATATTTTTGGGTAAAAAAAAATGACTGCGGTGTGGGTGGATTGGGAGGAGGGGCGCTTGTTTTTCACTCAGCTCCTCCCGTTTTGCCAGTACTGTGGTGTTAGTGGTTTAGGAAGAGGGGAGTTCTTCACAAATCCAGCGCTCCCTAATACTTCGAACCTGATCAGTCACCTGAAACATCGCCATCGCTACGATGGTGTGTTAAAAGCGTACGAAGACAATAATGCAATAGTGTGTGTGTGTGTGTGTGTGTGTGTGTGTGTGTGTGTGTGTGTGTGTGTGTGTGTGTGTGTGTGTGTGTGTGTGTGTGTGTGTGTGTGTGTGTGTGTGTGTGTGTGTGTGTGTGTGTGTGTGTGTGTGTGTGTGTGTGTGTGTGTGTGTGCGCGCGCGTTGGAGCTATATGCAACTCAAGGCATATGCTCGAACCGGAGATGCCTGGACGCTGCAATCATGTTGCTGAGTGTGCTGACTTTTCGTACAATGTCCCGCTGTCTGCATAAAGTCAAGTGTTCGGCGCAGTTGTGTGGATAGAGCGCTCCTCTGTTTTCATTTAAACAGCTCCTTATATCCGTTAGCGCAGCTAGCTAGCACCAGATGCTAACAACAACAATGCACGTAAGGTCTCCCTTGCTCGCTCGGACCACACGTACACACACGTACACACACCCTCCCGGTCCTCCAGGTGGCCAGTCGGTGCCTGCCAGTGAGCGTGGAAGTGTGGTCTGCCACAAGCGGGCGGCAGGAGCGGGGCTGTCAGCATCAGCTTGTAGATGGTATTTTAAACTCGATGCGCTCTGAAGCTACGGGGCGGCCGAGGAAAAAAAATACACATGCGTTAATCGCGTTAAAATAATTAGTGGCGTATTTTTTTTATATTATTATCGGTATCGGTCTTGAGAAGCAGGAAGTTATCGGTATCGGTATCGGTTTAAAAAAAAATATATCGTGCATCCCTAATTCAAAGGGAAAATAGCAAAAGTAATTTTTGGCACAAACATGAAATGGGTAGATGCTTTGCCTCTGCACTCATGTCAATGAGATCTTCTGAGGGTGCTAAAACACATCTTTCACCCCATGAGTTGTTAACTGGTCGGCCAATGCCTGGGCCTCCTAGAAAAGGAGGGACACGCCCAGTGTTAGACATCAGACAAACAGAAGTGGATGAATATGTCAGGGCTCTGAGTAATATTATCCAAGTCTTGTCTACACAGGTTCAGAGAACTGCAGAGACGCCAGGCGAGACACCAGAAGAGACTCCTGTACGACCGGGTGATTTGGTGAGGTTGAAAGTTCACAAAAGAAAGTGGGCTGAACCCAGGTGGACGGGTCCGTGGGAGGTTGTTGAAAGAACCTCACACGCTCTCCGGATAAAAAGGTAAAAAAGGAGGAAATTGGCACCACCTGACACATTGTCGCCCTACACCGGCACCTTCCAGAAAGTTTTCGGAAGTTAGGACTGATTTGACAGAGCTGGAACAAAACGAAGAATACAAATCAAATCAAGAGACATTAAGATAGAAACAGCTCAAAAGACAAATTGTCTTTAGGTTTTGTAGATTGAATACTAAAACAGAATACCCATTCTGGTTTTAAATCTGAAACCGATTAACAGTCAGTCCAATCTTTTTTGTTTTATTATTTTTATATTCTATCAGTCCAATTTTTTTCTTTTATTATTTTTATATATTATCAGTCCAATCTTTTTGTTTCATTATTTTTATATACTAGAGTCTAATATTTTTGTTCTAATATTTTTTGTTATATTATTTTTACATACTTTATTTTTGCACTCATTTCTTTGAAACTCTGAAACTGATATAACCATGGGTAAAATTGATGAAGTGCCATTGAAGAAGTCAGAACAATTAAGGGGCCCCCTAGGGATAAGAATTGTAATAACATTGTTAGCTGTGTTCATCACAATTGGCATTTTCCTGGTTGGGTGGGGGGTACAGCATCGCGAAGAACCCGAATCCATTCGGACACTCGTATAAAATGCCAATATCACTAACGGAACGTCAGTTGTGTTTAAAAAACTTCCATTTATCCCCAGAGCCAAAAGATTAGCGGAGAAACAGAAGGAGGGGTTAGAAATACTCATCCCCAGAGGTGAAGCGGTTACGGTCAGTCTTGATGTGTGTGATGTGGTTGTATGTGGAGAACTGCAAGACGAAACAGGCCATGACGTTTATGGGTGCATTCATGCTTGGGGACGGCCAGTTGATAACTGGTGTCCCGGTTCAGAGAAGGTATACTGGAGTGCAAGGGCAGAAGGTAATAACAATCCCCCTGGTTTGGCGTCTAGGTCTCAGCTATCTTTTTCCAAAGGTCGCCATAGTGGAGATATGAGCAAACACAATCCAATAATAATTGCTTTTAAAAGTGCACTCACTCCCCATTTCAAGAAAAAGGGAGACGTCACTGCATTCCATTTACTGATGGGGATAGAAGTTCCTGGAAAAGACCCAATGGGATCAATTTTAGTGAAGATAATTGACCCACCAGCTGATGTAATCCCTGATCTCGCCCCAAAATATACTGAATCACTTTTTCAACCAGAACCAGAAATATCCCCTGCTAAATCTGTGAACAATCCACTGGTCACCTATCTGAGTACTACCTCTATACAGAAAGTCATAGCAGTAGAAACAGGATACGAGGACACAAATTCCTGGTTAGACTGGGTTCTTTATTCTGTTAAGCAGAGCAAGATGGCGGACTGTCTGGCCTGTGCGGCTGCCCGACCAAGTTTGGGAACAGTGCCATTTCCATTTAACACCCACAATAACCCAAGAGGACAACTCTGTATGTACAAACTCTATGGACAAAAATCCCCAGCAGATTGTGTCGACATTGCACAAAAGTATCCAGTGGTAAAAATGAATGACATTCCACCTGACTTCACGTCTTACGAGGGACCTTATGACTGCATCACAAGGGACTACCTAAAAGGTACAGAAGTAGGAATTCTCAAGTGGTGCAATTCTACAACGACTTTCATGAATCAGGATTTTCTCCCAGGTATAGCTATGCCCATTAGACAGTATCCCAGAACCGATGTGTGGTGGTATTGTGGCACGAAAACCCTGTTTTCAGTTTTGCCACAGGATTGGACAGGGACCTGTGCTCTGGTACAGCTAGTGATGCCTTTTTATGCGGTACCAATGACGGCCGAGCAACTGATAAACATGACAGTCCAGCCCAAAGCCACCAGGGCTAAAAGGTCAGTCTTTCCAGGGAGTTTTGATTCCACAGTGTACATAGACAGCATAGGGGTGCCCAGGGGAGTTCCAGATGAGTTGAAAGCTAGAAACCAGATCTTAGCAGGGTTGGAATCCATTTTTCTTTGGCCTACGATAAATAAGAATGTGGACTGGATAAACTATATCTACTACAATCAGCAGAGGTTCATAAATCACTCCAGAGATGCAATGAAGGGACTAAGCGAGCAACTGGACAAGACCAGCCAGATTTCTTTGCAGAACAGAGTGGCCCTAGATATGTTGTTGGCAGAAAAAGGGGGTGTATGCAAAATGTTCGGAACCTTATGTTGTACTTTCATCCCAAACAACACCTCACCTGATGGATCAGTAACCAAGGCTCTGAAGGGACTCACTACTCTGAGCATGGAGTTAGCAGACAACAGTGGGATAGAGAAGAACCCCCTGGGGGGGTTTTTAGATGGTTGGCTGGGGAATGTTAGAGATTTAAATGGATAACTAGTCCGCATTTTCAAATCTCCGCGCGTCCCTAAACAAGCTGATATCTTACAGGAAGGAAATCCAGAGCATACAAGTAACCGTTTAACAATAATCTACTTTAATGGTAATATGACAATGCAATACAATCAAATACAGTACAAATTAAATACAGTACAAATTAAATACAATTATCTGTGGGATCCCACATTTACCTGATTCTCACGTGAGCCAGCCAGAGGAAAGAGAGCGAAATACAGCGTGGTTCCTGTGTTTAATACCTTGCTCACAATGGGAGGAGTTATCTGATCCTCCCTTCTAGACCTCCATGATTGGCTGCCCAAATATCCTCAACACCTCACTTCTTAAGTTTCCCCAATCCCAGTAGCTCAGCTTCATTATCTCCTAGATCTGAGTTGACTGTATGTCAACTCCTCACCTTCCCCCATCTTCCTTTGTCCTCAAAAACATGTTAACAGGCCCAAAACCATCTCACAGTTTTCTACACAAATCATTTTCCCCTTTTAAGCTTCTTCATAGTTTGCATGAATACATACAAATACAAATGTCATTACAGGAAGTACAAGGATTTCCTACTGAGTGGACTGATGTCTATGTCAGCTGTGATCGTGATATTGGCACTGGGCTGTTGTTGTTTCGCAACCTGCATCCGCGCTTTTGCAAACCGACTGATTAATGGGGCCCTCAACCAGGAATATGCTAGGGGTCAATATCACATGGGGGAACAGTTTCCAATGTTAGTAGAACAGGACGATCCACCCCCGTATACAGATGTTGATGAAAATGATGAGTTAGTTTGAATGATGTTAAACGATATGGATGTTCAGAGATGAGATTATTCAATGAATGTCCAGCCGATGTGATTCTTTAAATGATATCATGTGAAGAAGTGAGCAAAATAAAATGCTAAAATGGAGTGAATCCATTTCAATTTACCTATACTATTCCAAGATAGTGTATTTTTATTATTACCCTATACTATTCCAAGATAGTGTATTGTTCATTTTTTATTATTACCCTATACAGTACTATACCAAGATGGTGTATTGTTTATTTTTGTATTATTATCCTACACTATTCCAAGATGGTGTATTTTTATTTTTTATTATTACATTAAACTGGTACAAGATATTTTATTTTATTCTTTATTAGCCATACTGTTCTAAAATGATGGATCACATGTTCTATGGATCATTGATATTCTAAAATGGGTCGTTTCTTTTCACATTGTAAAAACAAGTGCCTTAACACTGAGCGTGGCATGAGAACGCTTTCTGTGAAAGGAGGGAGGAAGAAATGTTCTGATACCAAGCCATTGCTGCTATTTTGAAGAATGCTGCTAATTTGAAGAACCATATTGAATGTTAACACTAGAAGTTATGCACAAGGGAAAACTTTTATGTTTGAACAGTCAAAGTATTTTTGTATTTTTCTAAGGTTGATATTAAAGCCATTCCATTGTATTGGATGTTTTTATATGAGTTATGTAATATGCAGAGTTCAGATGAAGAACTCATTGATTTCAGTATTATACACACCTTTTAGGTGTGTAAGGAGGGACTGTTAGAAATTAAAATCAATGTTTTGAGAGCATAGTGCACCTTAAACACACAGTCAGTTTAATTGCTGTTTTAGAATGAAAAACCAGAAGTTCTTGTACACAACCAGGTGTTAAGCTTTTATTCTGAACATCCTTCATCTCCGGTTAGCATGAGGCTAATATACCATTTACTATAGAGGTGAATTTAGCAGCGATATGATATGATGCTGTGGTGTTTTCTGAAATGCTGTAGTGTTTTGTGAAATGCTGTGGTGTTTTGTGAAATGCTGTGGTGTTTTCTGAAATGCTGTAGTGTTTTGTGAAATGCTGTGGTGTTTTCTGAAATGCTGTGGTGTCTTGCACTTCAGGGCCACCGTAAGTACACATGCTCTATGGACCAAGATACGGTACTTTTGCTCTCAAGAGTTAGGACATTTTGGCTTGACTGAGCAACTTCCATAGGAATGAACAATGTCCCGTCTCTAACGTTGTATCCAATTTCTCTTAATACATGCATGGGCTAGTCGCCTAACTTCCATTGCAAAGTCAAAATGGTGATTGTTGAGTTTTAGAACTGTCCAGTGTTGCATGCTCAACTATTTGACCATTATAAGTGCACCATCAGGTAATACATGGCGAATGCATTTTGCCATATTTTGCATTGGGATGCTCTTATGTAATCAGAACCGCGTGTGTAAGTACAGAAGTACGCACATTGAGACTCAGCATGAGTGTTGTTTACAGCTTGTATGATTGCATAATCACATTGCTGTAGAGGCCTCTCTACAGTGAACTTGATCAAGTTGTTAAAGTGAAATGGTATTCTAAAAATATTGAGAACTAAAACAAGATCTTGAAAACAAAGTTGTAAACAACTTTTGCTTTTCAATAATTTACTGTCATTGCACTGAAGGGGGCTTTGGATAACAGCAGCCACGTTTAGTAACTTCGTACATAACTAACATACAAGCCATCCATTCATTATCCAAAGGGAACAATAAAAACATGCAATTCCTTGTTTAGTGATGTATGGATCAAATCAGTTCCTCGGTGCAGTGACTCACTTTGTGCTGGATGGGAAAGGGAGCTCTCATGGAGAAACCCAGATTCCTCTTGTGTCGACAGAAGAAGCTTGATTTAATCATCTCAGTGGGAAATAAAGTGGCATCACGCAAACATTCTACACGAAGGTTTCATGACAAGAACAAGAGAGGAACCAAGAAGTTGCACGCTGCTCTGAGGTCTTGATGTGATCATTTTAGCAGCAGGAACACCGTGCACGCAGGGTTTCTTTGCTTGAGAGTGCACACTAATGATGTTACGTATTGCACCGAGGCTTCGTTTTGGGCCAGTGACGTCATCGATGACAAACGAAGCCTGTCGATACCACGTGACTGCTTCAGGAAGCGATTCAGATCGGTTGAACCACAACGCTCATACCCATGGATCTATAATAAGAACCATATTATCCCTCCTGCACCCGGGCCCGGTGACACGATGGAATCAAGAGAGCTCAGACCCTCACTTATATAGAGGTCGGAACATGTCATAAGTATAAATAGATACAAGCATAAATAAATGTAGGAATAAAAACATAAATAAATAAATGAATAAATACAGGAATACATATGTTGCTGTGTTTTCAGGGAGCCTTAGTGCGTGTGCTGTGGCTCAGCTGGAAAGCAGTTGACTCATGAACGCAGGGTCCCTGGTTCAACGACTGAACAATACGTACTTTTTGTTGTTTAGAAAAGCTACAGCTAAATGAGATAATGTAGTTAATACATTTATTCTTTGATATGGTTTAGCCTTTCTCAGACTACAACATGGTTAAGTTTACGAATATTATTAAGGAATACAAATCCCTCTTTGCAATGTTTTCCAGCCTCCTTAGGCTTTTCAATCACAATCATTAAACTGGAATAAATATAATATTGTTAACATGAACATATGATTTAATGTTCGTTATTTAGAGTCATTCTAAGGCTTTACTCAATGGGAACTCGGTATGAGATAGAGCACACTGTTGAGATGTCTAATATGCCTGTTTTACACACTTTGACCAACAGGGGGTTTGTGTTCAAATGAAGCCCATGATGAAGCCTCATGAGATGAACCCTTTTGCGAACCAATTGGCTGGAAAGCTTCAAAGCTTCATAAGGCTTCATCTCACCATCACTAGGGTACACAGTCAACACTTTGCAGTCATCCAACCATCATGCATTCATACTGTACAATAGCAGAAACAAATATAAATTGTAAGTAATTAAAGGTGGGGTAGGTACGTTTGAGAAACCGGCTCGAGATACACCTTTTGTTATATTCCATGGAATGCTCTTAACATCCTGATAGCAATGAATATCTTAAGTGCTTTGTGTTACAACTGGAGCACACAAAAACTGATAGGACCCAAATGCACGACTCTAGACAAAAGATGATTCAAAAAAGGTTTTACTGTGATGATAAAACAAAGTAATCCATTCACAAGGTTCTAAACGATCTGGCACTTGGCACAGGGAACACAGAATATATACAAAAGCAAGGGACTCCACAGGTGCAAACAATAATGGCGGGGCA
Source organism: Champsocephalus esox (assembly GCA_036324585.1). Classification (NCBI taxonomy): domain Eukaryota; kingdom Metazoa; phylum Chordata; class Actinopteri; order Perciformes; family Channichthyidae; genus Champsocephalus; species Champsocephalus esox. Next base: position 9,355,030 of record CM070495.1, on the reverse strand, counting down.
GGTAATCAGGTCCGTGGACAAACAGGCAAGGTAGGAATCGAACTACCTGAAATGAGAAGGGAAATGACAAAGTAAAACAGGAAATGGCAGACACGGACTTGACAATATAGACTCAGAGAAATAATACTAACAGATCTGACGAGACACTTTGACAATAAATCCATAACAAAATGTAATCTGTGGAAGCCGTAAAACACTGTAAAAAGCACGACCAATTATTTTAGCCGGCCCAGCTAAAATAACTGGATGGCCTACCTGCCTGTCAGCCTTCCATCTGTGCACAAACTTATCTCGTGCCCTCATTGGTCATGTTTGTGTGTGTTGGAGGAGAGGCTCTGTAAGGAAGTGGCAGATTTTTTCCGGCTGTGTATTTTCAAATTCTAGCGCACTCGAGCTGTTTTCTCCAAAATTACCTAACCCACCTTTAATGTATATATCATTTTGATCTTTGTGAATGTATATGGTACAGGGCAACACAATTAAATGCAATAAATACATTAAATAATAATCCACAAATATTCATATTTCAACGAAACCGTGAACAGATACATCATTCATTCCCATAAGTATATTTATGTAGATATCTGACCAATGGGCCATTAGTCATGTCTAGTGCTGTATACCGCGCCCATTTTTCACATAATATTTCAAAAACATGAACTGGATTTTTTGCTCTCATGGTTATTTATTCCATTACTGTTGTGAAAATACTGAATGTACTCTTCCAATATCAGAGTACACATGATAACAAAGGCCCTACGTAGCCGTGTACGTAACCAGATGTATGATTACCTAGAAGAGCATCAGGACACACTGTTTTAGGCATAGGGGAGAAGGGGGTAAGTTGAGCCAGTGGGTAAATTTAACCACCCCCTGTAACCAGGCAATGCCTTATACATGTCGTTGTAATCATGTGACCAGAAATTATTCAAGCTCCTCCCATGTCTCATTGCCTGTGAAAGAGAGATACTCATTGTGATCTGGTAAGTAAACATTTTTACAAAAAAACGTTTTTTGCTTGTCAAAGTAAATGTTCTAGATGCCAGCTATGTCGGCTGTCATGTAAAAAAAAAGTATCCAGGTTTAAACACATATATTGTATATGTTGATGTGTTGGCAGCGTATTAAACCAAGTGAATCATTAAGCTAAAGATGACTTTGAATTTTAATGCTAGGCTATTTTTTCTAAAATGGTGGCTATGGGGTGAAGTGAACCATGGGCCTTGGGGTAAGTTGAACCGGTTTTTCAATGGAGAAATGAATGATAGTAGGCCAAGTTGATAATAAGAGCTCATTGTAGGCTACATTTAAAGTTGAATTTACCCTGTGTTTGATTGGTAAGATGTATGAAATTGTATCACCATTTGTATGATTACTTTTCCTTTTAACATGTTAAAAAAAAATCAATCAATTCAATCGACATTTATATTAAAAATATTTGAAAAACTAAGCTTGTTTTTGGTTTATTATTTATTGTTTATAGTTACCTTTAAGATTTGTTGTAGGTATGCCCAGGTTTGAACAGGTATGCCCAGGTTTGAACAGTGGATCAATGTACCCCCTGACCTGGATCAACTTACCCCTACACTGGGGCAAGTTGAGCCACAAGACTTTTTTTTTAAGAAGTAATATTTTCACTGCCCTTGATCAAATATTAATTATTATCATTGTCATTGATAGGAGACATCCTGAATTATAGGTGTGTGTTCCTGGTGCATTCCTGGACTATGTGTATTAAATTGAAGGGTTAGGGTGCAAAAAGAGTTTCACTGCTGCAAGTAAAATGAAAAAAGAAATTAAACTACATACTTGAATATAGAAAAAGATCACATAAAATATGATGTCAAATTAAATACTTCACAGTGGAATAAAACACTGTATTCCAACAGTATATAAATAAATATATAGACTGTGAATAGGTGTATCCAGGTTCAAGGTACATTTTGTCAGCCATTAAATGAAGCATGTCATTGAGAATAGAAATATGCAAACAATCTGTGGTTTGATAGATTGATTATTCTGTAATAAATTCAACAACTAAAGCAGGGGTGGGGAACCTTTTTCCTCTCAAGGGCCATTTCAATTTTTTCAACATCCTCCGAAGGCCGTTCAAATTATTGACCTCTGCTTAAAAATGCTAACATTATTCTCTTATTTTTTTAGAACTATAATGATCATGTAAAGATGTGCCTTCACCTCACTGGTAGTAGAAAAATCTTCTTATATTCGTTAGCATAGCTAGCTAACGAGATGCTAATAACAACAAAGTTATTGACTGTATGATCAGTATGACAGATGAACAGATCGCCACTGGGCTTACAACTAAAGACACAGACACGTAAAAACTGCGGCATGTGTACGGCTCTTTATGGGTACTGCATGTGTGAGGTCCCGGCCAGGAGCGGCGTTCTGGTGCTCTCCGTCAGATTTGCACCCCTGCCAGACGAGACATGTAACACGTGATGACACGTTAGGCTTCTGTTGTGTTCAAGGACCCTGACCGTGGCCAGGAAAAACAGGTACTCGCTTGTTTAATTTTTTTGCGGTCTAGATTTCTTACAATTTTTTCTTTTTTGCGTGTGTTTATAAATTACCTCGAGGGCTGTACCAAATGGTCTCGCGGGCCGTATACGGCCGAGAGGGGTCGTACTGTACTGACAGTGGAGGTGTCCTGAGAGTGGAGGTCTGCACCGGAACTGTCCTGAGAGTGGAGGTCTGTAGGCAGGCTCCCATGATACAGCCCGGGGGCCGGAGGTTCCCCACCCCTGAACTAAAGTGACTGTTAAGAAAAATCTTTTGAGCATGGTATGCTTTTATTTAAAAGCTGACAGTAGAGAGATGACAGGAAATGACATTATTAAAGCCAGACACGGACAGTGTGCTTTAGGATTCATGGTCAGGGCCATCAAGGCTTTAGTGAGTGAGTGTTTGATGCCAGAGCTGGACCTGTAGCAGACCTATTGAAAACACACACACACACACACACACATATCATATGTGGCTGGCTGTATGGTTGCTTTTATTTTAAATCGTATAATTTCGGACTTTTGTTGCCGTCTGTGAGGAAAATAAATGGGGCTCAGAGCCTCAGGATACTGAAATCTGTATTTTTAAATATTTCTACTTCTAATTTGTTATTCTTTTCAAAATAACACACTGTTATTTACTCACCAATAACACACAATTATCCTTGCTTTTATTTATTGGTTTAATTCCATAATCTCAGGCTTTTTTGGTGTCCGTCAGGAACTGAATTTCAAAATAAAAATAACCGGAAACAGACGTAGGCCTATACGGGACATTTCGAGCATCATTGCGATTGTCAACATTTCGGAGTTTAGGATGGCCGAAGACACTACACTACCCATAATCCCCAGCTATCATTTAGGACTACAGTCCTTACGCAGAGCGTCAAACAGCTGTGTGATATGGAACGAAACCACGCCAGATTATCCAAAACTGGACTCGAACACCCCCCAGAACTACACATGCTGGCTATTGTGTGTCGCAAAATGTTCTATGGGACGTCTCTACTGAACGTTTTCGTTTTTCCCACAATTAGAAGTTGCCATTATTAAACACATTGGTGTTATCAAATGTAAAACATATAATTATGTTCCGACTCTTCCATAAAGAGTCGGAAGTGTGGTCCCGGCTCTCCTCTTGCTGCTCCTCTCGCCGCTCCTCTTGCCGCTACTCTTGCTGCTCCTCTCGCCGCTCCTCACACCGCGTATCGCCGCTCCTCTCCACGCCTGTGCTACCGGCGGAGATGTAAAGTGGATTAAATAGCCGGTGTAACGCGGTGGGATTACCTTCTCTACTCTGCTGTGCTGCTGTAGCTGAGGCCTGCTCCACCTTGCTCCGGGAACAGCGTGGATACTGTTGTGCTGGACTGGGAGAATGGCGGGTGTCGTGTTTCTGCTGTGCCTTTTCTTGGCTGTACTGGACAAGGAGAGGATCGCTAGTCGTCCTGAACAATCTACTGGATTCGGGTATGTTCTACCGCCCGCAGTGGACATCCCCTGTACAGTTTCGGAGGTGTTGCACAAACAATTGCTGGTTGCACTGTCGCGGACATTCATTTCGGAAAATGTTTGTCTTTCTCACATGCCTGCCACGATGGTCCTTCAGAATTGTTTTTTAAACTCTAATCTCACTTTCGCGAAGTTTGCTGGTGACTCTAGATCAGCTGACAATGTATGTGTGTTGATTAAGAGGAAAAGGTGCTTGGTATTTTTATTGTTGTTACTATCAGGAAATGTACAGCCAAATCCAGGTCCACTGACCAGTATTAGTCAAATAGCTACTCCTGCTGATTTTATATCTAGATCTGGGCTAGGTTTAATTCATTTAAATGTGCGTAGTCTGTTACCTAAATTAGATTTTGTCCGTATTTGGGCGAGTTCTACTGATGCTGATGTCATTGTCTTATCAGAAACGTGGCTAGATAAATCCATTTTGGCCTCTGACATTTACATAAATGGTTACAGTGTATATCGTACTGACCGGCCTAAAAAAGGTGGTGGCGTTGCCATTTATGTGAAAAATAAGTTTTGTGTAACTAATATGGTTTCCAAATCTGTTAGTAAACAGCTAGAATTTTTAGCCGTGAATATTGAGGTAACAAAGGGTCATCAGGTCATGGTGGTGGGATGCTACAGGGCCCCTTCGGCTGTCAAGGACTCTTTATCGTTCCACATAAATACTCACCTGTGGGAGTATTTGCTCATGATGTGAGTGACCACTGTGTTGTAGCCACAATTAGGGACACTAAGGTCCAAAAGGTTAAACCACGTGTCATCACAAAGAGAGACAAAAAACACTTTGTGGAGCAGGGTTTTTTACATGATCTGTTTGATTTTGATTGGGGTAGAATCAATCTGTGTGCTGATGTAGAAACTGCATGGTCTTATTTTTATCTTGGTTTTATGAAAATTATTGATAGACATGCACCTCTGCGTAAATTTAGAGTGAAGGGACGAAACAATCCCTGGTTTTCTGCTGAGCTGTCCAGTCTCCTTCATGAGAGAAATAATGCTTGGGCTAAGGCTAGGAAATCAGGCTCAGAGGTAGAATGGCTACGTTTTAGGCAGCTAAGAAATAGCTTCACATCCCAAATAAAAAGTGCTAAATCAAAGTACTATTTGTCGGTTACCACAGAAAACCTGAATAATCCTAGGAAATTTTGGAAAGCCATAAAATCGATTTCCACTGGTGATATCCCAAATGAGCTACCTCCGTGCCTTACCACAGCATCTGGCACTATATCAGACAGGGCTACTATGCTAAATTGTTTTAATAAGCATGTTGTGTCTTGTGGCTCTCTGTTTGGCTGTGTGGCTCCTGTGAACGCTCCAATCCTTGACTTTTGAACAATGTGGTCTGGAAAACCCTTTCAGTTTTACTCCTTTAACTGTTGGTATTGTTCATGAAGCATCATCCAAGTTAGATCCTAGGAAACCGGCTGGCCCGGACAACGTAGAACCTTTCTTTTTAAAGATAGCTGCAGATTTTATTGCTCCACCGCTTACTTCTCTTTTTAACCTCTCCCTCAGCACGAACACAATTCCAAAAGTATAGTTCAAACCGGAGAGACGTGATGTAAGAATTACATATTTATTGTTTACACGTCATATGAATGAAATGATTGCCATGATAATACAACAGGAAAATGTAATGGTGTTTTGGCGATTAGGCCCCGGTTTGCAGGATGATCATTTAGGAGGGAAAGCACCGCTCCGATGAAATCCCCGGGGTCTAGACACTGGTGGTGGTGCTGAGTAGGTGAGACCGGTCTGAAGAGGGAAGGTTTAGCTTTGTCCTGGAGGAGACTGGAGGCGAGAGGGGTGGAGGCGGGTTGCAGTCATCTGCAAATGACAACTGACAGGGAGGAAGAGCAGGCATTTAAGGAATTTAGCATGTGCAGCCATTGGCTGCTGAAGGGTGACGCCCTCATATTTAATGAGGGGGGAAGGGAGCCATCGAGTGACGTGTAAGTGACTCGTGTTAGGTCTTCCTTATTGAACTTGCGCTAAGCTTCATTTCAAACCGGAGAGACGTGATGTAAGAATTACATATTTATTGTTTACACGTCATATGAATGAAATGATTGCCATGATAATACAACAGGAAAATGTAATGGTGTTTTGGCGATTAGGCCCCGGTTTGCAGGATGATCATTTAGGAGGGAAAGCACCGCTCCGATGAAATCCCCAAAACCAGTGAAGTATGAAATACTGAGATGAACTGAGTTGCTTACCTTGTGGGGTGACTGGTGATCTGGGAAGGAAAGATAATAGATTAACACGTATATGAGCGACATAGGGCCGGAATCACTGCCGGAGCTTACTGGTCATGCTGAGACTCTGACGGCCGAAATCAGTGCCGGTCTTACCTGAAAACGACCTGCGGGTCGCATGCCTGGCCAGCAGGACTTGACTACGCCGAGGAGCGAGCGGTTTCGTTTTGTAACGGTGGCCTTCCGCCACGACACCGAAGTGTACGGTGGCCTTCCGCCACGCCTGAACTTCGCAGGCTATATACATCTTTTCTTTGCTCTTTCTTTCGTAACTGACACCGAAGTGTACGGTGGCCTTCCGCCACGCCTGACTTCGCAGGCTATATACATATTTCTCTTTCTTTCGTAACTGACACCGAAGTGTAAGGTGGCCTTCCGCCACGCCTGACTTCGCAGGCTATATACATATTTCTCTTTCTCTTTCTTTCGTAACTGACACCGAAGTGTACGGTGGCCTTCGCCACGCCTGACTTCGCAGGCTATATGCATATTTCTCTTTGCTCTTTCTTTCGTAACTGACACCGAAGTGTACGGTGGCTTTCCGCCACGCCTGACTTCGCAGGCTGTATGCATATTTCTCTTTGCTCTTTCTTTCGTAACTGACACCGAAGTGTACGGTGGCTTACCGCCACGCCTGACTTTGCAGGCTATATACATCTTTCCTTTGCTCTTTTCTCTTTCTTCGTAACTGACACCGAAGTGTACGGTGGCCTTCCGCCACGCCTGACTTGCAGGCTATATACATCTTTCCTTTGCTCTTTCTTTCGTAACTCACAACGAAGTGTACGGTGGCCTTCCGCCACGCCTGACTTCGCAGGCTATATATATTATATATATATATATATATATATATATATATATATATATATATATATATATATATATATATATATATCTTTTTCTTTATTCTTTCTCCTTTGTTTTGTAGCTGGCACCGGAGTGTGCGGTGGCCTGAGTTCACACCTGACTTCGCAGGATACATTTTACGCTGATACGTTTGAGCGAGGCCAGGAATGAAATACCTGTGCCGGAGATGAAGCCCGTTACATGTAGTTGCAGCGTGAGACGAGACATTATTCCCTGTGGGCGGGGCCCGCGGAATTAGGACGGGAATGCAGTTTTAATATCGGGTACCTTAGTGAGACATGTATACTTGTGAATGTGTTTATGAGCCACCACCAGTTATATGCATAGATACCATAGTTATGGTCTGAGAGATCTTTGGGTACGGCGCTGATGTCTGGGCGCTGATGTCTGGGCGAATGTAGGCTGTGAAGGCGGAGGAGGACCACCGTCCTAGTTGTTGTGGGGATGAGGTAGAGAGACCTTGATTAGCAGCAGAGGTGGCTGCACCTATCCTGAGGGAATGTCCCGGGTATGATATAGGTGATAGGCCGGATTTAATGAGAACTTGCTTGAGGTAGAAATTGACGGGGGCCATGACCCTGCGAACCACTCTCCCTGGAAGAAACCCCCAAAATCCACGGATGGGGCGGCATCCGTGAAGAACCTCATTGAGTCAGAGGAACGCACGAGGTCATCGTAAAAGAAAGTAACTCCGTTCCAGTGGGCGAGCAGGAGATACCAGAAACGTAGGTCTGAGCGGCAGCCTTCGTCTAAGAAAACGCAGTCATGGAGTTTGTCGACCGCTGATGCTGCGTCCAGGAGGCGGGAGATGAACGAGCGCCCCTGGGGGATGACATGCATGGCGAAGTTGGAGGTGTCCGAGAAGGGAGAGCAACTGTTGTTGCTCGCAGTATGACTTGGTGTTGTCCCGGATGCGCTGCAATTTGTCGGAGGGGAGAGACGCCTTCATGTCTATGGAGTCGAGGATGATGCCTAAGAATTCTAAGCGTGTGTCGGGACTTAACATTTTCTCTTTGGAGAGAGGGACACCTAACTCCTGAAGCAGTGTTTAAGCTTGGCCAGTGAGATCCCTGAGCTGTCCTGTGGCGGGTCTATGGGTAAGAGTCGTCCAGTAGGTGAAGGACGGAGGGGATTCTGACGATGTTCAGCGGGATTCAGCAGGATCCAGCAGAGCGCTTCCGAGAAGGAATTGAAGATGCAGGGGCTGCTTCTGCGAAAATAGAGTTTGAACTCCCACTTAATACCGAACGAATTCCACTGAGACGGATGAATGGGGATGGTGTTGAAGGCATCGGTAATGTCCGCTTTGGAGAGCCGAGCTCCGTGCCCTGTGAACTTGATCATCTTTATTGCATTATCCACTGAGGCATGGTGAAGGGAGAACTGCTCTGGAGGGATGATGCTGCGGGGAGCGGACAGATCGAAAATCAGCCTTTTATTTACGTGTGGCTTATTCTGATGGGATTTGAACGGAACACTGAGAAGGGGGAGGAGCTAAAAGGGCAGATTATATATCCTTTGAGAAGTTCTTTGTCGATGAGCTGGGAAACTATGTTGGGTTCTTTAGCGGCTGACTGTAAGTTTCTTGCTACGAAAGTCACTGTGGGAGATGGGAGGACCCCTACCCTGAAGCCTTGGGAGAGCCCTGACAGAGATAGTCAATGAACACGGAATCTGGGTGAGTAGATAGCGCAGCTGCTAGCTGAGGGATGATAATGGGAGAGGAGGGGTGATATTCCAATTATTATTATTATTTATTTTCCCTCCACGAGGTTTCTGGCGCAGAGCTACTGTGACGGCCCGTCCACACGGTGGCGGGCGTTAAGCTTCCAACGCTTCTGCCCATTCACTTTGATAGGGTGACATCACTTTTAGCAGGACTGTATTTTGGGAAGCGACGTGGAGCATTGCTGGCGTTGCTCGCTTCAGAAGTTGAGCAATGTTCAATTTTGTTGGCGCCTCGGCAGAAGCGTCATCCAATGAAAACCCGTTTATGCAAATCTGCCAGTACGAGTGCTAGCCAGTCGAACCGCGTGTATGCTGGGAGACTACGCAGGTCATTATCTCATATTCCGGAAAATGGAGGGAAAATTCATTATAGCGGTAGTGAATCACCCGGTGCTGAATGATCGGTCTCTGTTCATCTACCGGGATACGAACCAGAGGAGCGAGGCATTGAGGGAGGTGGCAGTGGGTGACACTGGTAGGTTTTCGCCTGTTGGAGTTGTTTGTTTCCAGTTTACTTCGTTTTAACATTGCTATTGCTTTATATCTCGGGGGCAAGAGATTCATGTGATTGATTGTTGGTCACGTTGCTCGCAAAAAAAAATGTAAAAAATGTACTTTGGGGTGGGCCAGATTACTTTTATAATATTTCCAAGTCTTCTTCTTCTTCTTCTTCTTCGGATGGGTATGTTTTGGTGAACGAGAGACGCGTATTTGACTGTTTTATCAGGAGCACAACATGACATCTTAGTGTCGTCTGGACAGCTCTCATCTGCACCACACGTAAAACTCACCCATACTGCATTCTTGTACGGTGTAAAACCTTCCTTGGAATATGTTATGCATTGTAAGGTGTCCTTGGGTGCTTTGAAAGGCGCCCCTGAATGGAATGAATTATCATTATTATTTATCTGGAACGATGCAATAACTTATTTATTTCAGTCACTTGCCCTATACATTCAGCAGGCCATTCACTTGATTTGATCCCGTTATAAATGTCATCATTTCGACAATAAATAAATGCAACATAAACGTTATCTTCCACGTTTTATCTAACCATCTCCGTTTCTACCTTTCAATATATTTGGAAGAGAACTCTCTCTCTCTCATCTGCGTGCGGGGGCGGGGCCTCACGGACACGCTGCATCTCTCGCTTACAGACACGCTGCGCCGCTGTACAGTGTGCACACGGTTCTGCTGGTAATGATATTACATTTGTGAGGAAACTTCTCAGCCAATGGTTCCAATAAGTATTCACTTCAGGTTTACGAAAGTAACTGACTCAGATTACTCGTTTTTCAAATGTAACGCCCGCTGAATATACATGATTTTGTATTTCTGATTACGTAACGCCGTTACATCTATTCCGTTACGACCCGACCCTGTGTGGGTGAGTGCAAACATTTTTTGTTAACACTAGTACCTGACCTGAGTGCCACGGAAGTCGAAGCTCCTGTGATGAGTCTTCCAGGGCCTGGAGGCGAGCATCGATAGCTATCATGGAGCTAGCCAGGGATTGCAGGGAGCCGGCCACGCTACTCTCCGTGAGGGGTGTGTTAGTGATGCTCCCGGACTGGCAGCCTGGGAAGGGGTGGATTTTTTGGAGGTGGACGGGATCCTGGCTGGAGGGCTCGACTTCCTACCCTTTTTTATATTACCTCCGCGGCTGCGGCAGCGTCCTCGCCCTGCTCTCTGGGGAGCTGACTGGAGCTGCTGCCCCGGACTGGGGAGCTGTGCTGGAGACCTGATCCGAGAGCTCTCGGAGCTGCGAGAGAGTGAGGCCTGGGCTGAGGGGATGTCTTGCTGCAGGGAGCCGGGCGATGAGGAAGTCTGCCTCTGGTGATAGGCCGCTGTGGGGAGCCGAACCGGGCTCGAATAATTCCATACCAGGTTCGTGATCTGAATTGTCCGAGTTGGACATCTCGAGCTAGTTTTTTCTTTTCTTTTTTCTCACGAGGAGGAGTATAGTACTGCTGCTGTTTGCGGTCATCTGCAAATGACAACTGACAGGGAGGAAGAGCAGGCATTTAAGGAATTTAGCATGTGCAGCCATTGGCTGCTGAAGGGTGACGCCCTCATATTTAATGAGGGGGGAAGGGAGCCATCGAGTGACGTGTAAGTGACTCGTGTTAGGTCTTCCTTATTGAACTTGCGCTAAGCTTCATAAGTCTGCTTATGTCTTGCCTTTACTGAAAGGAGGGGAGGCAACTATTTTAAATAACTATAGGCCAATCTCTAAATTGTCAGTTCTGGCTAAGGTGCTCGAACGCTTAGTGAGTGAACAAGTAAAGGAGTTTTTATGTAGAAATGATATCCTGTCTGAGCATCAGTCAGGATTCAGAAAGAAACACAGCACCATCACTGCGACAATGAAAGTGGTAAATGACATTACTACTATTTTAGATAATAATCAGAGTTGTGCAGCTCTGTTTATTTACCTTTCCAAAGTGTTTGACACCGTTGATCATCGCATCTTAAAGCAGAGGCTTCTCAGTATTGGCATTTCCAGCAATGCAGTGGGGTGGTTTGTGAACTACCTCTCTGAAAGGTCCCAATGTGTTCACTTTGATGGGCTGTCTTCTGAGTGGTTAAACATTTCTAATGGTGTACCACAAGGCTCTGTTTTAGGTCCACTTTTATTCTCCATATATATTAACAGCGTAGGTGATAATTGAAGGATACAAATAAGGCAAAAGTAACTGTGAATATAAGATATAGTAAATTCTGTAATGGAAACGCTAAAAACATTGAGCTATCTGAGTGGAAAAATAACGTGTTAAAGTTTATTGTTGAGATGCCTCAGCAGTTTGGCCGGCTGCATCCTGTTATCTTCAAGGACAGAACACCCTGGTACGGTGTGTGGGGGCCCTGATCTTCAAAAGGCGCAACTGTCTTGTGAGAAAACCAGTTAAAACAGGTAACAAAGACACACCGAAATTAGAAAAAAAAGGGAGTATGGCCCTGACCTGACCTTAGCTAAAACAGTGTGTGGCTGGGCAGAAAAAGCAGATTGCAGCACAGAGAGCACCAAAGGTGGGGGCTTCACAGCAAATACTATAAAGAACAAGATATATTCAGAATTCGAGGCTCACTTCAACTGGGATCTCACACTGACAAGCCTGTCACGGTGGGAACTCAAGAAGGAGTCCAAAGCGCTTTGTGGTATCGTACGGATTGATATATTTTTGTTGAACTGTGTAATAAAGTGCTTATTTGAAGAAACAATTCATTGGAGTGCAAAGTCTAGTTTTGTACAGCTAACAGAGAATAGTGTCTAGGACACAATTCCTTTTCCCTCAGAACTAAGAAAGGTCATCGGCAGATCCGGACGGCGACCCCGCTCTGGCCATATCCAAACGATCGGCGCGGAGGACGGACCTGGTCCGATAAACTCCAACATAATGTGAATGAAGCTACTTTACATTTTTATGCGGATGATACTGTGATGTACTGTGCAGGTCCCTCCATTAAAGAGGCTGTTGTTAAATTACAGGCTGTTTTTAACACTATTCAGACTCAGCTCTCTGAACTAAAGCTTCTTTTAAATGTGGAAAAACAAAGGTAATGCTCTTTTCAAAAGCTAAAAAGACACCAGAGCCTGTTTTAGATATTGTAACTACAGTATGCAAGGAACAAAACTTGAAGTTGTTGCCTGTTACAAATACCTTGGTATCTGGCTTGATGATTGTCTCTCTTTTAAACTTCATGTCAATAACCTGCTTAAAAAACTGAGGGTTAGGCTAGGTTTCTTTTTCAGAAACAAGTCCTGTTTCTCGCTTGAGGCCAGGAAAAGGCTAGTCACTGTGACCTTTTTACCTGTGCTGGACTATGGTGATTTGTTGTTTATGAATGCACCTGGCAATTACCTGAGCAAATTGGATGCTGCGTATCACAGTGCTCTGAGATTTGTCACAAATTGTAAAGCGCTTACGCATCACTGTACACTGTATACCAAGGCAGGTTTACCATCACTCTCTGTACGGAGGCTCAGTCACTGGTACACTTTTATTTATAAAGCTATGTTGGGTAAACTCCCGTATTATATCTGCTCTCTGATAACACAGAGAGTTGCAAGCAGCTATTGTCTGAGGTCACATGATGTGGTCTTGTTAGATGTGCCAAGAGCAAGGACTGTCTCAGGTAAGACAGCTTTTATGTGCGCAGCTCCACTTGCTTGGAACAATCTTCAGCAAGAATTGAAACTGAGCAATCTCATTCCTCTGCATGTTTTTAAAGCTAGGGTAAATGAAATGCTTGCCGATACAATGGGCACTTGTAAATGTCTATAACTATGTATCCTGTAAATATAATGTATAATGTCCTTTATTGTTTTATGTTTCATGTGGAACCTATATGCTGCAGGTCTCCCTTGCAAAAGAGATCTATGATCTCAATGGGACCAATCTGGTTAAATAAAGGTTTGAAAAATAAATGGGTGAAAATCACTTGTGTCCATAATGCGCAGCATTAATATATACCCACATGACAGCTCATTGCTACTTTGTAATTCTACTCCACTACAATTCAGAGGTTAACCTGGTATGTTTACTCCACTGCATTTATTTGAGTTACTTTGCAGATTCTGATTAATTATGTGAAATATATAAACAACCCTTAAATCAGACTTTAGTTACACCTGAGTAAAATTCAGGTAAGGTGTCAAGTGCCAACAATCAGGAGAGATATTTGATAGTTGGTGCTTGAGAAGACTAAACATGTATCTGCAATTGACATGAATGGAAACAAGTAATAAAGTATATTCATTACTCGTTATTCTCTGCTAATAGTGTATTAAAGACTGTATATTATGGCTATTTTGCACATCCCTTTCAAGATTTTCAAAGGTTTATTGACATAGCATACACAACTACGGTGTAGTTATGCAATGAATGAAAAACTTGGGTCACAGGTTCCTCAACAGTGCATTACAAGACATCTATCAATATGTGTGTACCTCCACCATTAAATATATTCTGCACATTTCTTATTCTATCTACATACATAAGAGTATAATTAATGTGTGTAATATCATTTAAAATAAGTGCTTCAACACAGTTAACATTGCAGGAAAGCAATATAGTAGATGTTAATGACTTTGTCAGGCTTAATATTTAATATGTAATGTTTAAATAAAGGTTAATCCGTTGTTCTGTTTTGCACCTCCTCCTATTAATATCTTTGTACATCCTGCACTAAACTGTTTTTTTGTAGAGATTACTTATAGTATGTTCTTGATTTTTTATATTCTATATTTCTATATTTATACTTTCCCCCTATGAAAGTATGTACTCTTAATATTTTTTTAATCAAATATAACACATAAAAACAATAATTCAATAACGTGCTTTAACCACTAGGAGGTGCACACAAGGTACACACAGCCATAATAACTTTGTATTATTAGTGTGTATGTACAACATCTGAAGATGTATCGTTTTATGCATGCTTTCACATCATTTTACAGCATATTGCTATACTATTTCAGACTCAGTATTTACATTCTTACATTCAAAGAAAATCATTAATATCTTTAAAAACTACAGTCCTTTTCTATCAGCTGTGCACCATTATGGTGTAAATATAACCTATCTATGAATTAAATCAAATGTAAAAGTCAGCCGAATTAGTGTTGATACTACAAGGAGACGTATTGTATGAAGAGAAATTGAAGATGTTGTTTAATTGTTGATATATTTATGATCCACGTCAAGTATTCAGTTTCGGCGCCATTTCTTCCAGTTTTTCCAAAGGTCTTCTCATCAGGGCTCTCTAAATAAAGAACAACGGCAGATCTGTAATATGTAATGCAGCCGAACCGTGTATTACAATGCCGTTATGTGATGACTTTCAAAGAGAAAAGCAAGAGCACTCGGAATTTAGTATTATTTTATATTTTTAAAATGTTTTCCGGATTTCATATAATATAAACACCAACACCAACTCCCAGCATGCATTGCTAACACATCCAATCAGCGAGCTTAAAACCATAGCTGAGGATCTTGGGTAATCGCTCGAAATTCCTACGTCTGTTTCCGGTTATATTTATTTTGAAATTCAGTTCCTGACGGACGCCAAAAAAGCCCGAGATTATGGAATTAAACCAATAAATAAAAGCAAGGATAATTGTGTGTTATTGGTGAGTAAATAACAGTGTGTTATTTTGAAAAGAATAACAAATTAGAAGGAAAAAAAGATTTGAAAAATACAGATTTCAGTATCCTGAGGCTCTGAGCCGCATTTATTTTCCTCACAGACGACAACAAAAGTCCGAAATTATACGATTTAAAATAAAAGCAAAAACTGTGGCTTGATATTGAGTAAGAACATGTTTTTATGAACCACACAGCTTCCGGTCTTCCACGACCCGACCGGAGAAAAAGACGTGCTGCAGCCTGCAGGCACGAAACACGTTACCAGTAGAAATACATTGCTTTTAAAATCGTGCTGTGCAACACGAAAAAAAGGGGCAAATCGTGATGGTGAACACGAATCAATAGATTAAAAATCGTGTTGGTGAACACGAAATGCCGTGAGACTGGGTTGGATTATTACTAACAAATACATACTCTATTTGGCATTAAAAAAAGGAAACTAACCGACAATGTAGCACACAAATGTAATAAATAACAAATAACTACAAAACATTTACATATTAGTTGCATATTTGCTAAACATCTGTACTGTCCAATGGGAAATAATGTTACACAAGTGGTATAAACTGTGGCTGTGGCGCAGTGGATCGTGCGTTGGTGTTCGGATCAGGGGAGCACAGGTTCAAACCCCACTGCAGTCAGCATGTCGTTGTGTCCCTGGGCAAGACACTTCACCCCAACTTGCTCCTGTGGGGATTGCCCACAGTATTGAGTATGTAAGTCGCTTTGGACAAAAGCGTCTAACATGTAATGTAATAAACTAAACCACTATGACATGTGTTTAGGTGTGGTGAAAAGTGGTCTAATAATCTAATGCAAATTATGATAAAGTTAAAACCTGGTCTATAAGTGATTGCGCTAATAATTGAGAATATTTGGCTAAACAGGAAAATGTTTCTGATCTTAGCTTAACAATTAACATCCAATAATAATAATAATTAAAACTGCGGTTGCACTTTGCAAGGTGCAGTGATGAGCGGGCCCTCGCGTCCGTGCGCCTGTCGGGGAGGGCAGCCGGTCGTCCCGGCATCAAGCAGACGCGTGCGAGTCCTGGGAAATGAGCCCAATGAGTTTCTCATTTCTATAATTTTCGCGTCCCAGACTCCCAGGACTCCGGCAGCAACCCGGAAACGGATGTCGGCGCGCCGCCTCGAATGAAAACAAATTTCTCGAAAGGCTCATCGAGGACCAATTATCGAGGATACACTGATTTAGAGGAGAGAGGAGTGTCTCTAGAGGAGCTATAACCGAGGGTACACTGAAGTATTCTCCTGAGACGATTTCAGCCAACAGTGATGTTTAAAAGAGGTGTGACGCATGGCTGGACTTCTGTCAACGAAGCACAGCTTTGCAAACTGTTCCCGTTGTGATTATAAGTTATTTGAGATGATCAAATGTGCATCAGACTTCCTGCCCTTTACCGTTTGTTTACTCACTAATCACATCTCCCCTGGATGTTAGGCTATCTATCAGTGGCGGCGCTAGGGGGTGGCTACTTGGGCTCAAGCCCCAGATGTTTTCTGAAAAGCCTGAAAAGAAGGATGTTTCACTTCATATATTTTTTAAAACGTCTCAGGAGTAATGTGCAGTACCGGAGTCCACCAGAGAGGCAGCCACTGTGGGACATTTGCCTGCGTACTGCGTAGCCTGCCCTGAAGAAGAAGTGCTCTTTCCTAGTGCCTGACGAGTTTTAAGCTAATAGCCTATACAGTTATGGATATTAGAAAGTTATTGTCATCGAAGCAGGCGCCACAAGCTGCAGCAGCAGCAGTATCAGCAGCTGACAACAATGTCATCACCAGCAGTGAAGAAATGGATGATGTTTCAGGTTTGTTAATCTAATGGTGATATCTGCACTCTGGCTGAGTGAGTACGAAGTGAAAAAGAGTGATGTAACGTTAATGTTATAGCTAGTAAACATGGAGTAACCACACTAAGTATACTCTTATATGTTAGTATGTATACAGAACATGATTAAAAATTATCCTAAGATGTAACGTTAACCCTTCATACCTCAGTCTACTTTTAAGACACTAAAATAACGTATTCCAATTTGTATTTTGTTTTCGCGCGTGGAATTATACCGGCTCTCTTTTCAGTACACATAACAACAGAACTGACAGGCAACCCTCTGAATCAGACTCCGATTGGCTGTGACTGCATCCACTCAGAGTGTCCGATTCAGAAACGTGACTCTTACACTCTTTACGTCACAAACAAAGATGGTGGATGAGAATAGATCTATACAACGATAAGCAATGCGCCAGAATCAAGGTGAGACTATCCTTTAAAACTCTACGCACATTCGTTTCACCTTAATAAGTAAAAGACTATTTGAGTGAGTTAAAGCATTAGTTTGCTTCATTAAAGGGGGTTAATGAGTGTTCTCCAGTGCCTTTTGTCCGCTTTAAGTTGTTATTAAGGTAGGGTTAATGTTGCTCTCAAAGTGAACCAGATTGATGCTTTCAACTTCAATATTTAAAAAAAAATCTTCCCGGGGGGCCATGCCCCCGGACCCCCCGAGAGGAGGCGACGACCCCCCTAAAGAATGTTCGGTCCACCCCCCACTTAGAAAAAATAGCGCTGTACCCCTGCAACCCCTCCCCCCCAACCCAACGACCCCGGATCTCCTACAATCCTAACTCCGCCACTGGACTATGTGTTGCTATTAACTGTGTCATGGCTCTTTTGGATGCAGCATGAGGTTCCCTATGGTTCCTATCTAGCTCGTCATCTTGTGTGCAGTTAAAATCTCCCCCTAGAAGAAAGCAGAACAGTGTGTATAATATATATCGCTCAATAATAAATGTAACAGGCCTACATTTCACACTTTATTTGTATGCTTTAGTAGATATCTACAAATAGACAGTAGGGTTAGGGTTAGGGAGTGTATAGGTGTCTGTTGTAATGAATATGCCGCCAGCAAAGGGCGTTGTTGGACTAACAGTAGGTGAGTGTGTGTGTTTGTGTGTGTGTGTGTGTGTGGTCTGGCATTACTATACTTGTGGGGACCTACATCTGTTTACATCGTCACGTGTGGGGACCCTTATGGGGACAAATTGGAGGTCCCCGTGAGGGGAATCATTAATTGTAGGGTGAAGACTTGGTTAGGATTAGGATTAGGGTTAGGGTAAGGTTAAGGGTAAGGGTTAGGGTTAGGCATGTGTTGGTTATGGTTAAGGTTAGGATAAGACTCCAGGAAATACATGTAAGTCAATGTAATGTCCCCTGAAGTGATGTATACATGGTGTGTGTGTGTGTGTGTGTGTGTGTGTGTGTGTGTGTGTGTGTGTGTGTGTGTGTGTGTGTGTGTGTGTGTGTGTGTGTGTGAGTGTGTGTGTGAGTGAGAGTTGATGTGCCAGGCAGACAGGCAGGTCTCAGTAGCTTATCTGACATATAATTGGTCAAAAATTCTCCGTTAGCCTACGAGCTCCCCGTTTGAGCGAAGGACTATTCCTTCTCAATGTAGCATGACATTGGATATGCGCTGAAGTTGTCCTGGATTGGAATTTTTCCGATCATTCCCCTATGAGGAGATTGCAGAAATGTCATTAAAATGCATGAGAAACGCACATTTTGCAAAACGGCCCACTTATAGTGGGTAAATGGTCAAAACTGGTGTATTCGCTGTTAGCTTACAACCTTCACGATCAATTTATCAACAATTTTCTTCAACATTTAGCATCATATTGGATAGCGGATGAACTTGTCCTGGATTGGATTTTTTCCGACCATTTCCCTTGGAGGAGTTTGCAAGAATGTGCTTACAATGCATGAAAAACGCACATTTTTCAAAATGGCCGACTTCTTGGGGGGCGGGGCTAATGGAATCTATTTACAAATATGTCCGCAACTTCATGAGGAATGTCTGCGCCAAAATTCGTGAAGTTCTGAGAAACTATATGTGACTACCACACAGGGGCGGCGCCAGGGGGTATCTAGGAGTTGCTATAGCAACTCCAACAATTGGCCTAGCAACGGCTTAGCAACCCCATTGTTTTGATATGAAAATATATCATATTTATACACATTCTCGCAGCGAAGTTTGGTATTGAAAAACTGAAAATTGAAATTTAAGTGAATATTTAACTGTTTTGAATATTTTGTTAATTTAAATTAAAAAGAATGTAGGCGGAGCTTCGGGTTCCATGAGGATTATTTGTAGAACAGGTCCACCCGGATATGTGTGCAAAATGTCAGGTCATTCGGAATTACGGTGCGACTTTGTAAATGTATTCTGAAATGAGATTTTGATAGGTGGCGCTGGTGAGCAGGTTGGAATATTTAACCCATTGTCTCCAGAATATTGAATTGTTCACCGGTCCTGGCGTCCGTGCAAAATTATACAACTTTTGAAGCATCCTAAAGACCTCAAAAAGAGGAAACGGCAGCACTATAATAATAATACCACCAATTAAAACTGCGGTCACAGACGCGCACGCAGTTGTGGGCGGGCCTTCGCGTCCGAGTGCCTGTTGGGGAGGGTCGCCGGTCGTCCCGGCGTCAAGCAGATGCGCGCGTGTCCTCCGAAATGAGCCGTTCGTAATTTCTGAAACGTGCGCGTCCCGGACTCCCAGGTCTTCCGGTAGCGACCGGGAAACGTATGTGGGCTCGCCGCCTCGAAGGAAAACACATGTCTGTAAAGGCTCGTCGACGATCAATTATCGCGGAGGCTGTCAGGAGGAGCCTTAACCTGTTAATCCCGAGCCTGTTTTTCAGGTTTCAGGCTCGAAAATGACATTCCCAGAACAAATTACCATAACTTCACTTCTAAAAGGTTTATATGAATAATTGTTTTTATCAAAGCAAGGTTACATATGTGAGTTGGATGTAGAAGTGTCAGAATCAATATTGATTGTTCTGTGTCAGAGTAAATTCAAATGGAACATAGCAAAAAAATGTAAATTCCTGTCTCCGCCTAAAGAAAACCCATTACTTATAGTGAAGACCAACCTTGAATGATGGGTTAGTAGCCTAACAGCTTTAGGATTCCAAAGTATAACATATAATAAGTACCCTGTATCAAGATTGAGGCAAAACAAGTGACATTTGACTTTTTTAGAGAGGTTTATGAAAATAAAGTCCAGGCGGAATAAGCTTTGGGCACATTTGGGCAAATTTGACCTTTTTCAGGTACCAGACTATAAAAATCATTGTATTACATTGAATCATCACTATAGGTATTCATTCCACCCAAAACAACAACAACAACAAATATTAAAAACAAATATATATATATATATCTTTTTTATATGTATATTTGTATGTGTGAGTGTGTGTACTAGGTGTGTGTAAGTGTAGGTGTGTGTATGTGTAGGTGTGTACAGTATGTGTATGTGTAGGTGTAGCTGTGTGGGTATGTGTAGCTGTGTGTGGATGTGTGTGTATGTAACTGTACCAACGCACTATGGTGGTGGAGGTGCAGGGCGGTGCAGGGCTTTCAGCAGGGCCTTCAGCAAACTCCAACAATTCTGCAGCAAGCTGCTCCCTGAAAGTCTTCTGGGTGTGAGGCTTTGTCCTGCTGGGGTCACACCTCATCTAAAAAATGTGGAAAAACAAAGAGATTTGATTAATTCACTGGCTTATACTTATAGGATAATATTGGACTATAAATGAATAATATGACACCAAATAAATAAGTAAACACATGTATATATTCATTCACTGGCCATTCATTTCGAAAATGTAACTCCAAAAAGACATAAGTTAGTCTCTCTGCGTTTCTGCGATAATGCTAATGCTAATGCGAGGATAATAAAATGGCGGCTTCACAAAACTTTTTGGGAGTTTTACGGGGCGTGGTTTGCAATCCGCCCAGCCAATCAGACATATAGCTCTTTTCTCACAAAAGAGCGCTCGAAAGTCCCTGCTCTCTAGCAGAGACTTTCGAGGGGGTAAAAAGGTTCGCATGAACTAATTTTAGTACCGGCTCTTTTTGGTGTGAACGCGATCATGAACTAAGTTCGCATGAACCTTTGTGGGAAAAGTACCTCAGTGTGAATGCGCCTACTGTGATGCAGTTCCACCAAACACAAAAGTAATATATAAAAAGGATAATATTGGACTATAAATTAATAATATTACACCAAATAAATAAGTAAACACATGTATATATTCATTCACTGGCCATTCATTTTGAAAATGTAACTCCAAAAAGACAAGTAAAACTATTTAGCATTTTGCCTAATCATTAGTGTAGCTTATTGGCAAAGCTAGCACTGTGACGCAGTTCCACCAAACACATAAGTAATATATAAAAACTGAGAGATTACATACCTTTCCCATGGCGGAAGTTCAACATCCGAGTCACTACTGTCCGGATCCAGGTCTGGCTGGAGGAGATCTTCATCATCCGACGAAGAGTCATCTGGTAGGATCATAGCCCCGCTATCGTCAGCTAGCATCTCTAGCACCTGCTCGCCTCGGTAGTGAAGCTCTCCCTTCTGGCTGCGTAATGCGTAATGCAGCCGGAGCGGGCGTAGTTTATACTACGCAGGATCATATCTTTGGAACCCATTGGTCGATTTGGGTGATTGACACCTTTTCTGAACCGTTAGAGCCAATAGAATCGAGTGACAGTTAGCAATTCCCACGAAACACTTACGTCAAGTAGAGAGAGGTTTGTGTAAACAGCACGTGAGACAGCATTAGCTCGGGACTGCGAAACTTTATACCTACTCTGCTGCCATGAAAGTAATGATAGATTACCAGGAACAATTCTAAAGTGACTAAGAGACATTGGATTAACCTTAAACAGTGTTTTTATTCCCTTGAACAAGAGCTTTTGATCTTTAGCGATTTTGTGGCATTTAAATCGTCAAAATTGGTACATGTTCCGTTAGCTTACGAGCTCACCGTTTGACCAGTCGACTATTCATTCGCAATTTAGCATCACATTGGATATGGGCTGATCTTGTCCTGGTTTGAAATTGTTCTGATCATTTTCCAAGGAGAAGTATGCGAAAATGCGCCTAAAATGGACATATTTCAAAATGCGGAGATAATGGAAGATAATGGAAGCCATTTTGAAATATGTCCGCATTTCCATGAGGAATGTCCGTGCCAAGTTTCGGGTAGTTCGAAGAAACTATATTTGACTACCGCACAATAGGGGGCGCTACTGAGCCATATTTGCTAAAACGTCCGATTTTTTTCTACAGTCTGGAAAACGTTGTGGGCTGTGACATGCGTTCCGAATTTAAAGGTCATAACTCATTTTTTCCCCTACTTATGGCTCGGTACATTTTGTAACCCTTCGATTTTGAGAAAAAACTGAATAGGACACGCCCACATTTTTCATTGGTTGCGACCCTTTAAATCTGAGTTTATACTCACCCTGCCAGTATGTCTATGACAATATATATTTTTTTAGTCCATCGGTTCTTGTGATATAAATTAGTTGTGTTTTTGGCGCCCCCTATTGTCCGAAATGAACATTGTTTGTTGTGCCTATTCCCCAAGACACACTGAACCTATCCACCGAAATCTGTGATATTTGGATACATTTTGGACGAATTGTGAGCATTTATGTGTAGGCCACACCCTTTTGTTAATACGTTTTGATTGATGTCGGCCACATTTTTGCACACCTCGTGCTCATTTTGTACGGTACTGTGTCTGCCCCTCCATTGATGCTGTGCACTAAGTTTGGTTTGGAAAATCAAGAAATTGGAATTTAAGCTAATATTTCAATGTTTTTCACATTATGCTAATTTAAAAAAAGTAGGCGGAGCTTCGGGATATGAGAGGATAATATGTAAAGCTGCTCCACCCGGATAAGTGTGCAATATTTCAGGTCTGTCAGACTTACGCTGCGACTTTGTACATTTTTCGAAACACTGAATTTACACAGGTGGCGCTAGAGAGCAAGTTGAACATTTTTCTCCCATCGAATCCAGAATGTTAACATTTCACCGGTCCTGGCGGCGTTGCCAAATGTCGCTCCATGAATAGTGTCGTAACCCCCTCAAAAACAGGTCGAAAGTGCAGAACCGGTAAAAGAAGAATAATAATACTGACAATTTCAACAGGTCTTTGCACTACGTGCTCAGGCCCTAATAACAAGAGGTTCCTCGCACTTCGTGCTAGGACGCCGTCGGGTCCTAACGCTCCGTGCTCGGGCTCTAATGATGAGTACAAACGGTATAAAAAAACACACATAGTTAAGCGTTTCATGTTCGAATACTTTATTTAAATTCAATAGCAGTGAAAAGGAGACAAACACACGCGCACACACACGCACACACACACACACACACACACACACACACAAGCTTACTCACACAATCATAAAGGTAAAACGAGCTCCAATAAAAGCAACAAATTCAAACCAGCAGCAGCATCAGAACAGGAAAGACAGCTGCATAACAAACTACTGGGCACGCACGCACGCACACACACACAATGAAATGCACTCAAAGCCATGCACTCCTAGTGACTGTGTGTGTGTGTGTGTGTGTGTGTGTGTGTGTGTGTGTGTGTGTGTGTGTGTGTGTGTGTGTGTGTGTGTGTGTGTGTGTGTGTGTGTAAAGCTGATCCAGATGTCAGTACAGGTCATAGTGTGTATATGTGTCAGTACTATTTGTATTGTGGCGGACTATCTTTTGATGAAGTATTGGGAGGGCTGCCAATGATGTACTTCTTACTTTTTGTATTCATTACTTACTGTAATTATTATGTACAGATTTGAGAAAAAATGTTGATTCAGGTCCTCAAAAAGGTTACACCATAATGTGTTTTTATGTTCTGTGTGAATAATGATAAGGAATAAAACATATTTATGATATGATGGATCAATATTACACATAACATCAAACTGTGTACTTGTTTACATTTTCCCTTGGTGCATACATGAAGGTGGTTTTGCAAATGTTCTCTTTTATATTTATTATAAACCCAAAACTAAATTCACTTTCCTTTACAGTACGTGTTGTGATTATTAACCCTTGAGCCAGTTTCAAAAGTCCACCAATAGATACTTTTTTATAATAAATCTTCTCAACTGACAATTATTGAAAAAATATCATTTGAAAATGCTTCATGTCAATGTTTACAGAGGTCAAAGTGGCAATGCAGGGAACACATGAGTCAAAAACTATTAGTCATTTTGACAAACGGGAAGTGGCCTTCATGTGAATCAATAATCATAGCTAAATGCAATGTCTGTGTTATTATTAAAAAATGACGCATTCAATAGCTGTTGTTTTTTCTGAGCTCTTTATTCGTCACACTCTAAAATGCCAAACTGCTGTTCTGGTAAATTGCTGCCACCTGAAATTTGACAAGATTTCACAACCACTTTAAAAGCCCCCCAGAAAATGTTTCTGAAAATTCTGTGGCAAGGCTTTTCAATCAATCAATCAATGTTTATTTATACAGCCCAATATCACAAATGTTACATTTGTCTCAGTGGTCTTCACAGTGTGTACAGAATATCAGTATGACAATACGACACCCTCTGTCCTTAGACCCTCACATCGTACAAGGAACAACTTCCAAAGAAACTAACCATCTCCTAATAGAAGCCCACAGTTTGATTTTTTTGCATGGCAAGAATCCTCAAAGAAATGTACAGAAGAAGAAGAGCTGGAGGGTGCTGCCCTCTACGGCTCAGGGATTGCAGGTGCACGTTTGCTATTCAATTCTTACAATAATCCAGCACTCTTATTCTTCATCTCTGTGTTATTTTAAATTAAAGACTGGGCCTTCAGAGAAGTCAAGTTTATAAATGTTGTTTTAGTTGAATACATTCATTAAATTACCACACCGCTTCCCGCTGCCTCCGCTCATCAGAAGCCAACCACCTATCCATCCCCACCCGCATCAAGCACCGGATCTGGGGGGACAGAGCCTTCTCCGTCGCTGCCCCCTCCCTCTGGAATTCACTCCCACAACCCATCAGAGACTGCACTGACCTCACCACCTTCAAAACACTTACAAAAACTCACCTCTTCCATCTGGGTTTTAATGTGTGAATGTTTATGTATTGCTTGATTTTAATTTGACTTTAACTATATGTATTTGTTGTTCTTTTCTTTTCACTATCTCTGTAAAGCGAGAGCAGGTTCGAGTCCCGCTGCAGTCAGCATGTTGTTGTGTCCCTGGGCAACCTGTGGCTCAACATACTACAAAATACTTAACTGTAATACTGTAGCAATATTTCATCCTTATATTTAAATTTTCACATTTTTAAATATCTATTGTGTTATATTTAATAGTACAATACAGTTTTAGTTATTTTATTTTGTTAAAAATAATTGTATTCAATTTAATTTATCTTCTAATTCATAACTTTTCATATATTTGTTTGTATTCAATTTAATGTTATCTTTGTTTGTCTGATTTTATTCTAAGAAGAGCAACTGTGAGAAATCCCCCTCGGAAAAATTATGTTTTCTGATTTCATAGCTCCTTACTTTAACCATTATACATCAGATATTTCACTAAACTCGACTCGCACAGTACCTTGAATAAGTGAAAACAAGACAAAATGTGCTTTTTTTCCAAAGCTGACCTCAAAGATAGAAATAACAGAGCACAAAGGCATGTACAAATTAGAATTATCACACATGATGATAGTACTATACACCTATAATCTGATATATTTAGCTTTGATCTGTGTTTGATCTTAAATGTGTCCAGCAGATGGCGATGTTGTCTTCTTATTTATATTTTGCTTATTCATATTCTGCCAACATTAAGACTCAATAGACTTCTTAAGTAGAACTTCATTTTCCTTTCATTAATGTTGTTTATATTTTCAACAACCAGCATGACATTTAAAAGGTTTAATATAATAAGAGGGCAATGAACTCCTTGAAGTGTAAAGCATGGTTTACTTGTATTTCTTATGTCTCACGACTTATATATTGTAATACTTATATATAGATATACTGCATGCCTCTATGTATGACACTTTATTTGCTCAATTTTTCTTTTTTGGATATTGGCATGGAATATAAATTGTAGAAAACAAGGACCAAGAATATTGAGTAGTATTTTCACATGTTATTATTATAAATTACATACGATTCTGAAGCATCATCTAATTGCTGCACACCTTTTTGAAATAAATATTTTTCCACACCAGAACAGGATAGAGTAATTTTTGTTCTACACTGACCCCCGACCTCTAACACTACAGGTGATAATTAGAGAGGATCCAATATCAGCAGCACCGCAAAACAGCAAGTAAAATCCTCTGATGTTTGAGTCAAAAACTATTTTAAGGACAAATCAAATGGAGCCCTGGGACTGGCTGGGAAAATCTGGAGGAGTAAACACAGTAAAACATCCCTCTCTGTCCAAAGTAGCAACCTGACTGCCAGGGAACATCTCCGGACCCTGAGCTGCTCGAGAGGAGATGCTCAGCGGCTCCCAGGTGCCAATACAACTGAAATAAAGATCAGAAAACTTGTTTTTCTGCCAGAAGGTAAAGGTTAATTTAAGTTCTTACACACAAATACAACACATCCTGGTTTTAAACCATGACCATAGAGAATATTTCTTTGGCCAGAGGCAGAGACGTTTTTTAAACTGCACAGCTTTGATGTAGTTTCCTGTACACTTTCCTTTTTAATGATGCAATGGGATTTTACAGTCATTCTTGTTTTGATGTAATGGTCAGGCTTGGGGAGTATTGGAGCTGTTACATGTCACCAGATTACGTCATCAAGATACAAAAAAAGGTAACTGTAATATCTCGCAGTTGCATAGAAAAAAGACGTAATCAGATTACTGTTACATTTCTGAAAAATGGGGATTACAAACAGTACTACCATTTTTTATTACATGTTCAAATAAAGACATTACAGGTAACCATACTGCTTGATTTTTCTTTTTGGTTTTCGTTAAGGCTACTTTCATTATTTTATATTTGACATACGTTTATTTTAAATGCAGGAGGTGGACACCTGCATTATCAAACTAAACTAAGGAATTAACTAAATCTACATTTGTAAACTATACTTTCCAGTAGATCTAGCCAATAATTAAATGTTTAACTAACCCTCCAAAGCCTGTTAATGAGGTTAAATCCATGAGAAAATGTACCTATAATATAAGATAGAACTTTAATGCATCATGAGGCAAATAGTGAAAGACTAAACATATGAGAATGGAGCAGTTCCTGTTGCTTAATCTGCAATAAAGTAACAATTATCCCAATGACCAAGGCCCAACAACATGTTTATCTTGTTCTTGTTATTCCTACATATATTTCATTGGCTAATTGTTATCTGTACTGTAGTTTAGTGTGCAGTAACATGTGTGTACAGTTATTCTCAGAACTCCAGAGGAGGTGTGAGCAATAATTGGCTCTCTGCTTCTTCCTAAGAGGCTCATCACCCTCCTGATCACGACCGCTCCTCTCTGTTCCAGGCACCAACACCCAGATCTGCGTCACAAAAACACCTGGGTGATGAGACACCCTGCAGTCGGCCTATTGCTTTTAATTTAATCTCCACATCATAAACTGATCTACTGTGTTTATGAGCCTGTTCGGCTCTCGCTCACAATTGTATGTTTTTTGTGTGTGTACTGTAGGTGTGTGTGTGTGTGTGTGTTATGCTTACCATACAGGACAAAGCTCAACTCTTACTGATGATAAAGCACACATGTTGGGAGCTAAATAGCCAGATTCTTTCCCCAGGAATTAGTAAGGACTAAAACAGTAAAATAATTATTAATATTGATCTTATAATATTAGGTATTACAATTTCACAAGTCTACAATATGTTCAAGTGGCCAAACATAAGTAGATGCAGCTTGACATTTTCAAAACATGTATGCTTTATTATTTACTCCTCAAAAATGGTACCCAGCATTTACATTAGAACAAATTGTAACCCTTCAACCTGTATGGGAAGATTTCAATGTCCCGGATGATTGGGAGAAGTTCTGGTCTGTTATAATTGAGCAATTGATGGGAGGGCTATATCAAATATTACTTGAAGATTTAGATATAATTACAGAGTGGGCTATTTCCAATAAAACAAGTCCTGATAATAGACTTTTAATAATGCAAAAATATTTGAATTAATATAATGCTAATACTGTAGTCTGTCGCAGTGGCGTTTTTATATGTACAAAAGTGGAGGGGCCTGAACAACCTAGATGTGTATATATCAGCTTCGGGTGCTTTTTTAAACACGTAAACAAATAGCTGTAGGCTATCCATGGTCCCGATAGAGAGGGGGGTATAAGGAAAACACAGACACTCATCACAGAGGTCACAATATCAATCGATCCAGCAGAGCAATAGCCTATAGGCAAAACACAGCAGATCAACAAAAGATATGACATAAAATGAACTTACCAAAGCTGAAGTAGATGGTCAACTTCATTCATTTTCTTTCCGTTTTACTGATTTGAATCACTATATGCTGCTCTCTCTCCTCTCCTTTTCACAAACAACTACTGGCACACGTACTTACAGTCAATCAGCTTTCTGAATTATGAGATGACGTTTGGTAGGTATGTCAGCACAGTGCCCCTATGGTGATTATCACATTGAATAGAAAAATACTCTTTACACCACCCATTCACTTAGACAGTGAGAGAGAAGGGCTAGATCGGGGCTTGACCCACGTCGCTCAAAACGGCTCAATAGGCACACTGTAGATATTAATTAGAAGAACACAGACTAAAACAGCAATGTACAGATGAATCAGATGATTAAACATGATCTTAAGATGTATTTGTTTTGCATTTATTTTTATTTTAATTTGTATTTGAATTACTTTCTGCTGACACTAGGTGGGGCTGTACCTGCCCCTAATGACCAATCTCCACTGATGGCTCATCGATAACCCTCCTGTTGTGTTCGGGTCAAATCTGACCGATTTACTACTTTCATCAATCAAAACTTTTTTGTTTTACATTCGATTGCATTAAGGCTTTACGATATCCTTCACAGTAGACATTTGAACATATCAAATTACTGATCACCACTTTCATTGCATTTTGGATGATTTAGTCATCTTTGTAACACCCATGGTGTTCCCGGCCAAAAATGACCACCATAAAGAAAAGGAATTAGTAACCATCCGGATCAGATAAACACACACACACACACACACACACACACACTCACAAACAAACACCCACATACACTAGATGTGTTTTCCCCAACCCTGTCTCTTAAAAAATATGTTCCCAAAGAACTAAACTGCATTCTCAATTACGTTTAGCTAAAAACGTATTTTCTCCCATGTTACGTTTGTTATGAACGTATCTTAAATACATGGATTTTCTACATATCTTTTCCATTTATTGTCTTCCTTATAATAATGATAATAGTCATTTATAAATATCATTTTAGAGCACACATTTGAAATCGAGAATCGGGCTCGATATATGGTTACATTAAAATCAGTAGGCGAGGCTGTAATTTCGCCAGCTGTTACGGCCCGTCTACACTACAGCGTCGAAAGCTCCAATCTGCTCCAATCTGCCCATTCACTTTCAATGGGGTGGCGTCACGTAGCCGCGCTTTTTCGCCGAACTGAATTGTGGGTAGCAGAGCGAGGCGTCTCAGGCGTCTCAGGCGACAGAAGTTGAACAATGTTCAACTTCTGTCGCCTGAGACGCCGGAGTAGCCACCGCCAGCCAATCAAATCCCGTTTCCCAAAATCTGACAGCTGAAGCCGTAGCCAATCAAACCGCGTCTAAGCTGGGAGAGATATCCCGCCGTTCATTTCTATATTTCAAAAAAATTCGGAGGAGAAACTAACTATCGCCTTAGAAATCACCCGGTTTTGTATGACCAGACCCTCTTCACCTACCGGGATACAAACCGGAGGAACCAGGCATGGAGGGAGGTGGCAGAGACAGTGGGGGAAACTGGTAGGTTTTCGCCTGTTTGGGGAGTTTATATATATATTGCTCACATAAAATCCCCGGGGGTATTTGCTTTGTATGTCGGGGGCGGGAGATTCATGCGATTGGTTGTTGGTCGTGTTGCTTGAATAAAATCCCCAAGCTCCAGACACGCCCAGCTCCAAGCTATTTTTGGAGCTGTAGTGTGGACGCTCCGTTACTCTCATGAGCGAGGCAGAAAATAATAGTATTAACATGACAAAAAGCTGCTGTGTCGTTTATTGCACCTCAAAGATTAAAACAAATCCAGAGTTACGTGTTTCTGTACTTCCTCTAAGAAGAAAGGACAGTAACAGAAGATCTCTGTGGCTTCAGGCTTGATCACCGTTCAAATGACAGCGTTGGTTTCCGCAAAAGTGGGCGGGGCTGTAAAGTAGATTTTACTCTCATCTATTTTTCAAAACCATTCTATTTATTCTTACGTATTACATGCCAGTGTTTTATCTTTTTATTTAGTGATTTGTTTTTGCATGTTTAACTGGGAATGTTTTCATGTTGAACTGGAAGTACGTCACTTCACTTTGGCCGTTTCTCAATCTCGAGAAAATATTTCAAGGATGCTACGTCATCGAGCACCGCCAAAGGACTGTACAGTACAGTTTATGTTGAAACCGTTAGAGAGAGTGGCACACTTGTTAGCCTGTGTGCGAAAAAGCACACCGTCCGGGACGTGTTATTTACGATATCGGACAAGTAGATCTTTCAATTGACTTGTCCGGCGGACAAGTGACGTTTTTCGCCCTCATTTATTGACAAATTATTGATAAATTCAGTTTACAAAAGGCAGAAGTCATTCGCAAATTGTCCGTGTCCGCCATTGTTCGTTTAGAAATGTTAGTTTCGGTTCTGCTTGTCGATTCCTAAGGAAATGCATCTCGCCGCTTTCTGTACTGTTAGACCGAAGCGGGGCGGGACCATGGATGTATAATAAGAATGACGTGTAGCACAGTGGCAGGGTTGGGAAGCAAAACTCGGTTCCGAATAAGAACAAATAACAATTGTCCGGTACCGGGATTAATAAGAGTTGTGAGGAAAGGAGGCGAGGCCGAGCCCCGCGGACTGCAGCTCTATGCTCCGTATCAGCTGATCGCTGCACGGTGCAGCTCAGCGTCTCTCTCTCTTTCTACACACAGCGGATCCGCTGCCCGTTTAACAGCCTCTTCTTTGTCAAACTTTCTTATGTTCTTTCTCTAACACGTAATGAAGGTTATTAAGCGTTTTAGCTCCTGTGTTGTTAATATTGAACAGCGATTAATCGCAAATTAATCGCACATTTTTGATCTGTTCTAAATGTACCTTAGAGGAATTTTTTTCAAGTTTTTAATACTCTTATCAACATATGAGTGGAAAAATATGCTTTATGCTAATGTTTATTATCATTTGAAAAACGACAGATATTGTCATTCATATTAAACACAACAACCTCTGAACATTACAAATATTCGCCTCAATTCAACCTGGAACCTCTCTCATACAATAATACAATACAAATGGGGCGCGCGCGCGCGTGTGTGTGTGTGTGTGTGTGTGTGATGGATCGTTGGAGCTATGTGCAAATCAAGGCATATGCTCGAACGGGAGCTGCCTGGACGCTGCAATCATATTGTGCACTATCCGTGCTGTGTGCTGACTTTTCGTACAATGTCCCACTATCTGGCTTCCTGCATAAAGTCAAGTGCTCGGCGCAGTTGTGGCGAGATGTCGCTCCTCTGTTTTCATTTAAACAGCTCCTTATATCCGTTAGCATCTGGTGCTAGCTAGCTGCGCTAACAACAACAATGCACGTAAGGTCTCTCTCTCGCTCGCTCGGGCCACACATACACACACCCCCCCGGTCCTCCCAATAGCCAGTCGGTGCCTGCCGGTGAGCGTGGAAGTGTGGTCTGCTGCAAGCGGGCAGCAGGAGCGGGGCTGTCAGCATCAGCTTGTAGATGGTATATTAAACTCGATGCTCTCTGAAGCTACGGGGCGGCCGAGGACAAAGAATACACATGCGTTAATCGCGTTAAAATAATTAGTGGTGTTAATTCTTTTTTTGCGTTAACGCGTTATTAACGCGTTATTAACACATTAACTTGACAGCCCTACTAATAATACAAAGTTATTATTAGTATGCTGTGTGTACCTTGTGTGCACCGCCTAGTGGTTAAAGCACGTTATTGCATTTTTTTTGTTGAATAATGTTATTTAATGAAAAACATATTAAGAATACATACTTCCATAGGGGGAAAGTAGAAGGTCAATGATAGAAATATAGAATATAAAAAATCAAAAAGATACTGTAAGTGATCTCTACAATAAAACAGTTTAGTGCCGGATGTACAAAGATATCAATATGAGATTGTGTAAAACAGACAGACTAATAAACCTTTATTAACACATTAAATAATGTACTTTAGGTTAAGGTCTTCTTTTAAATAAGAAAAAATCTTTGGGGGTATCTATCTACAGATAAGTATTAAGCCTGACAAAGTACTTAAACGTGGGGTGCACTAAAATTTGAAAGTACACAGCCGAAAAGAATCCGCCCCTTCCTTCAGACTTCCTTACAGAGCACCTCCTCCAACACACATGAACGCGCAATGCACGCCCAATTACGGCACGCCCAATGAGGGCACGAGATACATTTGTGCGTGCACGAGATGGAAGGCTGATAGACAGGGCGGCAATCCAATCAGATTCAGTAGAAGCGGCTGGGAAGCCTTCCGAGTAAATCGCCAGAACGCCGACACCTCCTCATCTCCACCGCTCCCATGTTTTATTTTGTGTTGCCATAAGTTAGTCTCTCTGCGTTTCTGCGCTGGGCTAATGCTAATGTTAATACTGCAATGCGAGGATAATAAAATAGCGGCTTCACAAAACATTTTGGGAGTTTTACGGGGCGTGGTTTGCAATCTGCCCAGCCAATCAGAGGAACCTTTTTCTCCCACGAAAGTACCTGCTCTCTAGCAGGGACTGAAAAGGGGGTGAAAAGGTTCTCATGAACTAATTTAGTTCCTGGGGCTTTTTGGTGTGAACGCAAATATATCGCAGTCCTGGTGAACTCATGTGGGAAAAGTACTCCGGTGTGAACGTGGCTAATTCTCATCTACTGATACCTGGAATTGAGGCCATATGCTATTGCTGTTCATGGTGCTGAATTAGTGGTGTGTGTGTGTGTGTGTGTGCGTGCGTGCGTGTGCGATCACAGAGCCTGCCGAGGCTATAAATGACTTTGATTTGTTGTTTAAATAGGGGGCCTACAAAACCTGCCATCAGCCCCAGCCCCCAGGGCCTGATGGCAGGTTAAGGCGGGCTTGGTGGTAGATACCTTGTTTGTTTTAAACATTATAAATACACAAACAACAATGAATACTTACAGGTTGTGTACCCGAATCTCCCACTTGTCCAAACAAAGTAGGAACAGCATCGTTCTTCAGTGCCTTATACATATCCGACATGAATCGCTGAAAGGTTTGGGAAGCTTTGTTTCGTGAAAAGCTGGCAGAGGGTGCAGCCATAGCTCTGGGCGTGGCTACTGGGTATCCCTACGTAGCGACACCCAGGAAGAAAACATTGGAAAAAGAGAAATGTCCAACGAGGCGTTCTGGGGCAGCATAGACAGGTATTTTCTGTGTTAGAGTTTTACTCACTACAGGGTGTACTTTGAGGGTTTGTGACTCTGCAGACCGTTTACATGCAGAAAAACCTTCATAACACACAAGGGGACGGGTAATAACCGGAAAAGCATGACATGGGACCTTTAAGTTACACACTGCACTGAAACTTAGCTATTTATTTCGTTATTATCTATGTATGTGTGTCTTTTTGTCATAGTTCCTTCTGTTCAGAATTGTTCTTTTGGAAAGAAACTCCCCAACTGTTGACCAAAAACACAGAGGCACTCACACAAAACACTGAACTAATGGCAGTGGCTTCTATTGTGCCCAAACAAGTCCAGGAAAAGCAGCTGACAGGAGAAAGTGTTCGACCCCCCAGAGTGGCAGCAGAATGGACTCCTCTATCTTCAAACCAACAGAGAGAGGGACAGAAACATGTTGCTGCAGAATGTTTCCATGACTGTTAAACAGTTGTGCCAAAAAAAGGGTTATGTTACAGGTGCGGTGCAATGTGTTTCTTTACTGATAACACAAGGGATTTGATTTGGATGTTTAGCGGAGAAAACTGGGAAATGCACATCTGTCCTTTATGTCGTCAGAATAAGTAGATACCAAAAGGGCCTGTTTCTATATCTTAACAAGAAGAGAGTCGCTCATGGTGACTATTAGGGCTGCACGATATTGAAAAAAACTGACATCGCGATTCCCCCCCCCCTGCGGTATATATTGCGTTTTTTTAACCTGTTAAGCCCCAAAGTCCCGCCGGGTACTTTACTTTTTTGTTCACGACACTGTGTCTCAGGGGATCTTAATATTTAAGAAACTAGTAATGTGTTATACCAGATTAACGGAAATAATCTCAGCTAACTGACGATACAAACCATTTTTACCAAAACAAAACACAAGTCTCATAAGAAGCATCTAAATGACCCCTGAGCGAAAAATGATAACGCACTTTGGCACAGAACTCAAGATAAAAGTACCCTTATTACTTATCGTAGCTGCACATACAAGATATCCGATTAAAGCTGAGGTTCCACAGATTATTTACGGATATAGTATCATCACTGAGTGATCCGAACTCGGACAGGGGAAGCAAACACAGACATCACAACACGTACCTTTACGTAGCTTCTAGGGGAGATGTCTCACCGTAGCTGTCAATCTGATCAAAAGACGTGTTCAATGGCATTAAAATGAGAAAAAACGCAGCTGAATCGGTTAATCTATAGGTTTTTAACGTCTCTGTATAAAAAAATGATTTCATTTATAATCCATAATTCCATTTTTATGTAAAAATCGCAGAGCAAAGGTTAGCTGCTAATGGTAGCCACCAGAGTGGCTGCTGCTTCCGGTCTTGGCTATGCGGCAGTATAACACACACACATTACCAAATAAGGTGTGAGAGTGACGCGTAGTCAAAACCGGAAGCTGCATACAGAGTTACATACATACATACATGCCTACAGCTACCATTAGCAGCTAACTTTTGTGCTCCGATTTTTACATAAAAATGGAATTATGGATTATAAACAATTGCTTCAAAGCCACAGATACATTATCAACCTATGGATCAACCGATTCAGCCGCGTTTTTTCTCGTTTTAATGCCATTGAACACATCTTTTGATCAGATTGACAGCTATGGTGAGACGATCTCCCGTAAAACCCCCGTAAAGTTAAGTGTTTTGATGTCTGTGTTTGCTTCCCCTGTTGCGAGATCGGATCGCTTAGATCAGGGATGGGCAAATGGCGGCCCACGGGCGGCATGCGGCCCCCACCTCCTCTTTTTGCGGCCCTCAGATTAATTTATAAACAACGTAATTAATTAAAAAAATAATAATAAAAAAAAACATTTATTTTTTTTACTTGTAGTACTGATACCATCCACTAGACTCCTAGTTACGTCGCGAGCTGCGTACATGATTTAAAATACGGCAAAAATAATTTGTGACGCATTTGTGTGTATTGTTTTGTTTCCCGGGGAAACCCTCACAAGAAACACCGTCTGTTGTTATGCCTGCTGTGACGTTAAGTTGCCTCTTGTAATTATGCCTTTACAAGCTTAAAAGTTGTTTTTATCATCTGAATTTGGCGAAACAAGTTTAATATTCTTAAAACCAAGACTTTGTTTATTTGAAATCAGATGAAAACAAACTGTCACGGACCCTGCCGTGTTATCTATGATTATTACGCTTTTCATTCATAATTTCAGCGGGAGGGAGGGGGAGTGGTGCTGAGGATGCAGAGACTGGCTACAAGTGTTTTAGGTTCAAGTTAGACAACTAATGTCTGGGTTAGTGTTCATGACTTCATGTTTATGTCATCTTAATGGTTAATCGAGATATACACACATTTCCGTGCTTTCCAATCGTTTAAAATAGCTTTATTCCACTGTTTAATAACTTGCCATAACATGCCACTTGTAAAAATGAAATAACATTTCTGTGAACTGATATTTGTTTAGGGAGCTTATTAGAGGATGTTCCCATTTTTGGGGGATGTTCCTTTTCATTGTAAAATGTCAATGAAGATGTCAGACTTAGCATATTTGTTAATAATTACATACAACACATGGAATTTGTGTGTGTGTGTGTTCCAAGTGAATCTGCGGCCCCCTGGTGGCCAGTGATGATGTGGCCCCCACCACCATCAAAGTTGCCCATCCCTGGCTTAGATACTATACTTAAATAATCTGTGGAGTCTCAGCTTTAATCGGATATATTGTATGTGCAGTTTCGATAAGTAATAAGGGTATCTTTATTTTGAATTCTGTGCTAAAGTGCCTTAGCATTTTTTTTAAAAACAACAAAAAAAACGCACGTCCCTGCGGTGTGAATATGCATGCGCATATCGCGGTTATCGCCATGACACGGTATATCGTTCAGCCCTTGTGACTATAATATTTTTGATTGAAATCTCATCAAAATAACAAAATGGACTTGTGCAATATCCAAATCACAGTAAGGCAAACATATGTAACTATAATATATATGCCTACAAACAGTTTATCCCTCAACAAATCACACCATGTTCATTTAATTATATTTTTAAAGACGCCCTATTGTGCTTTTTGTGCATGTAAATGGTCTGCAAAGGCTAACATCCTTGTGTTCCCTAGGGAGTTTACCTCAAACACACTTTGCCAAGTCTAGCTCTCTGTGAAGCAACACAAGGGCAGAACAAAAATATGATTTAACTATGTGCATGTTGGCTGGATAATTGGAATTTCAACGTTTATGCTGCGCTTTTTATTCCTATTTCCTTGTGTGTTTATCATAGTGTCTTTATATATATATATATATATATATATTTAGAAACATTGATTGTCTATATGTGTGAACCTTTGTAAAAATAGTATTCATGCACACATTTTCTCTTTTACTATGGTGACATATGTCGCTTTCTCTTTGCCAGGTCTGACCTCCTGTAAATCAGGGCTTCACTGCACCAGACAAACTATAATTAACTTTCCATGTGCAGCTTGCCAGGACAAATTAGAATTTGAACATACTGTTACATGGCTTTTTTTCTTCCCATTTTCGTGTGTTTAACATAAATGTATCTCTAGTATTTATGTGTACATTAAAAAGCAGTGAAAGCACTGTTTTTTCTTTGACTGTGACAGCTGTGCCTTTCTCTTTGCCAGGTCTAACTTACTGTGAAGCAACAAAAGGCTTCCCCGCAACAGAAATATGATTTCACTATGTGCAAGCTGCTAGGAAAAATGATATTTCAACCTTCCCATTTTCCTGTGCGTGTTTATCATTATTATATTATTTTCCAAGCCTAATTGTGAATATGTAACCATGCATGTGCTTTGTGTGTGCATCCTGTGGCCTGTGTAGTCACTCAGAGTGTGTGTGTGTTCTGGCTCTGGCTGGTGGAGCCCCTCTCTAGTACCCCCCAGCTCCGTCTCTCCTGCCAATAGTTAATTGATTTGGCTCCATCCTGCCTGCTCTACTTACTCAAGTAGTTAATTAACTCAACTTTTAATAAGCTTCCACAAAGCGCCGGGGTAAAGCATAAAGCTGACACCGGCTGCGCACGACCACTCGCCCTGTTTTTGTCTAACGGAGCACACAAAGCTGGGACTCCCACTGCTCATAAACTGGCGCCGAAAAGTCGACAAGTCGCTCGACAGACTTTACTGAACAAGCTGCCGACTGGCCAACTTTCCCTGGCTTTACTCCAGTCCAGCTCCACTTTATTTTCAGTTAATGCTCTGTAACTCTGGCTGTTTTCAGTGCTCCATTGTCAGCATTGTTCCTCTGTTAAATCTACATTCAAGTTGATTTCAATTGGCACATAACACATGATTAACATACAGCATCTGCGAGGGGTTGATGAGGTTCTTGATTAATAGAAATGACTCTGCGATTACTTTACCAGGTGCTGAGATGTCTGGCTTTTCAAAACTCACTTTCATGCCCACACTCTCCTGGAACAAAAACTCCTCCTCTCACACCTATTTAGCAGCACAAAGAATGGTACTAAAACACAAGCAACTGCCAATAGGTGTCAGATGTGAAAGCTAAAAAGCCTTGTTCTCCAGCCAAATAAAAGCAAATTACAAAGTGGGATGAATGTTCCATTTATAATGCTGATAAATTACATCTCCACAACTAATTTATTCAGTATCCTGAAACTATTGTGTTGTACTTAAGACGCCAAGAGGATAGAAGCAGTGAAGAAAGAAGGGAGATATTACTTACATTCCTAATAATCAACAGTCAAAATCATGTGAAAATCTACTGGACTTTTAATGTCACAGACACAAGATCGTCTATTGGCATATTCAAATTATGTTGAATTTACTTAATTTTATTAAGGTAAGTGGTTGCACGAAACAAATGTATCTAGATCCAGATATATCTTTTAAGTTCACTGTACTTATTATTTTTGAGTAATTTCAACTTAAAGAAACCGTCTCGAGTGCACTAAAATTTGAAAGTACAGAGCCGAAAAGAATCCGCCCCTTCCTTACAGAGCACCTCCTCCAACACACATGAACATGACGTCAGCAGACTGGTGAAAGTGGCCGCCTGTTGCTGGCGAGTCATTGAAGTACTGCTGCAATGCACGCCTAATGAGGGCACGAGATACATTTGTACGTGCACAAGATGGAAGGCTGACAGGCAGGTAGGCCATCCAATCCGTTTAGCTGGGCCCGCTAAACGGATTGGTTGTACTTTGTATAGTATTACGGCTTCCACAGATGATGTTTTTATGGATTTTTTGTCAAAGCACTTAAGATATTCATTGCTATCGGGATGTTAAGAGCATTACATGGAATATAACAAAAAGTGTATCTCGAGCCGGTTTCTGAAACTTACCTACCCCACCTTTAATTATATTGATAATTTTCAGCTCAACTATTTTTGAGTAGAATTTACTCACTAAACCCATGTTAAGTATACTAAAATGGATTATGTAACTCTAACCTTTTTTTCTTTTTGTACATTCAGATCAATTCAATAGTTTAATTCCTACATACAAAAATGAAGTTGAAAACATTTTCAGCCATTATTACTATGTTAACTTTCAATATATTCAAATAAAACAAACAACCTATTTGATACATACTCTTACTTTATTATCTTGTACAAAATGACGTAACATGAAGCATGTGTCTTACAAATGTTCTGATTCGATAAAAACAACATGCAACTGTCATGGCCTCCAACTCCTCTGAGTGTGTGTGTGTGTGTGTGTGTGTGGTGTGTGTTTGTGTGCGTGTGTGTGTGCGTGCGTGCATGCGTGCAGGAGTGCGTGTACTGTAGGAGTGAGTGCGTGCAGGAGTGGAGACGGGTGTGTGGGAGCCAGGCTGCCAGGTGTCCACAATCCAATCAGCTCTGCTATAAGACTCCGGCCCTGACTCCTCTACTTCGCCAGATCGTAGACTCTGTAACCACAGTCACGTCTCTAGGTTTGGAAAGTCTTCGATTGCGATTCCCTGTTCTACCTGTTTTCTCCTGTGTCTGCAGCTTCAAGCCAGCCTGACTCCTAGCTCCTGTCTCCAGACCACCTCCAACGTTGGACCCTGTCCCGCTCCTCCTGGCTCTTCTCCCTGCGCTCTCCAACCTGGTCAGACCTCCGTTCCCCTCTCCCTTGGACTCTGTCTAGCTTCCCTGGCCCAGACCCCCCTGCCCAGTAATATTCAATCAACGTTATTATTGTGCTTGCAACTCCTGACTCTGCTCTGCGTTCCCTGCTAGCCTTAACAGTGGCCAGATTGTACTGTTATGGCTATAAGGGAACCCAGCAGAGCAGAGACAGGAGGAAATCGTTTCAAGCACTATAATAATGTGTATTGAATAATACTGGGCTGTACGGAGGGGGGTCTGGGCCAGGGAAGCTAGACGGAGTCCAAGGGAGAGGGGAACGGAGGTCTGACCAGGTTGGAGAGCACAGGGAGAAGAGCCAGGAGGAGCGGGACAGGGTCCAACGTTACTGCCCTCCACAATGCATGTCATTCAATTTTATTTAATAATACAAAAATATCATAATTTTATATATTTACTACTTGAATTTCTAAATGTTATCAATACTTTTTACAATGTGTTTCTTTTATTCGATAATGGGGCAACTGTCTCAACCTAAAATGTCCACATTAAAATATATAAATATTCTATTCATTTTTTTATCTGATACATATAATAGTGTTATCGGGACTGTACAGATATGTGGACACGTGCAGGTGGAACTATTGACATTAATGATATGCTCAAGTGACCCAGTATAAGGCAGTGAGCCAGGATACATATTAGTGGTGCCATCATAAATACAATGCAAGCATTAATACATGTTTTAGTTGCACCTGCTTTCTCGTAATATGGCAAAAAAGTGAAATAATCCAATATGAAGCATATCACGTACATTCGTTACTTGACTTTACTGCTTATCTCTAGCAAGTATTGTAAAGTACGTTTGTATAAGAAGAAAAGGGATTTCTTCACATAAAATGAAATACAATCAAGAAAAAAACAGTTTTGTTCATAAATATTAATTATTTGGTATATTATAAATATTTCAGAAGTAAGTGGACACTGTGAGAGTTCTCATTATTTTTAATATTAATACACTTCTGAATAAAACAGTAAGTGTCTCCTTGTCTATTGCAACAGCTGCAAGGCAATAGTAGAATATCTCACCGACAGGAGAAGAAACATGATGTGCCAGGCAGAGGAGAGTCTGACAAAGCAGAGAAATAAGACTTCACCTCATTGTGGAAGATGACAAAGACAAAGGTGTGAGAACAGTAAGATGAAGGATTGTTTGTATATGTTACACCATCAGCGTCTTTTGGACATGATGAAATTAGAAATAACAATGAAAACCTAAATCCACCGACCAGGGGCACCACGACCATCTTTAAAAAAAGATGGGGGAAAGATGACAAAAAAGCTGGTGTGGTGTTCAGGAGCTTCTTTCTAAGACAGATGTCAGAGGAGCAGAAGAATCTCAGATATAACTGGCCTCCACCAAGTTTTGAATTAATGAGGACACTGTAAAGTTTAAGGTATGAGAACTTTGTAAAAAAAAAGCTGTCAAAAGGAAAAAGTCTGTGGCCAACATTTTCTAAATTTCACTTAAAATTGGAAAATACTTTGACTTGGAGACTAGGCAAGATCATAGGGCATAGTTCAAAAGTGAAGAGCTACTGTATTAAATATATTAGTTGCAATAACATTGCTACTCTGTAATGGCTGGTTTGTAACATTGTCTGTTTTTTTTTACTATCTGGCAACTGTCATCAATAATATCTGTGTTTTTCTCATTTTTAAAGAAATCAAATGTTCAGTATTCTTGACCTCTACAGGCTTAAAGATGTTACTGTAGGGCTTCACAATTTGAAAAAAATAACTGATTATTTTGACTGAAATTGCGATTGCAATATGATTCATATTATAAGACCAAATCATCTTTTAAAAAACATTTTAGTTGATATTCTGCTCATTTTGAGGTTCATATTTGTATTTAGTGTCTCTTCTGGGACATGTCTCCATGCTTTAATATTCAAAAAGCTCTTTATTCTTCTCATACTGCCTGTGCTGCAGCACCTCTTCCCTCTGTCTGAAACCAGAGCCCAGTCTGTTGTGATTGGTCAACAACTAACCAATACAAATGTTACATTTTTATGACAATATGTTATGAAAGTAAACAAAGGAGTCCAATGGAGGCGTTTCAGGCAGGGGTGTGTGGGAGAGAAACTCCCTCTGGAGGGAACACAGGGGTTTTAGCCTTTGCAGACCATTAACATGCACTAAAACCTATAAACACACTACAGGAGAGGGAAAACCCCCAAATAGTAATAGGGCCTGCTAAGTTAGCGCTGAGCTTCAGGCTGCAATGTTCAAAACAACAGATAACACCAGAAATCTTGGTGTAGTCATGGATATGGAAGCAAACAAGAGACAGAAGTATTTGAATTGTATTAGACACCGAATTTATAGCATTGAAAATAATTACTTTGAAAATCATGTATCTGAATGTTTTTGCTCCGAATTTACCTATGTGAAATAAAAATGTAAAAATTCAAGTGAAAAAAATTAGAATGTTCAAACTCAGATCCCGAAAATTCAAGTGAAAAAAATTCGACGTCAAAAAATTCGGTGTATAAAATTCGATTGCGATGCAGCATCATCCGGGCTACTCAGACAGGAAAACCAATCGAGCCCTCATGCAATCAAACCGACTTCTGGCCTATCAGAGCACGGCTTTGTCAGTCATGTGATCACAACAACCCGGGAGAAAAATGACGGAGAACAGCAGGGCTCGCCGCTCGGGTAAGTAGTCAGTTTGTGCTCTTTATTTTACAAGCAGTGAGGGCTCGACAGCATTTGTATCTTACATTAGCTAGCTAAATGAGAGAAGTAGCCTTGTGCCTTGCTGTTAGCAAGCTCCGTAGTTATCATTAATTGAAGTGAATCACAACGTTACTGTGTCCTTTTGTGTGTGTGTGTGTGTGTGTTTGCAAAGTAACGTAACGATCACTTCGGTTAGATAAGTCAAGTAGACCATGCTACACTATACGAAATACTCTCTTGCAAAAGCCCTGCATTTAAACATGTTAATGTTACTTTAGTAAAAGTATGCTAGTATAATTAGGAAAGTGTTGTTAAAGTATTTAAAGTCGACAAGTTATACGATTATATAATTTGTTTTATTGTTATTACCGATGCACGAGTTGACTTAACTGTTGTAGTTGGAGCTCATTTTGAACAATGAGCTAACTAATGATTACTTTATCATCGAATGGTTTAATGTGCTGACTATTTTCTACATTAATAGATGAAGGTCTGGTTTGTTCAAACTCTCAACATAGTAGGACATGCTGTCATAATTACCCAGAGTCCAAAGTGACACCTTTACAATGTTAAAGCTGTTAGATATGAGAAAAATGTAGTGATGTAAAAACTAAAGTATTAAAGATAGTGTAGTGGAAAAGAGAATGTTTTAAAAAAAATGTTACTAAAACAAAATCTCTTGTCAGACAGTAATGATTCAAGAAATAGTAGATAAATAAATACACACACATTTGATTTGTTGTGGATGGAACACAACAAATGGTGCTCTTACCTGTGATGCCTCCTCCAAACATTATAACCAGACTGTATCATTCAAACTATATGTAACA
This sequence comes from Champsocephalus esox, assembly GCA_036324585.1. Classification (NCBI taxonomy): domain Eukaryota; kingdom Metazoa; phylum Chordata; class Actinopteri; order Perciformes; family Channichthyidae; genus Champsocephalus; species Champsocephalus esox. The sequence continues at coordinate 9,311,873 of CM070495.1, read as the reverse complement.
GTTCTGTACATGACTTTAGACAAACAATTCAAAAGACAAAATCAACACAATTTATTGAAAGACCAATCTTTATTTTATGGTGCCTCTCATTTTGTTTGTATTATTAAACCCTGTCAATCTAAAAAACTGAGCAACTCAACAGTTAACTTTATATTTCTTATTGTCCAAAGCATCTATTACACTATGTGTTCCCCTCTCATATTCACAGGATGGATGATTAGAGACTTTGGGGGAGACCTCAGCTTTATGAACATCCTGTCTGTTAGTTTGTCCAGAGAGGGCTGAGGGTCTTTCCCTGCGAGGAGGACCAGGGGGATATACTACGAAGCAGGATTTTCGCTTAGCCGGCTAAATTCAGGGAAAACTCTGGGTTTCCGGTCCTACGAAGCTAGTTCTGTTTTTAGCGGCTAGATCTCCATGGTAACTTATGCTGGTCGGGACCAGGTTAGGTTGCAGGCTAAGAGCTCAACTCAGTGAAAGCACTGCCTGCTGACCAATCAGAGCTCAGTGTGCGGAGTTTAAAGCGATCAAGTCATATTACAGGAGAAAGGAAATACAGAAAAGCTGCCGTTGCAGGAAAGACAGCCGGCAAAAATCACCGACTGTGTGAACGTGAACATTAATATAATATCACCTCCATCTTCAGAGCAATCTGACAATTATAACATTAGCGTTAAGAAAGCTTACTTAAATATCTGCCACGACATAAGTAACCGGATCAGAGTACATTAAGTACAGTCCACGGCATATCACTTCATAATGTATCATAGATCTCCTGATCTGAGTCAGCTGAGCCGTATCTGGCCGTGCAACACTCACAGTGTCACATACTGTATGCAGAAGTATTATTTTAAGCAACACATTAAGTTGACGAAACACTCGAGACAAATGTAATTAAAGTCAGATCGTGTTTTAGACGGACAGTGATATCATAAACCTGTTAATGTACGCATTCAAACACTTTTTCTGTTACCAGCTGTATTCACCTTGCAAGTTCAGCTATGTGGCTTTGATCCTGGATAAAGTGTTTAAGTCATGGATGTTTAAAGTTTAACTTCTTCATATTATGTCTAATATTATAGTTGACTTTTCATTCAGGAAGTATGACGCTGCGCTGTCAGTATGCTTCTCCATGTTTGTGATTGGTCGAATGCTCCAGATACCACCCCTTTCATGTGAACGTGCACCTAACTAGATAGGACACGGCTGGCTTGAGCGATCCACTTGATAACCCGCGTCGTAGTACAGTTTAGCGAGAGCGCGTATGTTTTGGATTAGGGCAACCGGCTAACTCAAACATATCCAGGTTAGGTTGAACCAGCTTCGTAGTACAGGCCCCTGGCCTGAGGGAGGAGGACCTGCACCAGCTGCACCTACAGAACTTAGCCCATGCTGGGCATAGCTGTGACCACCTGCACAGGCCTAGCCTGTCACTATATTTGACAAAATGTGTTTACTTAATAAATTAACAGATTAACATTTAGTGTAACTTATGTATATTATTTCATTTTTATTTAAAAAAATGTTTTGATGGTTCATGGTTGATAACTTTTAGATCACATTTCAATAAATTGTATTTGCACTCCTTTTGTCCGTTATTCTTACTGAAAATGTTAAGTTACACATTCACATCTGACTGAAGATTGGCACCATTTATTTGGGTATATCCAGTCTCTGATAGTGTTACGTTATTATGAGAGTGCTCCGTTTGATTCTGAAATTGTATATATTTATATAAATAAATGCATAGGCTATGTGTGTGTATATGTCCGCATCTGTAGCCTGTTATTGTCTCATTATACCGCACTGTGAATGAATCAAAGTAAATATATAAGTGGTCATGAACACATCTGTCCATCAGACAGAGGGCTGCTGTGCCTCCTGTCATCATTAATGGACGTCTCTTTAAGATGACCGCTCAGAGGAGAGGAGTTCTCATTTCTCTAACCGCCTGCTGCTTCCCCTCCTCTCTCCTCGGTTCTCCTCCTCTCTCCTCGGTTCCCCTCCTTGGCTCCTCCGCTCGCATCTCCTGTGGGCGGGACTAAGTCTCGGGGAGGGCAATCAGTGAAATGAGAAAGGGCCTAAGTGTCTCTTAGTGAATGTCCTGTACGGCTCTTAAATCTCATCACATCAGCTTTTCCTTTCCCTCTTGGATGTTCTTCTGCACCCTCAGAGAAAGAGAACATGGTGAAGCAGTCCTTTCTTAACAGAAATATCAAAAAACATATTATTGCAGAGCAAGTGTGTTATTTAAGAAAGAGGTGTGTTTGTTTTTTATGATTTTTTTATTTGAATGTGTTTTTTAAATCCAACAGTGTACTACAAAAATAATCAGATTATAAATAAACCGTTCTAAATTCATCAACATTGAAATAAATGTATTATTAAAATAATATGTAACTGTCCGATTTTCTCACTGTAAGAATCATGTTTAACATGTTGTTTACAGTCAGTATGCAGAGACAAAGGGTCGCAGTTCTCACTATGTAAAATAATATTTGCCTTAAATACATTGAAATGTGAAAGTTGAACAAAAAAGTGATGTTGCTTGGTAAAATGTAAATGTAACCTTTAGCTAAGAAAGTGCACTCAACATCACTGATGTGCAGGTGGTCTAGTATTTTAGTCATGTTTAATGGCATGTGTATCAGTGTATTAGAGTCATTACTTTATGCATTCTTTGTAAAGTATGAAAAAGGTGTACCTTGGAATCCGTGCTGAAGTTCTCTGCTGCTAGGAGTCCAGATCTGTCTCTCCTCCTCTGGTCCAGCCTGTCTGGATCACCTTGAAGACACTTTGAACAAACAGATGTAAAGTTACATGCATGGCTTAGAGACTTCTTTACATGCAAACTACTTTGTATCTTCTTTTAAAAACAGGTCATAATCTTATTGTTATACTTAAGAAATTGCTGGATATCACAGTCCTCATACTGTATCAGTTTGATTGAGTATTATTGTATAGGTCCTTTTTATTTTACTGTTATTTTACTGTTACTTTGTTTTCATATGCCATATTCATATGTATCACACACATAAGAGTAAGACACAAACCTATTGAACAAATGCAATTGATAAGCTTAATTTTCACTGAAGTCACATAACGTCATATCTCATATTTAAACAAATAATTTCCTTGTCACTAAAGCATTGACTACGCTATTTATCATCCTTAAATGCAGGCATTAAGTTACATGTTCCGTTCTACAGCCACGATGAGGCTGTTTCTCAAGTGTGAGGATAATACAATTAAAAGAGGCATTGGTAATAATAATATTAAAAACAACAATGTTTGTGTCGTTCGTCGGATAGGCGGTTCGCTGCAATAAATAACTCCAGTTCAACAAACCATATTACAATATCTAAGGGAGCGTTATTTCTGGACCATCTTGAAATGTGACGCTCATATTTTAAAGATACACACATTTCATTGTGAGGTTGATTCAACAATACGTTGACGTTAGTCTATTGTATGCTATATTAGAGCATAGCGAATTTAAACAAACTTAACAATGCATACAGTAACCTAACTATCTAACTATCTACATTTAACAGGTCTCCCTTGAAAAAGAGATCAATGATCTCAATGGGATTTTATCTGTATAAATAAAGGTTTGAAATGAAAAAATGAAATAACGTCCAAGGATGACCTTATTTTAGCAACCTCACACAGAAGCCTTTTGGTATACAGTAGCATCCCACTTAATGTTATACACTCTTGGATGCTACGCATAGCATCGTTAGCACAGATGGAGCTACGATTGCTCAAATGCTAACCCAACTCTAAACATTCATTAACGTTAGCTTAATACAAACACCAGTAACATAACATAAGTACTTTATGCAGGGTTGACTTACCGAAGAAACTGCATTCACGGTCGGTCTATTTTAACCGCAGATAAATCCTATATTTGCATGACGAATAGTCCACCAGGAGCCAACACGGCCGAGTTCAAGTAGTGTTCTCCTCATGAGCTGAGCCGCTGTAGCATCACGGAGCCAATGGAGCTAACGGAGCTAGCAGTGAGACAGAGGAGCCAGGAGAAGCAGTCCTGTTGTCATGAATGGGGAATCTAACTATATACAGAATATGTTTTTGTGGATCCAGGCTAGAAACATGTTCATTTTCTGATGTTAAGTTGGACATTTTAACATAGGGTCTACGGGAATTGCTCCCATATGCATCCATCGCCTACAGTTTGCAGCATTGAGCTTCAAAGCACTGTTCCCCAGAAGTCGAGTTGATTGCATTCGGGCTCGATTACTTATCCTGTCTGAGTAGCCCGGATGATGCTGCATCGCAATTTTTGACGTCGAATTTTATACACCGAATTTTTTACACCGAAATATTTGACGTCGAATTTTTTTCACTTGAATTTTTGGGATCTGAATTTCAACATTTTTATTTCACATTCACACAATTATTTTCAATGCTATAAATTCGGTGATATTGTGATATTTCACAATGTAACACATCAAACATGACTTTGTTTGGATTCCAGAGGAAGTTTTTTGTTTCTCATTGGACGAGAATAAATAGAACAATTTGTATTTCACACTTCACAGAGTCTTAAAAACAGTTAGTGTGAGAAGGATACTCACACAAACACACGTTTCAGAGTGATGGTCATTTACACCGTAAGTATTAATTCATGAAATGTACTCACACACAAACAGTTAATGATCACACATTCATCTCGTGCTGCTTTTAGCATGTGAACATACTGTGTCTGTTCAACGGCTCCTTACACTGGAAGGTACCACATTTAATCTCATTTTTATTTTTGGCCTTCCACCACATAAAAGGATTTTTTATTTCTTTGGCGACAGATACAAAGGAAAATTAAAGAAACCTTGGCAGGGCAGATCCAACAGCTCAGCAAGAACTTCTGTCCTAAATTCTAACATCCTCCCTCTCTTTACATCCTCATTTAACAAGACGCGGACATTTACCAGAAATGCAAACGTTTTTAAGGGAAACACAAAAAACATTCTTGGTTCCTCAGTCATCGTACCTTGACTTGTAGTCACTATTCAAGGAGTTGGAGGCAGAAAGGTTGCCGTTGTTGGAGATAAACCGCAATGAGAAGAGTCCGGCAGCCAATGGCTCCCCTGAAGGGTCATGATGGCCATTTCTTCCTGAAAGTCTTATGCCTTACCTTGCATTAGGTTTTTGTATTCTCAAAAAGACTACATACTAAGCGACTAAGCATCGTGAACTTGCATAAAAAGTGTCTAACATACAAAAATTGGACTTTCAAGAACTGGAAAAGTGTAATTTTATGTATAAGTCGTGCTACTGCAAGGAAAAGGTTAGGGACGATTAGAGTTTGATTATTTATTTTATGATCAGAGTCCCCCTCAATAACCTCCCCTTGTTTCATTCACAGTAAATCAAATCAAGTTTATTTATAAAGCACATTTTAAAACAACTTTCGGTCGCGCCAAAGTGCTGTTCATGAATAAAAAATATACGGAACATATTGCAATTTGTAGCATTTAAGTTAAAAACAACAAATATAAAGGCAGACACAGTTAAAATACAAAATGAAAAATGTCATGCTCTGCTCACTTTTAAAAGGCCAGAGAGAAAAAGTGTGTTTTTAGAGAGGATTTAAAAGCCCCTAGTGTCTGGGCCGACCGCACAGGTAAGGGCAGAGTGTTCCAGAGCCTGGGACCAGCTGCTGCGAAGGCTCGGTGCCCTCTAGTTTTTAGCCTGGTTTTCGGCACTACCAGCAGCATTTGGTCGGCAGACCTTAGAGCTCTGGCTGGGGTGTATCGCTGGATTAAGTTAGCTATATAAGCCGGAGCCAGCCCGTTTAGGGCCTTAAAAACAAATAAAAGGAGTTTAAAATCTATTCGGAACCGAACTGGAAGCCAGTGAAGTGAGGCCAGAATGGGGGTAATGTGGCCACGCCTTTTGTGGCCAGTCAGGAGACGTGCAGCTGCGTTCTGTACTAGCTGCAGGCGTTTTATGGATGCCTGATCCATGCCCACATACAAAGCGTTGCAGTAGTCCAGTCGCGATGTCACAAAAGCGTTAATTACCCTCTCTAAGTCTTTAAAAGATAAAAACGACTTGGTCTTAGCCAATAGTCGTAATTTAAAAAAGCAGGTTTTGACTACGCTGCTGACCTGTTTATCGAATTTAAAAGTGCTATTGAAGGTTACTCCAAGGTTCGTTACAACGGGGAGGATGTTTTTACTCAGGGAGCCAAGAATGTCAACCTGGGAGGCCAGAGGTTGGGGTCCAAAAATAATTACCTCGGTCTTGCTCTCGTTGAGGGTGAGGAAGTTTTGGCTCAGCCAGGATTTAATTTCAGCCAAGCAGTCCATCAATTGCTGTAAGGAGTTGGCATTAGCATTGAGAGGTATATATATCTGAACGTCATCAGGGTAGCAGTGGAAGGGGATGTTGTGCTTGGAGAGAATTGCACCTAGGGGCAGTATATATAATAGAAAAAGGATGGGGCCCAGAATAGAACCTTGGGGAACCCCACAGGTAAGGGGGGCTTTTGCAGAGGAGAAGGCACCTAGCTGCACTGAAAGGCTACGGTCTGTTAGGTAGGACCTGAACCATGCCAGAGCAGAGCCTGTGATGCCTGCGGACTGTTTGAGCCGCGACAACAGAATGCTGTGGTCCACGGTATCGAAGGCCCCTGTCAGGTCCAACAGCACCAGGACAGCTGGGCTACCTGAGTCGGCGGCTAGGAGGAGATCATTAAAAACTCTTAAAAGGGCTGTTTCAGTGCTGTGCATTGGTTTGAAACCAGACTGAAACTTTTCATGGATGCCATGCGTGGTTAAAAAAGACTGCAGCTGGGCGTAGACTACTCGCTCCAGCGCTTTAGATAAAAACGGTAGCTGGGAGATGGGCCTAAAATGTGCAAGAATGGAGGGGTCGAGATTTTTCTTTTTAAGTAGTGGCTTGACCACAGCATGTTTGAAGGCAGCTGGGACACATCCTGAGCTGAGAGAGGTGTTTATAAGTAATAAAATACTTGCTCCAACTGAAAAAGTAAAGCTTGCTGGTGTGGTCTAGTATTGAACATCAGATCAGATGTGTGGTCATCCTGTTAGCAGTACTCTACTTTAACACAATGACAAACGTTAAATCAATTCCATCACTCTCTACACTGTGTGTTGAATTGATATTCCTTTGTGGGGTACATTTACACTCATTCATTTGTAACTTTAAGCCTTTTATAAATGGACAATTACCTACACGAAACTGTAGGTCAATGAGTGGATCTATTGTCGCTGCAACATTAAAACAATTGATCATACCGAGGGGGTCTCCATCTCTTTAATCTTCCTAACTTCATTTTCACGCCATGGCTAAGATGTAACTTATATGAATGAAAAGTTATGGCTGGTATTTCTGCACATTGTTTGTTTACTTGGTTTTGTACATACAATTTGAAAAGTGTAGGTCTCCGATCCCACGAGTGCAACAAAAGCGATCACGCAGAATGCATTAATATGCAGTAGAGATGGTATTAGATATTTTGCCTGCAGTAAAAATTTAGCAACATCTTTGTGTCTCGGGGATGCCTGCTACTCAAAATCTTTCCACGTTATAAACTTCTGCGTGAAACAGTTTAGCGAACTGGTGTAGTAACCTCAGAAGTTCATGAAGCTGCTGTCAGGTCACGATGCTGTGCAGAAGATTGAAATAATTAGTGTAAGAACTCACACTCTCTGTAATTTAATCAACTGAATCGGAATGGACCTGCAGGGGTGAAAGACATAATTGATTGGAATCATCCCTCAACCTTACCCTGTAAAGACTTAATTGTTGTGTTTTGTATGTGCGTGTAAAGCAATAGCTATGGTTCCAATAAATGGCTGGACATTTCCGAAATATTAATAAATAAGATCAACATTCTTGCTTGTTTCTATCATATATGTGAATATTGTTTCAATTACATGACAAAACAACATGAAATATCAAGGACTGGTACCTCTAATATACAATGTCATTTCATTCTAAAATTGCATTCTTCTCCTTACTTTTGGGGGCTTTTTTGATGGAGCATAGGACAGTTAACAGTGAGTGGCAGCATTAAATTAATGTTTTTTTCAATGCTCGTCTTTTGTTTCTCATGAAAAAACTTAAAATGTGCATACAAAACTTGAGTTTTGCATTCCGATCTGCATAAAAGAAAACCCAGCTTTGTTTATTAGGAGCCATGCACTTTCCAAAAGACAAGAGCAAAAAGGCTTATGCTTGATAAAAATCATTACTCCTACACTGTTAGAGCTGGTTTGAAATACAATTTCAATCCAAGGTTATCAGTCATGTGATTAAAAAACACCAAGAGTCAGGAAATAATAATATATTATTTTCTTAAATTGCACAGGGCTTTGTGTTTCTAGCGAATTTCCACTAAATAAGTAAAAGAGTACATTTGCATGCATGTCTCTGCTGAACTGTTGTTTTTGCCATGAATACTTTCAACAGAATGTGGCTCAACTTTTTAGCTGAAGTTTTCTCAGTTTACCCACTGCGAAAAGTTTCGTAAGACTTAATTACTCCTTTCAACCTTGACAAACGATGCACATGCAAGATCCTTTGTTGTCATTTTACAATAAAATCCCAAGACATGAACACTGTTTACGTAACTGTTTACAAGAGAGACCATTATTCAGTCAGCTCAGTGCATTTGGCAAAATGAAATCCGCCAATATTCACAGGTTATTTTTCTTTTATTTGTCAATATCCGGGTGTGAAAAGCTCCTCAGATTGCAGTCATCTTCCTCAATGACACACACTTTATTTGCCATGACCAGAATCTAACTCTAATTGATTCTCTCATTAAAAGAGACATTTAAATCCTAAACAAGTGTTCTGCTACCTTTAATGTAGATACCGCCAGTACATAATGCAATTTCATTAACATTTCTGAAGGGATGTGCAGCCTAGTGGGCATATGGCATTTAAGATTGTTTCATGTATTAATGTGAAGAAGGCTGCTGTCTCCTCATCGATCTTTATCGATCACCAACGTTTCCATCTCAGCCATGCTTACACTTCAAACTTTTTATTTTAATGTATTTCCAACATAGCCACTAAACAATTTCAAGAAAACTGTTGAATAAAAGCTCACACAGAAACACTATTCAGATTTGTATCAATACTGTATGTTGATGGCACGTTAATAACGTTTTAATGAAGTTGACTACAGTATATTCATATTTGTCAGTGCTTTCATGTCAATTCGGCGAACATAAACATAAATGATCTAAAACTTAAACTCAGTAATTCACCATTTCTACGCATGACAACACACTTTGTCCGTGTTTGTCTGTCTCTCGCCGCAGAGTGAAGCATACCCGCATTGACGTCACTTCCGGCTTCCCCCAAAACTTCAAAATGAGTGGAAGGAATTTCCCCGCGATGTTCGAAATTATTGATATTTATCGGAATGGTATCGCACCTTCTTTTTTAAGCTGACGGTTCGAGATTACTAGTAGCCCAATATTTAATTGCACAACAGTTGTTGGGAGGCTGTCACAGGCTCTTTAAATCCTCCTTTCACAAAACTCCCATCCCTGATCTTGTCTGCACTGACAAGCTTATTTACTATAGCAGAGCAACAGAAGAAGCACACCGCATTATCTATATTATTTAGACTGATTACACTAAAATGCTAACTCAAAAATAGTAACTCAAAATAAAACTTTTGTATTGATTTGTTTATTGAACTTTTTGGCGTTGCAGTTACAACTCTCCGCCAATAGATGGGGTGCTGCAGCCCCCTCAGCACCCCCCCTTCCCGCGTCCCTGACCGTAACTGTGTCAGAGATGCTTTCAGAACCGCCACAATGTGCTTCTATCATCCAACTCCATGTGACTTTCCTGTGTCTTTATAATTATGATTAGGTTACAACATATGGAAATTACATTTCTTTGTCTCTATAAAGGAAGTAAAAAGCCCTCCCTATCTTCCTGCTTCTCTTTTTTCAGGAATTCCTCTGGGTTGCCATGAAACCTGCTTTGTGTCCCTTGAAACCGCGTGATAAGGCAGGGGAATTAAAGACCAAAAAAAACACCTTTTTAATAAGAAGCCCTTTTTAATTAATTCTTTGTAATCTAAGGGAGAAGAATAATTGAAAACTATAATAGAACGACCGCATTTTCAAAGTAATATCTCAATAAGGGAATTAGAAACTGGGCTTCCCTGTCCTCCTATGTTAATGAAGATCTGTAGCATTACGAAAAAAGATAATGGAACGGTGGGAGATTTCACCCCTCTTTAAGAAGATTTTTAGTTGAACTAGCAATTTATTATCCAGTACCTTTCTGCTTCTTTTCCAAAAGTGCATTACCCAGCATGCTTGGCAGGCATCTCAGTAAATTACAATAGGGCCCAATTCCAAACCCTACATCCAATCCGTTTGTGCGTGGATGGGATTAAACCCTCCAACAGAGAGTCTGCATCAGTCCTGAATAACCACCTGCACTACCTGACCGGACCTGTTTGTGTCTGTGTAAAAATAAAAATATTTCCGTACAAACAAGTAAACTGCACAAAATGAGATACAATTAATATTTTCATACTGATGGTACCTTAAAGGTAACATCGTGTTTTTATATATTTACAGGGACTTTTGCAAAAAACAAAAAGCACATAAGAGTATAAGAGATTTGAAAACAAAAAGACGTTTACAAAAAAGGAAACATCACAATAGTTGTTGGAGTTTTATTATAATGAATATTTATTATTTTTTGTCAGAGTGATGCGGTCTGAAACCAGTGTTATGAAAATTTACAGCAGTTCCTGTTTCTGTCGGAGAGAAGGAGTGTATGAGGTAAAATGTTATAGAGGAACAGTGCAATTTAGTTTGTGTACCGTCCCTTTAATTTCTTTCAGAGCTCACTCAACCACTTGTTTACTCACTCATGTATTTTTATGTGCCTGTTTGTTTCCATTTATGACTGTACTCCTCTCCTCCTCTTTTTAATAATGCGTGTGAGTGTGTCACAGGGGTAAATGTGTGACTGTGAGTCTATTTAAATGTCAGTTTGAAGCCATTGTCTGTATGTGCTCCAGGGTAAATAGTGTGAGCGTGTGTGTGAGTGTGTGTGTGTGTGTGTGTGTGGGGTTGGTAGTGTGAAAGTCAGCTCAGCCAAACAGCCCGGCCTAAACAGGATCAACTGCTAATCCTTTATCTGTTTAGCCATGGAGGTGGGTGTGTGTATGAATGTGTGTGTTTGGATGTATGTGTGTGTGTGGGTGCATATCATAATTAATTACTCTAAGGGGCTGAGAGAGAGGGAGATGCTTCAGTGACCTTTTAAGCATAAACACACACACTCTCTTGCTGACTCTTTACCAACGTTCCATTAAGCAAGGCACTTAATCTCTTAACCGTTCTAAAGTGCTGATGTACTGAGGGTCTTTCAATTTGACCCAGAAACACCCTATTTTAAAGCTCACTAATGTGGTGTAGGAAGTACTCTGATCTGCTACTTTAGTAAAAGCACCAATATTTAAAATACTCTTTCACAGGCAAAGGTCCTGCACACACGTGAAGTTTGACCAGTTTATGACCATTTTCATAGGAGTTATAGCAATATCGTGTTTAACGGCGAGGGATGCGTTGACATGGCAACGGCTTTTGAGGAAAACTCACAAGTGGCACATAGACATGTTGAGGTGCGGACCATTAATCATCACCTGAAGTCTGATGCCGTTTGGACGATTTTCCTTGAGTTGCGACCATATCGTGTTTTATGGCGAGGGATGCGTTTCCGTGGAAATGGCATATGGTGAACCTCAGATTTCACGTACAGCTGTTCAGTGCCGCAGTTTGACCATCATGTGATGTTTGTGGGCGTTCAGAGTATGTCAGTTGGAGTTATGACATCATCGTGGGATCGCCTAGCATCGAGCGAACGTGAAAATGGGCCCAGCAAAACGACTACACCGTGCGGTGAAAAATTACAATTTTGTTAACGTTTCATCCCCCATGTCTTAAAACGCTAATTGGCCGAATTTGGAGTCGATCGGCTATTTATATATATATTTCATAACATAAAAAGAAAATTCTATTTTTTTTTCAATTCCTAAATATGTATAATTCAGCCTACTTTCAGCTACATAAACCATATTTCTCTAAATATAAGTTTATATCAGTGACGTGCGGTGAGGTTCATGGCTGGTGAGGCACTGACTCTTTCAGAGCCAGATTTACAAATATTATATTTTGACCTTAATCGAAATGTTCGGTTATTTTCAAAAGCTTTTTTAGTCTGAGGCTTCGATTCATTTTAAACAGACCGTTCAACAAAAGGATACCCAAAGTCTAGATATTGGATTGTTCTTTCTTAGTAAGCTCCCATATTCATTACAATTGTGGTCTTACCTTGACTTGAAGATGAAGTCCATGCTATCCTTCTGGACAACAATCTCCATTACATTTTTGTAAAAGTCCTCCTTATCTTCCTGTAGTTTCAAAAGTCTAGCTTGTTGTTTGCGTCTGCGTAGAATAACAGTAGCAACAAGAACCTGTGGGCTCACGTGCGCCCCCTGCAGTGCAGCAGAGGTTATGGCTGCCTCTCCTGGTGCTTTTTTCATTGCCGTTGTATGATGTGACCAGTGAGCCTAAATATCATATATACGTGAAATAAGTTATTTAGAGACTATGGATGGCGAGGATAAATGTAATAAAGGGATCTACAAACATTACATTGGTGACATACAGTCATTGGCCCCCCCACTTTTCAGCCCTGCCCCACATTTTCGCAGCGGCGGATGCCGTGTACAAATCCCGTTTCAATAATTCCCCTCTACTCTAAAGTCACATCTAAAACGCGATCTGATCTAGCTGTGTATATTTTGTTATTTTTATTGTTATATTCAATCTCATTAGCTACAGGCATTTTTGAAGCTTGTAAAGGGAAGATGACAGCTCGCCTCTCACGTGCCACTCTGCTCTTCTACAGCGCCGCTCCCCCTCCCTCCCGCTGAAATTATGAATGTAAGGCGTATAGTAATCAGATAACACGGCAGGGTCCGTTACAGTTTTTTTTATCTGATCTCAAATCAACAAAGTATTGGCTTTCAGAATATTAAACTTGTTTTGGCAAATTCAGATGATAAATACAACTTTGAAGCTTGTAACGGCATAATTACAAGCGGAGAACGGAGTAACTTTACATCACTGCAGGCATAACAATCGCCGGTGTTTCTCGTGAGTGTTTTCCCCCGGGAAACAAACACAATACACACACAAACGCAAAAATATACAAACACACACGTACACGGCGCGGAACACTGTACAAATCCGGTTTCAATAATTCTCCTCTACTCTAAAGTCGCATCTAAAAAGAACGCCATCTGATCTAGCTGTGTAGGCTATATTTTGTTATGTTGTATTGTTATATTCAATCTCATTAGCTACAGGCATTTTTGATGCTTGTAAAGGGAAGATGACAGCTCTCACTCGCCACTCTGCTGTTCCTCAGCGCCGCTTCCCCTCCCTCCCACTGAAATTATGAATGTAAGGCATATAGTAATCATAGATAACACGGCAGGGTCCGTTACAGTTTGTTTTTCTAAAAATGAAAGACAGCCCACACACCTATCAATCATCAAACCGTGGGGTCTTAATTCATGACGTGTTGATTTCTATCAATGGGGGAGTACTTCAGGAATGTCACACAGTGTGAATGTTGTGATCAGCTGTTTTAGCACAGTTCTCCAGTGAAGGGGAGGAGTCTCCCTCCGCAGCTGGTTGGCGTAGTTTTGGCACAATTCCGTTGTACAGACTGACGTTAACAGCAGCCCTGTCTGTGCACACGGAGACCGACTCTGTCGTCCGGTGATCTAACCGCCTTCTGAAAAAGCTTCACAAGTACGTCGGTACGCAAATGCGCTTTGTGACACAAGTTCTGGTACTCATTTCAGATTACGCACATATCCTGCGTACCAGTTATGTGCACCCCTGTACTACAGCAAAAGTATTCTCTGTCGGGACCATGGGGTCGGGACTTCCTGCAACCACACCACGCTGTTATCTTGATTCTGATTGGCCAAAGACATTATCAAAGATGTTCTATTGAGAAGATGATCACTACGTGACAAAAGTTTTCAAAACTGTTTCTGATCTTCGGTATTTCCAGACAAGTGGCTACTGAAATCAATCTTACTAACGGCTGTCTGTGCAATTTACTCCGTGCAAGTTGTCAGACTTTATTTTGCTTACTTTAACATCATTTTTCATGGTGGGGCTAAGCCATTTCTTGGTATGGGTGTAGCCTACCCCAGCCATACCCTGGCGCTGCCACTGGTGGGATGTATGGAGCGGGCCATTCTGCACATGCGTTAAATATTTTAACGCAATTAATTAAAAAAAGTAATTACCGCCGTTAACGCGATAATTTTGACAGCATTAGATTATATAGAGTCATTATTCATTTGTTTTAAAGCAGGAGGAGCAAAAGCTTGCCTCGGGGAGGGAGAAAAAGAGCTACGGCGGAGAATAAACAGAAGGGCAACCATGGCAACCATGCAAGGGAAGTCTTCTTCGCTGCTTTTGTGGCAGACTACAGCGCCACTTACAGGCCTGGCATATGTACTACAGCATCTCCAGCGCTTTTGAGCAGCAATGGCCGGCCGTGGCCCAACCTCTCATTCCCTTGATAGGTGGAGAATTGACCAATAGCCATAGCGCCACTTTACGGATGTCAATAAAGTGTTCAAATCTGTATCAGTTTGTATCAGATGCGTTGCAGCCCCTTTTTTTAGAGATTTGGGTATGGATGAAAATAGAGAGGGTTGTGTTTTCTGACACTTGGTGAGTTCCCTGGAACACCGGGGACACATATTCATGTATAAAAGTACATTTTGCATGATAGGTCCCCTTTAAGCAACAATGAGAACATGTTTTAAGAACTCATACATTTATAAATGTATAAAATCACATTTTCTGAACTTTCTTATAAATACGTTTTGGAAAACTTCATAAAAATGCTTTTGTCAACGCCACGGTCATGACACGCCCTCAAACGAGAATACCGTATGAGACTTCCGGTTCCTGTTTCCAGCGATTCTTCAGCAGTTCTACGCGTGTTTGGAAGTGATGAGAATTCCGGCTCTTCTTGGTGAGCCGGATCATTTGGCTCGGCTCACCAAGAAGAGCCGGCTCTTTCGGCTCCCAAACGGCTCTTCAGTTTACCACATATTATACCTTTTATAATTAAATAAAATGTAGCCCTGTTTTGACTAATGAATGATTTATATGTGTACACATATATCACTTAAATTATTCAATATATCCTTTGCACTGGAGTATTCAAAAGTAAAAATGACATGTTTAATATAAATAATTTGCTGTGGCCAAATGTGTTCAATGCATTTACAGACCCTTAACTCTCTGATACCACCCAATGAATGCACCGACTTGCTTGTAGAACCACGCTACACAAAGCAGATAGCAACACCTATAAAAACTTAAGCATAGACATTTAAAAAAAGGGCTACTGTATTGACATTTTAAAATTATATTTAAAGAAAAGGCCCTGACAAAACAGCAGGGCTCTATTTCAGTAACTATGAACTATAGAAAAAAAGACAGCAACAGCTTACATCAAATCTCTGCTGAGCCCAAGGATAATCATAAATAAATAACATAGTGAAAATAAATATATTGCAATGCTCAAAACAGCAGCATCCAACCGTCTCTAATCCTTGGATATGACATGTCACTGCATGCACGGAGCAGCTGTAGCGCAGAGATCATCATCATCATCATCATCATCATCATCATCATCATCATCATCATCATCATCATCATCATCATCATCAAGGCCGTTTCTCAATCGCAAGTAAAACTGCTGCAGAGCAACTATTTCAAGTATACTACGTCATCGAGTGGCGCCGAAGGACTGTTTCAATGCATGTTAAATTCCCAGCGTTCTGCGCCACTCTATGACGTAGTATACTTGAAATAGTTGCTTTGCAGCATGTGTACTCGCGATTGAGAAAGGCCACTGTCTTGTATTACTTAACAAAACAAAAAACGGCTCGTGTGGGCACGAGCGGCTCCGTCGTGGGCACGAGCCGGCTCCCATCGTTCCCTTAAAAGAGCCGGCTCTCTGAGAAAAGTTTGCATCAAGTGCTTACCTTCACAATTCTGTTAAAAATGGTTAAGTTAAGACTACGCATTAAGAATAAACTCCACAAACGGTTCCCCTGTGCCGCTGTAAGCGTTGGCCGGGCTCCGTCATGCGGCCGGGGGCACAGAGGCTCTTCTGCCGAACATGTTGTGCAGTAAAATAACTAAAACTATTCCCTACTACTTTATAACCCAGCGGTTATGTAAGAGTAAGCTAATAATGTGCCTATTTGATATGAATTCCTCTGTATGAATTCCTCTGTATGTATTTCACCGTGAGATATTTATTCTACATATTGTTGGAAAATTCTAAAGCCCCGAAGGCAGGAGAGACTGAAAAGAGTCAAGGGAAGCTTATAAAAGTTAACAGCATTTAATTACACAAAAGATGCGGTGGTGTACATTACAACATGTAATGTGCGAGTGGAGGAGGCTCTCCCCATGCGTCCGGTCAGCCGGAGTCCGCCGGAGGAAGAGGTCAATCTTTTGCGTGCTCTTCCTGTTGTCATCTGAGGTCTTCTCCTATTGGCCGACGTCGTCGGGGGGCGGGTCCAATGCAATTCCTGCCTTGTTGTATTGTGAAATTACATCATTCTGGTGTCTGTGGTTATTTAAACATTCCCTAATAAACGTTATTCAGCGGCAATAGATGAGTGCTAAACCCAGTGTGCTCTGTGTACAACACCACATGTCATTTCACCTTCGATTCATGGTTTGAACATGCAGCATTTCGCCACATGCTAATGCTAACCGGAAATGAAGCATTTTCAGAATAAAAGTATTAAGTTAATAGTTAGTGAACTTCAGGTTTTTCAGAATAAAACTGATTTAAATTAAATAGTGTATTTAATTCAAATTACGCCATATCAACATTGATTTTAATTTCTAACAATATCATGACTATGTGGTCCATTTTCTTGCAAACCAGCCTTTTTTTTATGGTTTAAACCCCTTGTAATGCATGTGAATAGCACCTCTGTTACCGTCTGTTAACAGCTAATGTAAACTGGCTCGTTATGATTTCAAGACAGATTTGATTTTTGTTGTTGAGGAAAACACATGGTGTGTCCTGATTTGTATTTCATTTAGTGTTTTGTTTGTATATACAGGGAACAGCAGAGGTTGAAGTGCAACAGGCTCGTGATGCACAGCATGAAGTTATACGTTGCCCACGGCCAAGAGCCAGATGCAGTTGGAATAACCATCAAGTAATAACCATGTGTCTCCATGTATGTTATTGTGTTGTGCTGAACTTGCAACCCAGTCTCACGGCATTTCGTGTTCACCAACACGATTTTTAATCGATTGATTCGTGTTCACCAACACGATTTGCCCCTTTTTTTCGTGTTGCACAGTACGATTTTAAAAGCAATGTATTTCTACTGCCTGCAGCACGTCGGGTCGTGGGAGACCGGAAGCTGTGTGGTTCATAAAAACATGTTCTTACTCAATATCAAGCCACAATTATTGCTTTTATTTTAAATCGTATAATTTCTGACTTTTGTTGCCGTCTGTGAGGAAAATAAATGGGGCTCAGACAATAAATGGGGCTCAGAGCCTCAGAATACGGAAATCTGTATTTTTAAATATTTTTTTCCTTCTAATTCGTTATACTTTTCAAAATAACACACTGTTATTTACTCACCAATAACACACACTTATCCTTGCTTTTATTTATTGGTTTAATTCCATAATCTCGGGATTTTTTGGCGTCCGTCAGGAACTGAATTTCAAAATTAAAATAACCGGAAACAGACGTAGGCCTATAAGGGACATTTCGAGCATCATTGCAATTGTCAACATTTCTGAGTTTAGGATAGCCGAAGACACTACACTACCCATAATCCCCAGCTATCGTTTAGGACTACAGTCCCGTAAGGTTACAGAGCGTCAAACAGCTGTGTAAAATGGAACGAAACCACGCCAGACTATCCAAAACTATAGGTTACTTACGTAACCCCAGTCCTTAGAGTAACATGAAATGAGATGTCTCACTATGGGATGCGCCTCATCGCGGAACAAACAGAAGCATCAATCTCATTACGCCAATCTTGATTGGCTGGTGATCTTGACGTCAACGTCAGGGGAAATCACCCCCTATAAGTAGCCTGCGCCACAACGCATGCGTCATTCAAAATAAGCACCTCTTCTCGCTTCACCATAGCAAGGAGGGCCGTCTGGTGAGACATCTCACTTCATGTTACTCTGAGACTGGGGTTACGTAGCTAACCTATAGTTCTCATTCATAACACTCCATTCAATGTCTCACTATGGGATATTGTAGCTCCCGTATTGCCAGACGAGCTTATCTCGAAAATCACCGATCAACCAGAATTTAAGGTAGAGTCCCGACTCAACAAGGTGCCCAGCACTGCTCGGGCCACGCTTGGACCGGAGACATCTAGCCTGTAAAAGCGGACAAAAGTGAGCGGCGAGGACCAGCTTGCCGCTGCACAGATATCCTGGATGTTAACACCCTTGAACAAAGCCCAGGATGTAGACGGGCCCCGAGTCGAGTGAGCCCGCAGACCCGAAGGTGCTTGCAGATTCTGACTCGTATAGGCCAAAGCAATCGCCTCCACGATCCAGCGGGATAGTCGTTGCTTAGTAACAGGCTTACCCTTGTGAGGTTTAGCCCAGGACACGAAGAGTTGGTCATTAAGACGAAGCTCTTTTGATCTGTCCATATATGTGTGTAAAGCCCGGACTGGACACAATAGATCCTGCTGCTGCTCCCCGGAGAAAACCAGCTGCGGAGGAAATGCCTCAATGTCAATCGGGGTACACGAACCAACCACCTTTGGTGTAAAGGCAGGGTTGGGTTTCAACAACACTCTTGTTTGCCCTGGGGCGAACTGAGTGCATGAGGGATGTACAGACAGTGCATGGATATCACTGACCCGTTTAGCGGATGCCAGGGCCAGTAACAGCACTGTCTTGAGTGACAGATGTTTCATGTCAGCTCCTTCCAGGGGTTCAAATGGGGACATTTTGAGCCCATTTAAAACCACTGCCAGGTCCCATAAGGGCACCAGCGACCTGGAGACAGGGAGGAGCCTGCGCGCTCCCTTCATAAAACGGCAAACCAAAGGATGTTGGCTAGCCGTTTTACCCTCAAAGCCCACATGGCATGCAGCAATAGCAGCCAGGTACACCTTGATCTTGGAGAAAGCTCTGTGTTTATCGATCAAGTCCTGTAGAAATGATAAAATCACCCCGACAGGACATTGAAAAGAGATGTGCCCTTCTTGAAGGCACCACTCCTCAAACACCCTCCACTTACAGTCGTAAAGAGACCTGGTGGAGGAAGCTCTCGCACTCTGAATAGTGTTTATCACCTTCTGAGGGAGTCCCACTGTATTCAGATTGTACCACTCACGGGTCAGGCCCATAGTGCCCCGTGCTCTGGGCGTGGGTGAAGGATCGCCCTCCCCGCCTGAGACAATCTGTCCCTGCGTGGTGGGGGCTGCCATAGCTGCCCGCACAACAGCTGATATATCTCCGCCAGCCCGTATATTGCGGGCTAGGGTGGAAACATCAGAGTAAGTGTGTGGCGTTGCTCCTTCACTCTGGCCAGAGTTAAGGGTAACAGAACCAGGGGTGGGAACGCGTAGAGGCGTAGAGCTCAATCGTGTATGAGTGCATCCCCGCCTAACAGTGCGTTTAAATCGTGCATTAAAGAGAAACAGCTGTCATTGAGCATTTTCTCCCTTTGAAAACAGACTTAACGCGGTTCCGCCGTAACGCACCCACAGCGGACTCCCGATCCTCATTTAATAAAAATCCCAGTTGTATTACACACAATGCACTGTTTTTTGAGAACAAAAAATCGTAAATAATGCACCATAATACATTCTGACGAAAAATAAAAATTATTATGAATACAAATAAAATAAAAGAAGCCTCCCGCGAGTTACTACAAGCTACTCAAGTCCTCATTATCCACAGTCAAATGGGAAAGCTGAAAAGGGAGTTCACATTATCAAGCAACTTCTCAAGAAAGCTGATGAGAGTGGCTCAGACCCATACCTCGCTTTACTCAGCTACAGAGCCTCACCTCTGGAGTGTGGACTGTCACTTGCTGAACTTCTGATGAATCGTAAGTTGCGCACCACACTGCCAAGCTATTCAAAGCAAAAGAGACACCCAAAGCTGCAAGACCAGCTACAACAACAAAAGATGAAGCAGAAAACATGCTATGACAAAACAGCTAAGCAGCTTCATATACTATCAAGTAATGACACAGGGTTGAGGGTCCTGATGGATGGAGAACAAAAGTCACTGTTCTTCAGGGAGCATTTCAAAACCACCATGCGGGGTTAGATTAACATTAACATGCTTATTGTAGTTCTGAGTGCAATGCCTTGCGGCCTGTAGCACCATCCTCTTGATGGAGCATACGTGTGGGCTGGACCAGGAAAGGAGTGAGCAGAGGGTCGAGTTGTCGATTCTTGTTCTGTTTCTCTGTGACTACAGTATCTAGTTGTGCACGCTACTAAAGAGACGCGCTACCATGGAAACCAAACAATGGTGTAGCTGTAATAAAGTCAGACTGGAAACAGTCGTGTGTAAATCTGATTGTGTCAAAAATCGGGAGAAATGCGGGAGAAATAAGACCCCGGGAGGAAACCGGGAGAGGGCTATGAAATCGGGAGCCTCCCGCGAAAATCGGGAGGGTTGGCAAGTATGACCGCGATCCTTCACTGTGAGGACAGAGGAAGGACAAATCTTCAGACGCAATCATCGCATTCTTATGAAAACACAAGAGGCTGGTCAACAGCTCAGTGAATCCATCATTGAGCCTGAGTCCACACTAAGGGTGCAACAACTAATCGACTTAATCGATTAAAATCGATTACCAAATTAGTTGCCAACTAATTCAGTCGTCGATTCGTTGGTGACATCATCACGTGCGTTTTACGCGCCGTTAAGCTACAACGTTATTGGTACTGGAGACATTTAAAAAATATATGTCATGTATTATTGATACAAAAACATTATATCACAGTCTTAGTGTGTCCAGCTCGTTTCTAATATGTAAAAAGTCAAACAAATACGTCTATGATGTATTTTCGATCAGACGAGATCTCTCTCCCTGTGTGGGAGGGAGCGGGGCAGTTTACACACACGCGGCTGCTCAACCTGATCTCACCAGAATGCGTGACTCTACCACGACTCCTTTACACCACAATGCGTGGAGGAGTCACAAACTTTGTTACATTTACGTGTCGGCACCACGCAAACAACCCCAATGTAAAGTGAATGAGGCTCCTTTGTCGTGGTGCACACAAGCATTTCTACAACGTCCCGCAGTGAGCTTTTATTTGATACAACGTTTTTTAAATCTACTTTATAGCTTGTAGTAACTCACGGGAGGCTTCTTTTATTTTATTTGTATTCATAATTATTTTTATTTTTCGTCAGAATGTAAAAATTACATTAGTTACGAATTTGTGTTTTCAAAAAACACTGCATTGTGTGTAATGCAACTGTGATTTTTATTAAATTAGTTTTTAAGGAAGGTCAGAGCTTCAGCTGTGTCAAATAGATTGTTCCCTTTAGTTAACGTTATTTAAAAGATAAAGATTATGTCCCCTGTATTGTATTACGAGCGTACATTCCTATTGGATAACGGAGAATTTTACACCCGGAAGTAAGTAGCCTATTCTCCTTACTGTCGATTGATTTTACAGTGATATCTGCACTACTCATCGACTAAAAAACACCAGATTATCCTTGTTAATTATACGACATTGATTGGTTTGAATTGTGTGCAATGCTTTTGTATTTTCCCCCTTCGATTCGGAGAAACAAAGATTTTTTCGGAGTTTTAGGATGGCCGAAGACACTACACTACCCAGAATCCTCAGCTATCGTTTGGGACTACACCATGTGCTTAGCTTGACAAACCCGTGATTTGTCCTCAACCTCTGTGATTGGATGTGCGACGTTTACACACAGCGTCAAAAAGGACTTTGAAATGGAATGAAACCCATCGACGGCACACTATTCAAAACAGGAATCAAATGTGTCCTACCCCCCCTCCTCCCCCCTTAGGTCACAGGCTCCTCCAACAGTGCTACGCAATAAAAGAGATACAAAAAAAATTGTGAAATAGTGCAATAAGAGTCTATATACAAGTGATTGGAATATGATATGTTAGATAAATAATTTCTAAGTAGCAGCCAGATGAATGTTATTTCTAAATTCAGGTGTAATAATGGTATAGCCTGTGGGATGAAGCTGTCTCTGTGTCTGGTGGTTTTAGTCCGGATGCTGCGGTACCGCCTGCCAGACTGCAGCAGACAGAACAGTTTGTGGCTGGGGTGATGGGGTCTTTTATAATCCTGAGGGCTTTCTTTAAGGTTAACCTGGTATTTTTACTCCACTACATTTATTTTAGTTCCTTTACAGATTTGGATTAATGATGTGAAATATAAACAACCCTTAAATCAGACTTTAGTTACACCTGAGTGAAATTCAGTGAAGGTGATTGTCAAGTGCCAACAATCAGGAGAAATATTTGATAGTTGGTGCTTGAGAAGACTAAATATGTATCTGCAGATCAGTTTAAAGCATATTCATTACTCGTTATTCTATAATAGTTCATTAAAGACTGTATTTAATTGCTATTTTGCACATCCCTTTCAAGATTTCAAGATTTGCTAAGGTTTATTGACATATCATATACACAACAGTGTAGTTATGCAATGAATGAAAAACTTGGGTCACAGGTTCCTCAACAGTGCATTACAAGACATCTATCAATGTGTGTATACTTCCACCATTACACTGTCGTATTCTGCACATTTCTTTAAATAAAGCCTTATTAGTTTGTCTGTTTTGCACATCCTCATATCAGGCACTAAACTGTTTTATTCTAGATATCATTTGAGTATCTTCTTGATATTTTCTATTCTATATTTATATAATTGACCTTCTACTTTCCCACGATTTTGTATGTACTCTTAATATTGAAATGTTTTTTTAAACAGTCATTACAAAGCAACACAATCTACCTGCATTGCAATTACTCTAAACGTGTAATAACGTGCTTTAACCAGTAGGTGGTTTGGGTTAAAAGCATAGGTTAAAAGCAAGCGGCAAACTCTGGGGAAGAGCCGGGAAGCCAATACGGAAGTGCCACACACTGCAGTTCATATATTGGCCGATAGGCGATGGCTGCAGAAAGGAGCAATTTCCATAGACCCCCATGTTAAAATGCCCAATTTTACAGCAGAAAAAAACATGTTTCTACCCCTGGCTCCATACATTTTATTATCGATATAGTTAGATTCCACCTTCATGATTATGGATCTGTGAGTGAATTGTTTTCTAACGCGACCCTTTTATTAGGGTCTGAGACCTAGGTCGGCGAAGACCCTATTGAAATTGGAAAAAATCGGTCGCGCCTCGACCGATAAAACTGCCGACAAAAGCACCGAAAATGTTCGTAAATAATGTCGGCTGATAGACCGCGTGAGCCCAGTCACGTGCAAATCGCATAATTGATATCGTAACAATCATCGTAGTCGCTCGCGAAGCAAGCGATAACCAAGCAAAACCCCCTCAAAACAGGGTAAAAAAGGGCCAAAAGTCCATTAGAGGTGTCCCAGTGGGTAGGCCGGACGGCCTACAGTGAGGTGCTCCAATCCACCTCAATGTTAAATCGAACATGATTGAAACTGGACGGATTATTTTGTTATGATTATTATTTGCCATCTAGAAACGCTCTTTTGAGCCCCGCAACATAAGTCAAAACTCACCAAATTTTGCACACGCGTCAATCCGTGACAAAATTGCAATGTGTTATTGGTCCCGGAACTTTGCGTAAAAAATTGCGTAGGCCACGCCCACTTCCGTTTTTGACGTTAACTCCCCCTACTTTAAATTTCACGTAAACGAACGAAACTCGGCACGCATATCTCAGGTTCGGAGACGAACCAAAAAGCCTCTTGGAGGGGTACAAAATAACGTACAGGAAGTCGGCCATTTTGAATTTGGTGTTGAAAAAACGCCACCAAACTTCACATGACGTTTAGCACCACAGCCCTGAACAGCTCTAGGTCAAATCTGATGTTACTTAATTTGGCGTTACTATGGCAACGGATCCTTCGCCATAAACAACGGTGTCGCTGTAAATGCAATGGCCACGGTCCCATCGTCCCCCAATCTTCACTTTTATATCACTGGTCCATGCCTCAACAGCTCCAAGTGAAATCTGAAATCTCAAGGTATGCCGTTTCCATGGAAACGGCATCCTTCGCCAAAACATCCGATGTTGTTGTAAGTCAATGGAAAATCGTCCAAACAGCACCAGACTTCAGACTATCATTAATGGTCCGGCCCTCAACAGCTCTACATGAAATCTGAAATCTCAACGGATGCCGTTTCCATGGCAACGCATCCCTCGCCGTCAAACATCATGTTGTCGTAATTCAATGGAAAATCGTCCAAACAGCACCAGACTTCAGACTATCATTAATGGTCCGGCCCTCAACAGCCTTACGTGAAATTTGAAATCTCAACGTATGCCGTTTCCATGGAAACGTATCCCTCGCCAAAAAATCCGATGTTGTTGTAAGTCAATGGAAAATCGTCCAAACAGCACCAGACTTCAGACTATCATTAATGGTCCGGCCCTCAACAGCTCCAAGTGAAATCTGAAATCTCAACGTATGCCGTTTCCATGGAAACGCATCCCTCGCCAAAAAATCCGATGCTGTTGTACTTCAATGGAAAATCGTCAAAACAGCACCAGACTTCATATGATGGCTAATGGTCCGGCCCTCAACAGCTCTATGTCAATTATGGGATGTCATCATTTGGCGTTGCCATGGCAACGCATCCCTCGCCGTCAAACATCATGTTGTCGTAATTCAATGGAAAATCATCCAAACACCACCGGACTTCAGACTATCATCAATGGTCCGGCCCTCAACAGCTCCAAGTCAAATCTGAAATCTCAATGTATGCCGTTTCCATGGCAACGCGTCCCTCGCCGTGAAACACGGTGTTGTCCTAATTCAATGGAAAAGGTTCCAAACGGCACCAGACTTCATATGATGGCTGATGGTCCATGCCTCAACAGCTCCAAGTGAAATCTGAAATCTCAACGAATGCCGTTTCCATGGAAACGCCAAAAAATACGATGTTCTTGTAAGTCAATGGAAAATCATCCAAACAGCACCAGACTTCAGACTATCATTAATGGTCCGGCCCTCAACAGCTCGATGTCTGGGATGTCATCATATGCCGTTGCCATGGCAACAAATCACCCATCAAACACAACGTTTGTGTTACTGCCGTAATACTGCCGTAACTCCTAAATATTTTGTCCGATCGGCCGAGTCCTCGAGACACCTAGAAACACACACGTCGACGTGCGGACAACAGCCTGCGGAACGTCGAAGACCCGCTAAACGCTGCTTGCAGCTTTAATTTATATTAGGTCTTAAAGTGTGTGCATAAATTAGGGCGTGGTCACATTGAGTGACGGCTCTGTCAAGTGCCTGCCGCTGTTAGCTTCTTGTCTCTCTGCTAGCTGCTCCGTGAAGCTACAGGGACTCTGCCTGCTCAGCTCATCCAGGAAACACAACTTGTAGCCGGCCGTGATTGTTTGTTCTTCATGCTTATATATCGGACTATTGTGACTCGATCTGCGGTTAAAACAGACGGTGCGTGAATGCGGTAAGTAAAATTCGAGTGCTTTATGTATGTGTTAATGATTTTAATCATCTATGTAATGGATGTTAAGGCTTGGGTTTGCATGTAAGCTAGTGGTAGCCTCCAACTTAAAATCATAGACTGTATATATAAAGGTTAAAACGAAATAGACAAGTGTTAAGTGGGATAATACTGTTGAACAAACGGCTTCTGTTTGAGGTTGATAAAATAAGGTTACATCCTTGTAACTTAGAGATATTTTATTATGTAGGTAGAACTGTATGCATCTAAGGTTAATTTAAATTGGCTATGCTCAAGTATGTAGACAAGCTAATGTCGAAGTATATGTGAAATAAACCTCACAATAAGATGTGTGTATATTACAATAATTAATGTCATATTTCAAGATGATTACTTAGATATTACAATATGGTTGATTGAGCTGGAGTTCATTATTGAGCTTACACGTTAACGTCACAGTCATCTGAGGAACGAACCCAAACCTTGTTGTTTTTATTAATTGCATTACCAAATGGGTATCAAATAAACAGTAAGCATTGGTAACACAACTTCCAAAGTTACAGTAAAATAAAAAGGACCCTGACTCGGACAATACACAATCCAACATGTTCAACAGCAGAGTATCAGTTATATTTAGGGCTGTCAAGTTAACGCGTTAATAACGTGTTAACGCAAACAGAAATTAACGC
Organism: Champsocephalus esox; assembly: GCA_036324585.1. NCBI lineage: Eukaryota > Metazoa > Chordata > Actinopteri > Perciformes > Channichthyidae > Champsocephalus > Champsocephalus esox. Next base: position 9,285,373 of record CM070495.1, on the reverse strand, counting down.
CACTAATTATTTTAACGCGAATAACGCATGTGTATTTTTCTTCCTCGGCCGCCCCGTAGTTTCAGAGGGCATCGAGTTTAAAATACCATCTACAAGCTGATGCTGCTGACAGCCCCGCTCCTGCCGCCCGCTTGTGGCAGACCACACTTCCACGCTCACCGGCAGGCACCGACTGGCCATCGGGAGGACCGGGAGGGTGTGTGTGCGTGTGGTCCGAGCGAGCAAGAGAGAGACCTTACGTGCATTACCGTACCGCAGTGTGAACGCGGCTATTGTTGTTGTTAGCATCTGGTGCTAGCTAGCTGCGCTAACGGATATAAGGAGCTGTTTAAATGAAAACAGAGGAGCGCCCTATCCACACAACTGCGCCGAGCACTTGACTTTATGCAGGCAGCCAGACAGCGGGACATTGTACGAGAAGTCAGCACACTCATGATTGCAGCGTCCAGGCCAACACATCCTCACTCCCAGGTCGGCCTATGTTGACGTTATGTCAAGTCCCCTGCCGGCTTTTTCCAACGCAAGGGGGGGGGCCTTAGCGTCCATTTTCAACGCAAGGGGGGGGGCCTTAGCGTCCATTTTCAACGCAAGGGGGGGGGCCTTAGCGTCCATTTTCAGCTTTCCGGGATGTCTATGTGCTTCTATGGACGCTCATGGAAGCACGCATTCGTTTGTGTCAACTGCCCTTAAAGGCAATGAAGACACTACACTACCCAGAATCCCCAGCTATCGTTTGGACTACACCATGTGCTCTGTTTGACAAACCCCGTGATAGTCCTCAAGCTCTGTGATTGGAGAGTGTGCTCTGAGGGTTACCGAGCCTCGAACAGCACTTGAAATGCGATGGAACCACGGCAGACTGTTCAAAACTGGATTTGAACGGGTCCACCGCGTCCCCCCCCCTCCTCCACCCCGTCCCCACCCCGTCCCCACCCCGTCCCCAGAACTACACATGCTGGCTATTCTGTTTCGCAACATGTTCTCTATGGCACGTCTCTACTGGGAGTTGTAGTTTTAAAAGACGTTTTCGTATTTCCCATAATAAGAAGTTGCCAGTATTAAACTGTGTACATCCCTGGAGGTTTAGGGGACAGGAAACACTCACATTTAAAACATATAATTAATAAATGGGTGAAAATTGCTTGTGCCCATAATGGGCAGTATTAATATATATACCCACACGCCAGCGAAGGTCAGAAGAGCTTTATTTAATAGCTGGACATATGTTTGTGACCCCTCCTGTTGTTAATTGATAAGATTACATTACATTACATTAATTGATAAGCCTGAAACATGCACTTGTCAAGGTTCAGAGGCACATTTTGCAAATATGGCAGTAGCCATCGATCAGCTTAAGATAAGATATACTTTATTGATCCCAAGTTGGAACATTTGCATTACATCAGCATGTGTAACAGTTAAATATGCAGTGGTGTTTATTTGTAAATCATTTAGTATAATCACACAAATTCTGTGTTTTATATTTCACAATTCTGTGTTCTTTATTTATTGATTGTTCAATACCTGACAAGGCCGGAGATGAAATATCTGCATACAAGAGTATAATACATTATGTATAATATCAGTTAAAATAAGTGCTTCAACAAAGTTAACATTGCTGGAGGTATGCACACATATTGATAGATGTCTTGTCATGCACTGTTGAGGAACCTGCGACCCAAGTTTTTCATTCAGTGCAGAACTACACCATACTGTAGTTGTGTTAGCCTATATGATATGTCAATAAACCTTAGAACATCTTGAAATCTTGAATGGGATGTGCAAAATAGTCATTATATACAGTCTTTAATTAACTATTAGTAGGCCTAGAGAATAACGAGTAATGAATATACTTTATAGGGATCCTATTAATATCTAATAATAAAAATAATGAAATTCAATAACATGCTTTAACCACCAGGTGTCTCTTTATATAATCTTTGCACCTTTATGGTGTAAATACAGCCTATCTACCAATTGGATCAAATATAAAAGTGAGCCGAATTAGTGTTGATACTGCAAGGAGACGTATTGTGTGAAAAGAAATGTAAGATGTTGTTTAATGGCTGATATATTTATGATCCACGTCACGTTTTCAGCTCCTCATGTTTGTCTTCACATCAGGGCTATAAATACAGAACTACGGCAGATATGTAATATTTAATGCAGCCGAACCGTGTATTACAATGCCGTTATGTGATGACTTTCAAAGAGAAAAGCAAGCACACTCGGAATAAGGTATTATTTTATTTTGGTCTGTTTCCGGTATTTGTTAATGACGATGTGCTCTGAGATGTGAGACTGGAATTGCACAGGGGGAAATAATGTATCTTTAGATGCGGATTGTGTTAAACTAATATGTTTGCGCTGTGGACCAACACTATACATTGACGGGGAAGGGGGTAGCAATAAAGATAACACCATTAAACAGTTACACAACATAACAGAAATAATATCGATAGCAGCGTCCCTAGCAACCACCTTGGTAACAATGAAAACGTTGGACGCAATTTCCTGAAGTAATCTTCGTAATAACTAGCAAACTAAAGATCATGTACATCCACTGCACACATCATCTGAAATAACAACTCATATTTCTCGCATCAAATGACATCAAAACGCATTTTAATGGCCAAACTAACTTTAAAATAGGCATTTTACACCCAGAATAAAACGAAGTTCGGCCATGTTTTCTTTTTCTGCAGGGAGAAATGTGAAGATCACGTGACGTCAAACAGAGCACATGGTGTAGGCCAAAGGATAGCTGGGGATTATGGGTAGTGTAGTGTCTTCTGCCATCCTTTACTCTGAAAAAAGATTTGTTTCTCCGAATCGAAGGGGAAAAATTCAAAAGCATTCCACACAATTTAAACCAATCAATGTTGTGTAATTAACAAGGATAATCTGGTGTTTTTTAGTTGATGAGTAGTGCAGATATCACTGTAAAATCAATCGTCAGTAAGTGGAATATTTACTTCCGGGTGTACAATTCTCCGTTATCCAATGAGAATGGACGCTCTCATTGCCTTTAAGGGCAGTCGACACAAACAAATGCCGTGCTTCCATGTGCTAATTATATCTACAGCCCCTAAACACACAAACACACCGCTTTCATAAATAACACACTTGTTCTGCAATAATATGTTTTATGTTTCCTGTCATTTTTGTTAGAAAAAGGACATGCCTGAAAGACACGACATGTTCTCCTTCTCTGAGGGTCAAGAAGAACATCCAAGACGAACATTAAAAGCTGATGTTATGAGATTTTAAGACCAGTACAGGACATTCACTAAGAAACTACTTTTATTGTAAAAACAGTCAGCTGATCGAATGCAGCTATTTCCACAACTACACTCCATCAGCTGATTATTTCTATTTGCCTCACTTTATGAGCTTCACATCACTTGTGCCTTGTACCGCAGAGTTTGCAACGTCACAAATAAATGGGGCCAATCTTCAGTCAGATGGGAATGTGTAATCTAACATTTTCAGTAAGAATAATGGACAAAAGGAATACAAATACAATTTATTGAAATGTGAACCAAAAGTTAATAAAATGTTTTAAATAAAAAGCACATATGGACAAAAGGTGTAAACCTATTAAATGTATAAGTAAACACATTTAGTCAAATAACGTGACAGACTAGGCCTGTGCAGTTGGTATCAGCTTTGCCCAGCATGGGCTCCTCCATCAGCCCTGGTCCTCCTCACAGAGGAAAGACCCTCAGTCCTCTCCAAACCAACAGACAGGACGTCCATCACACAGAAGTTTCTCCCTGAAGTCTCTGCAGCTCTCTGGACACCAGGCTGTCTCAATCCGTCCACACTGAATATGAGAGGGGGAAAATGAAAATAATAAATGCTTTAGACAATAAGAAATATAAAGTTGACTGTTGAGTTGCTCAGTTTTTTTAGATTGTCAATACTATTACTGTATAACTAATATCTCAGGTTAAGAGGCACATTCAAATAAAGATTGGTCTTTAAATACATTTTGTCTTTTGAATTGTTTGTCTTACGTCAAGGATCTAGAACTGGTACTTAGTTTGAATAATACAGTCTGGTTATTATGCTGTTTGGAGGAGGCCTCACAGGTAAGAGCACGAACTAGCTACCATCACATGTACCTTAGCTTGACTTAAATGTATTAAACGTATAGTTAAGTGATATCAAAATATAAATAACTAATGTGATGCAAACATTAATATTTGCTTGATTCCAGTGTTGAATTTAGCACAATTGCATACAAACGTGAAGGGGTTTTAAGATTCTGAAGTAGTATGCTAAAAACTCAATAACTTAGATTATAATTTATAGTTTTGCTGAATAGTTTCAAGGCCGCTTACCTTAGAAACGTAAAATGCGTGCAGTGCAGATGGGGAGCATGTTAGCTTAGCTTGGTAGCTTCAGCGAGCTCTGGAACTTCCAGCTCGATGGCAGCAGGTCCCGCCTCGGCTCCGCCTCTTTGCCCTTATTTGGAAAAGGCGGGAGTTGAACTCTGACCATTTTTTTGATATTTGTAACACAAAAGCGATGGAAAAAACCCATAGCAACAAAAAAAAATGGTCTTAACATGACCAGCGGTCTAGAAGTTAATGAAAAACAATAATATCAAAACAAAATATTACTACTAACTTTATTGTGAAATTAAAACAGATCTCTGTAGATAAACAAATAACTACGACAGATGTGTAATATTTAATGCAGCCAAACCATTTATTGCAATGCATTCATGTGATGACTTTCAAAGAGTAAAGCAAGCACTGCTGAATAAAGTATGATTTTATCTTTTACGAAACGTTTTTTTTTCATATGGAATGCAGTTGGAGGTCAACCAATCAAAGAGCTTGAGGACTGATCACGGGGTTTGTCAAGCTAAGCACATGGTGTAGTCCCAAACGATAGCTGAGGATTCTGGGTAGTGTAGTGTCTTCTGCCGTCCAAAAACTCCGAAAAAATATTTGTTTCTCCGAATTGAAGGGGGAAAATACAAAAGCATTGTTCACAATTCAAACCAATCAATGTTGTGTCATTAACAAGGATCATTCGGTGTTTTTTAGTCGATGAGTAGTGCAGATATCACTGTAAAATCAATCGACAGTAAGGAGAATAATTACTTCCGGGTGTACAATTCTCCGTTATCCAATGGGAATGGACGCTCGTAATACAATAGAGGGGACATGATCATAATCTTTTAAATAACGTTAACTAAAGGGAACAATCTATTTGACACAGCTGAAGCTCTGACCTTCCTTAAAAACTAACTAATTTAATAAAAATCACAGTTGCATAACACACAATCCAGTTTTTTGAGAACAAAAATTCGTAACTAATGTAATTGTTACATTCTGACGAAAAATAAAAATAATTATGAATACAAATAAAATAAAAGAAGCCTCCCGCGAGTTACTACAAGCTATAAAGTAGATTTTAAACACGTTTTATAGAATAAAAGCTCACTGCGGGACGTTGTAGAAATGCGTGTGTGCACCACGACAAAGGAGCCTCATTCACTTTACATTGGGGTTGTTTGCGTGGTGCCGACACGTAAATTTAACAAAGTTCGTGACTCCACCACGCATTGTGGTGTAAAGGAGTCTTGGTGGAGTCACGCATTCTGGTGAGATCAGGTTGCGGCTGCTACATGCAGCAACACACTGCGGAGATGGCGGAGAGAACGCGCTCCGAGGTGTGGTTAAACTTTACCCATCCCGATGCTCGTTGCCAAAAGTGCAATAAGAGTCTAGCATGTAAGGGCAGTAACACGAGCAATTTCTCTAAACATTTAACAAAAGTGCACCACATCCAGACGGAGGAAAGCACCGGGTTCCAATGTCTTTCTAGTAGCTCTGTAGCCCCGTCCACGAGTAATGTTTTCACGTCAGGTGTTATGTGTGCTAGCAGCAACACACGCAGTTAACTCCATTATACAAACATGGGTTATGATTAGAGGTAAGTGAGTTAGTTAGTTTGTTAAAGTTTCAGCTATTCTGTTTACAATTCTGTCATCACATTATTTACTATTTGCTAAAACACTGTTGTTTCTTTTGATGTGAAATATTATTTATTTAATTTAAATAAAAAGCAATGTTCATTTTGTAAACAATTTGTTTAGTTAATTTAATAAAATGTATTTTTTAATCAAGTATTCATCTTTATTGTCTTCATTGTTAGTTTCCACATGCCTAAAACAACCTCAAGCTAAATCTAAAAGTTGATGGCTAAATAAGAGCGCTTGAGTGCCGATACGTAAATTTAACAAAGTTCGTGACTCCACCACGCATTGTGGTGTAAAGGAGTCTTGGTGGAGTCACGCATTCTGGTGAGATCAGGTTGCGGCTGCTACATGCAGCAACACACTGCGGAGATGGCGGAGAGAACGCGCTCCGAGGTGTGGTTAAACTTTACCCATCCCGATGCTCGTTGCCAAAAGTGCAATAAGAGTCTAGCATGTAAGGGCAGTAACACGAGCAATTTGTCTAAACATTTAGCAAAAGTGCACCACATCCAGACGGAGGAAAGCACCGGGTTCCAATGTCTTTCTGGTAGCTCTGTAGCCCCGTCCACGAGTAATGTTTTCACGTCAGGTGTTATGTGTGCTAGCAGCAACACACACAGTTAACGCCATTATACAAACATGGGTTATGATTAGAGGTAAGTGAGTTAGTTAGTTTGTTAAAGTTTCAGCTATTCTGTTTACAATTCTGTCATCACATTATTTACTATTTGCTAAAACACTGTTGTTTCTTTTGATGTGAAATATTATTTATTTAATTTAAATAAAAAGCAATGTTCATTTTGTAAACAATTTGTTTAGTTCATTTAATAATATGTATTTTTTCATCAAGTATTCATCTTTATTGTCTTCATTGTTAGTTTCCACATGCCTAAAACAACCTCAAGCTAAATCTAAAAGTTGATGGCTAAATAAGAGCGCTTGAGAAATTGTGCAAGGCGTAATAGGCCGAATAGTCGATTAATCGTTTCATTAATCGATAGATTAATCGACTATCAAATTAGTCGTTTGTTGCAGCCCTAGTCCACACCTTCACCACAGACAGACTGTGATACTAGCACACACACTCCAAGTGAACATGTGGTCAGAAGATCTACAAGGGAAATCAGAAAACCTGAAAAGGCTTGACTGTTAGCACACACGTGAAGTTTGAGCACTTTTTGACCATTTTCACTGGAGTTATAGCAAGTGATTACAATAGGGTCTTCGCCAACCTCTGGTCTCAGACCCTAATAATCATATCAATATCAATAATGAATTGTGCCCACGACGTCACACAATTAGTGTGAGCGTGTGTTCCCCATGTAGTGATGTGTGTTTCTGTGCTTTCGTCCGTCGTTTTCCAAATGTTTTTGTGTGTTTCGGTGGGTTGTTACAATAGGGTCTCGCCGACCTATGGTCTCAGACCCTAATAATAATGCTATTGATATCAATAATCTAGCGACTACCTACTATCATGATTTCGGACCTTTTTTCTGTGCTTTTTCCCGTCTTGTCCCCTGTGTGTGTGTGCTTTGCATGGTTGTCGCTTGCCGACCTCTGGTCTCAGACCCTAAATAGTCCAAGGCAGTTAATACGTTTGATTCAAACCGTGAAAATATAATTTTGAATCACATTCAGAAAATCAAATGTTGTGGTCTTGGTGAGTGATAATATCAACAATCATCTGCAGTAGGTGCATTTTCTTATCAGTAATCATATGCCCACTTCCTTGATGCTTAATAAGACACAACTGATAACATCACAAATATTCAACATTTTAGTTTTTCCTTCTGTAATTGTCTTGTCAGCGTGTCTACATGCAAGAATGTGTCACACACACACACACACACACACACACACACACACACACACACACACACACACACACACTTGACTGGCTGGGGCAGTAAAACTGTCTGGGAAGTGTGTGTGTGAGTAAAAGAGAAGGGATTAGTATTAGTGGAGAGGATTATCCAGTCGAAGGAGTGCCTCCCCCCCCCTCCCCCTTCATCCATCCATCCGCAGCATTGAAGGGGTCTTAGAGTGCCAGGCGATAAAGAGGAAACCCAGCCATGGGAAGCTCACTTAGACACACTCTTTGAACATCCTCCTAATCTGAACCACCTCCATACTCCTCTCCTCCCGCACCTCCTCACTCTGCAGCCCTCCCTCCCCCTCCTCATGTCATTACATTTCTATTTTTCTGGTCCAGCCTCTCTGTATTATTTTCCTCCTTCTTTAGAATCTCTTGTTTGATTCATCTGTACCTCATCTTAAGTTAAATATGACCTTTTAATACATTTCAGAGGTTGTTAATTTTTGCTAACAGATCGTTGCTAAGAAGAACAGACCGTTGCTAAGGAGGATCAAGGGACAATGTGCAGTCATAAGAATCCGCAGAAAGAAGTCCGGTCAGTTTCAGCAAGTGGTACGTGGAATGGACAATTTTTTCTTAGCCTTAGCAATAAGATCATTTTAAAGTAAATAAAATCGTCTTGAATCAATATTGTGAGTCAAATCCTTTGATCCATCGCTTCAGACTCCATGATCTCCCTTTTCTATTTTCATTAATGACGCCTCGTTGCACATTATCCCTTACATATACTATTTATTATATGTTAACTCTACAGCGTGGGATTAATTAAAGATGGTGCACTCCTCACAGCAGCTTCTCTTCAGCCTGTTCGCCTCACAATGCTTGCCTGTCAAAATAGATTATGTAAGGGGTTGGCTCGCGTCCCTCCATGGTTAACAGGTTCAGACACCTTTTTATCCCCCTCTGGCTTAACTTCTGACACCAACGCGTCAGTTATTTCACCTCCCGTGACACAGGATCAGATACATGAAGCCTTTTTCAAAACCAAACTGGAGTTCGGAAAATAATCCCGTTTTCAGGGAGTTGGTTTGGAGAACATTTAGAGGCTTTTCAGTGGGTTGCAGAATCTGAAGTAAGTTAATTAAAATCTCATGAAAGCAAAGGCCAGAGGTCTGACCTCTACAGCAAGTGTATCCATGTGTGCTGTTAAACAGTGTTTGAGTTAATATCAAGCCAAGTTGTTTTAGGCCTACATAACAAAAAATAGTAAAATGAGAAAACACAATGGTAATACAGAGCTACAGTATCATACATTGGTTGGGTTCAGGCAATGCAATTCCAACTATTAAGCTCCTAAAAAATGCATCTTGGCACATGAAAATGCCTGGCGGAGCCCTCCTGCTCTAAGTTGACCTGTAGACACACTACTACACTACACACTGTGAAGTCCACTGAGACAAATGTAACATTTGTGATATTGGGCTATATAAATAAACATTGATTGATTGATTGATAGACCTTTGTTAGAAATGAGAATTAATTCTCTACAAACCGAGGGAATGACTAGAATGAAAACAATTCTAGGGATGCACATGCTTTAAAACTCCACTAAGGTTATCAACCAATGATCATCCTGTTTTATCACTATCATTATAAGGCTTCAGACAGGGCAAACTGCACCTACTGCACGTTTACGCAAGCATAACAAATGGTTGATGTTGTGAATATAAACAACACACCTTTGGTAGTTTTAGGCAAGTAAACTATATGGTTAAAAAATAATTGTTTTAATTAAATAAGTATGTCTTCCCCATCCTGAATACGACCTATGTCTTCCGCTTTCTTTCAACTTTTATCGTCCCTCTCCTTTAATCTACTAAAGGCAAAAAGGCTTACAGTGTTACAATAGCAAAGGTACAGTGCAGATAAAGGCAACAAGTTAAATGTAAAAATAAAAATAAATAAATACAAAATAAAGAATAGACTAACATAATTAACAAAGAGAAAAACATACAATAAAAAAAACAAATAAATAAAAATAAAACAAGATTACATAATACAAAATAAAAAAACATTCATGGTAATTAATTAGCAACATTGTAAAAAAGTGATCAAGTATTGTAAAGTTTGTTATGTAACTTAAGTTGCATACTTAAGTTAAGTCCATTACATAAGTAAGTTAAGTATGTTACATTATTTAAAATAAGTCAACGTGATATTTGGTCTCCTGGGTGTAAGTGATTTAGGTTAGGTTTGGTTTTACCCATTCCTCCACCCCCACCTCCACCTCCACTTAATGCAGACTTCGATGATCTTCTCTGTCACCTGAGTAATATATTTGCTGCCATCATCCTTACTACGGCCACTAGAGGTCGTAACCTCAGAACTTTGAACTGGCTCCAGTTTGCTAATAGATCTACCGAGGGCCATACAACCTCACATATGTTCGCAACGGCATCAGATAAGGGCCATATAACATTACCATTCAAAGCGGGTAGTTGGAGGGTGATGTTTCCATTCTTAGATCACAGACAAGATGGTTAAGCTTTCTAAACATAGAATAATTGTACTCTTACTTGTACCTTTTGCCCCCATGTAATGCTGCAAAATCTCTTATCTGGCAAAATTACAGAGGGGATCACCTCACTCAAGATCTGTGAAAATAGAAAATACAATCACACACATTATAATAGAAACAACAAAAGAAGAAATGCACATTTATAATGTGCAATATTAAATAAGTAAAAGAGAGAAGTTATTTTTTTTAATATTTTGTGTTTAACAGAGCTGTAATTTCAACATGTCCAAGCATCCTGTATCATAGCCATGCTAATAATGTTTATCAATAAAATCAGTCAAGATTTCAGTGATTTAAGAGTATTTGTGTGCAGATCACTCACCTTACAACACATACCATAGCGCGTACCAGAGTAGCTGTTGACTGTAGCAAAATGGCGGCCGGTGAGTTACGCTGGAAAATCTCCCATGAGCCATGTAGTGTTTATATTAGTGCTGTCAAAGTTAACGTTAATTTTGGCGTTTAATTTTAAACATTTAATGCATTAACATTTTTTAACGCAATTAATGTGGTTTTGTTTACTTCCGGTGGCGGCTGACTACTTCCGGTGGCGGCTGACTCATAACCTTTGGTCACTTGCGTGGGAAAACCGGCCAAACATCTATCCTAACTAAAGAAGAGTCTATGGTGGAAAGATGGATAAGGGCGGACTTTTAGGGGGAAAGTTTCATTTTAAAGAGTTGCCCGACGGCTCGTTGGACAAAACCAAGGCAATTTGCACAGTTTGCAAAGCCGGATTTAATTACCACAGAAGTAGCACGTCTTTAGCGTATCACCTCAAAGCAAAACACCTTGCTGAAATTACCTCCACGGGACCTCGCCAGTCTACACTACAGGAGTGTGGCACTCGTGGGCAATAACGAAACCTGTAAGTGAAAAGTTAACCAATTCCTTGGTTACTTGGATAGTTAAAAACTGCCGCCCAGTTAGTACAGTAGAGGATGATGGACTGAGATAAGTAATTTGTGTTGCATCGGGAGATACCTCTTATAATTTACCCTCGAGAGGAACCATTATGTCAAGAATACACACGTTGTATGAGGATGAGAGGGCACAGCGGACGAACATGCTTGAGCAAGCAAAGCACATCGCTGTCACAGGTGACCACTGGACGGCTGTCAACAACGATAATTATTTGGGCGTTACAGCGCATTTCATTGATCAAGACTGGACTCTGCAGTCGTTTGCACTTACTTTGAGTAAAACCGAGGAGCGACATTATGCCGAGGCATGTGCTAACCATTTTCTGGATGTTGCAAAGGAATGGGAAATCAAAGTTGACCACACTCGGCTCTGACAGCGCTCGTAACATGGTAGCTGCCGCGAGGCTACTTCCATTTGAACACCTGCCTTGCATGGCCCACAGTATGCAAAGAATGGTCACAGTCTCACTTAAAGACAGTGGATTTGAAAGTGTTCTGGCCAAATGTCGCAAGATTGTCGGGCACTTTAAACATAGTCCATCTAACGCTCAGGAATTAAACGAAGAGCAAGTTGCACACGGACTTAAGCAAGAATCACTTGCTCAGGACGTTGCAACAAGAAATTCTACGCTGGAGATGGTAAAGAGGATGCAGAGAAACAAATCTCCACTGACCACTACCTTGGCGCAGCAAAAGAGCAAGGTTGCCATGGTGACTGACCCGGAGCTTGCCAAACTGCAAAAGCTGGAGGAACTACTTGAACCTTGCAGGTAAGTTATTTATTTCTTGTTTCTCCTCCCTCTCTTTCTCCCCATCTCCTGTGTACAGTATATGTGTACCGTTTTCTCTCCCTCCCTCTCTCTCCATCTCGTGTGTGTGTATGTTGTTTCCTCTCTCTCCCTCTCTCTTTCACCTGTGTGTGTGTATGCTTCTCTCACTCACTCACTCACACCTGTGTGTGTGTGTGTGTGCGTGCGTGCGTGCAGGGCCGCCTTAATGCACGGGCTGACCTGGGCTGAATCCCAGGGGCCTACGGAGATCAGGGGCCTATCATGAGCCAATAAAAGAGTTTAAAAAAAAAGTGTAATTCAATATTAAAAATATTTAAAAAAACATTTAAATAAACCAAGTCTTGGCTTTCAGAATATGAAACTTTTATTTCCAAAATCACACGATAAATACATTTTTGAAGCTTGTAAAGGGAAGATGACAGCTCTCACTCGCCACTCACTCCCCCTCTCTCCGGCTGACATTATGAAGGTAAGGCGTTTGTAATCATAGATAACACGGCAGGGTCTGTTACATTTTGTTTTCATCTGATTTCAAATAAACAAAGTCTTGGCTTTCAGAATATTAAACTTGTTTCGGCAAATTCAGATAAATACAACTTTGAAGCTTCGGCATAATTACAAACGGAGAACGGAGTAACTTGACGTCACAGCAGGCATAACAACAGCCTGTGTTTCTCGAGAGTGTTTTCCCCGGGAAACAAACACAATACACACAAATGCAAAAATACACAAACACACACACGTATACACACACACACACTCGCGAGCTTCCCCCAGACCAGTAAACCAAACGAAAGTATTTTGATCATTTGCTCTGCTAATCAAGCAGATCGATGGATTCCAGAGATTTTTCTCAAAAATTATGACTCAGTGGGCACCACTTAACAGCCAATCAGAATGAGAATATGTTTAACATGTGACTTATTCAAATTGCGAGTGATTGAGTGACAGATGAAGATTGTTTAGGAGAAAAAGTTTGAGAAGAAAAAGTTTGAGAGTGGCGCTTGAAAAAGGAAATTGTTGAGGGAAAAGGAGTTTCAAGACAAGCAGCTATTACAAAACATGCCGAAGCTTCCAGGTTATTTTAAACCTGTAGGCCGGATGAGGAGGAAGGACAGATGAGTTCTGTACCGAGTGGCAGCGGTGCCGGCCACGGGGCCTCGGAGCCAAGTAGGCCGTCTGGTTCTGATAGCGACGGAGTAGCGGGAGAGGAAAAACAGACAGGAGGGACATTATCCGTTGGAGGAGATGGAGAGGACGACGAGGACTTGCTACGTGGAGGGGAGCCAACGGCAACCGGACAAATACATGAGGGAGGCCCGATACGTCACTCATCTGGAGGAGAGGACCAGGCGCGCGTAGAGCAGAGTGGAGAAGTGCGATCACAGAGCCTGCCGAGGCTATACATGACTTTCATTTGTTGTTCAGCCCCAGGGCCTGATGGCAGGTTAAGGCGGGCCTGCGTGCGTGTGTGCACTGGTTCTTTGTGTTGTTAAAAAAAGATTTACTGAAATGTTTAACACCTTGTGCTTCCCATTGCAGATATGTGACTGAACTGCTGGGGGGAGAGCAGTATGTCTCCTGTTCAGTGGTCTTGCCAGCATGGTGTAGTCCTAAACGATAACTGGGGATTCTGGGTAGTGTAGTGTCTTCTGCCATCCTTTACTTTAAAAATATTTGTTTCTCCGAATCGAAGGGGAAAAATACAAAAGCATTTCACACAATTTAAACCAATCAATGGTGTGTAATTAACAAGGATAATCTGGTTTTTTTTAGTCGATGAGTAGTGCAGATATCACTGTAAAATCAATCGACAGTAAGGGGAATACTGACTTCCGGGTGTACAATTCTCCGTTATCCAATGAGAATGGACGCTCACATTGCCTTTAAGGGCAGCCGACACAAACGAATGCCGTGCTTCCATGAGCGTCAAATCCCGCCGCAGATGGGAATACATTGCAATCAGTTGAAAGCTATTTGCGTCCCTTTATGATGCTGAAGGAGCCTAGGAGCGTCACAACTGCACGCCACGGGACCCTGACCAAATGTTGCTCCTGGACGATTATGGAGTGAGAGTGTGTTGCTGTAGTAGTTGTTACATTTACTCATTTGTCATATGTAATAATAACCAAATAAAAGTAAATGTAACAACTACTACAGTGCAACAAAACAGGAAGATTAGATGTGGACTCTTAAACATAAGATCTCTAGCATCTAAAGCAGTAACCATTGGTTACATTTCGGCCCTTGGACAAATGTAGTTGGTGATCCCTGATCTAAAGCAATATTGGTAAATGATTTAATATCAGATTATAATATTGATATATGCTGTCTCACTGAAACTTGTTTCAGACATGAAGAATATGTCAGCATAAATGAAGCCACTCCACCGAGCCATATCAATACTCATATTGCCCGAGGCACGGGCCGAGGAGGTGGAGTTGCAGCAATCTTTGACTCAAGTTTACTTATCAAAACTAAACCAAAATTAAATTATACCTCCTTTGAAAGCCTCGTTTTTAGTCTTACGCATACGACCTGGAAAACTTTGCAGCCAATCTTATTTGTTACACTGTACTGTGCACCAGGTCCTTATTCAGAATTCTTATCAGAATTCTCTGAGTTTTTATCAACTTTGGTTCTTAAAACAGATAAAGTAATTATCGTAGGTGACTTTAATATTAATGTTGACGACGATTAAAATAGCCTTACTGTTGCATTTAACTCTATATTAGATTCTGTTGGTTTCTGTCAGAGTGTAAATAAACCAACCCACTGTTATAATCACACTCTCGACCTTGTTCTGACTTATGGTATTGAAATTAGTCGAACCACATAATCCTGCTTTTTCCGACCATTTTTTGGTAACTTTTGAAGTTCTATTACGAGACTACAAAGCATTAGTCAAAAGCTCCTGCAGCAGAAACCTATCTGTTAGTGCTACAGCTACATTTAAGGAAGAGATTCCACCAAAACTTAACTTGATAGTGTTAGAAATTAAAATCAATGTTTTATGGCATAATGTACCTTAAACATACCGTCAGTTTAAATGCTATTTTATTCTGGAAAAAACCGGAAGTTCTCAATACCAAGCTTTTATTCTGAAAATCCGTCACGACGACATCCGGGACTACCGCCCATTAGTATCATTAAAGTGTCTATTGACGCCGTTAACATGTATTACATATAAAGTTATGAAAGAGATAAGGAGGAGAAAAGGCATGTGGAAGTAAGCAATGAATGTAAAATGTGGAAATCCTCTGTTTAACGCGATATCGGACACAGGCGAACGAGGGGGGAAGTCCCCTGCGTCACTACAGCTCCCAGAGAGGAGGAGCGAACAGCCAGCAAGCGGGAAAGACGAATGCTTGGGAGGTCTCTGCTGCACGACCATCACAGGGAGAGGAAGGCTGCAGCCTTTCTCCTCCAACTGAACAATATCCTGCTTGTAACATTACCGCGCTTTTTATTAATTAAAGTACCAATTTTGAACCTTCTCAGAGACTCCATTTAGTCTCCTTTTTTAAGCTTCTTACCTGGACGCGAGAATAACGAACACAGCATAACAATAGCATGTCTGCATGTAAGGGAGGAAACTTATACAAAATGTACACCACCCCAAATTGATAATTTTGTTGATAGTGCTACAGATGCCCTGCGAATAAAATTAGACTCTGTTGCTCCTTTGAAAAAGAAGAAAATAAAACAACATAGATTAGCTCCATGGCATAAGGCCGAAACCCGCAAAAATAAAGCAAAAGTCGAGACAAATTGAAAGGATATGGCGTTCCACTAAACTTGAAGAATCTCGTTTAATTTGGCATATTACTCTCAATGAATATAAGAAAGCACTGCGTAAAGCGAGAGCAGCCTACTACTCTTCATTAATAGATGAGAATAAGAATAATGCAAGATTTCTTTTCAGCACTGTAGCCAAGCTGATTATTGTGGCTGAGAGCCACAGCTCTATTGAGCCTTCTATTCCCATAGCACTCAGTAGTAATGATTGTATGTGCTTTTTTTAATGATAAACTTGTTACTCTTAGAAACAAAATTAATGACCTCTTGCCTTTGACCAGTATAGTGTTATCAACAGCTCCCGGAAACATAGGTTCTAATATTACACTAGATAGTAAACTAGAATGCTTTTCAGCCATTAACCTTGAACGATTAAATTAAATGATTCTCTCTTCTAAACTATCAACGTGTATCTTAGACCCGATTCCAACTAAGCTGTTAAAGGAAGATTTTCCATTAATTAACACTTCTTTACTAAATATTATTAATATGTCTTTATTATCAGGCTATGTTCCACAATCATTTAAAGTAGCAGTGATAAAACCTCTTCTTAAAAAGCACAACCTCGATCCAGAGGTTTTAGCCAATTATAGACCTATTTCTAATCTTCCGTTCCTCTCAAAAATTCTTGAGAAAGCAGTCACAAAACAGTTGTTTGATTACTTAAAAAACAATGATTTATTTGAAGATTTTCAGTCTGGCTTTAGAACACATCATAGCACAGAGACAGCTCTGGTTA
The DNA here is from genome assembly GCA_036324585.1 of Champsocephalus esox. Classification (NCBI taxonomy): domain Eukaryota; kingdom Metazoa; phylum Chordata; class Actinopteri; order Perciformes; family Channichthyidae; genus Champsocephalus; species Champsocephalus esox. The sequence continues at coordinate 9,268,730 of CM070495.1, read as the reverse complement.
AAGTCACATATTACTTTCTAATAGCCTCAGACAAAGGACTTTTCTCTATTCTTGCTGTGTCGGTCTCGTGGAGAGACCGGCCCTTCAGCAACAAGGTCCCAATCCAGGGTGCCTCTTCCCTAGACTGCGACGGAATGGAGAAGCTCGGCCTGCTCCGCATGCCGCCCATGGAACCACTGGTAGCGGCTCACCTTCTACCAAAGATGGGCCTGTCACCAAGCAGGAACCCCACGCTGCCAGCAAAGTCGGACCGTTTCAGTCAGCAATGACTGAAAAGTCCTACAAAGCTGCAGTGTTGTCCGCCAGGGCCCTGAATGTGTCCTCGCTGCTAACCGCCTACCAAGTGGAGCCCTGCGAGGACCTGTCGAGTAACCTGGGGGCAGCCACTCTGGACGAGATGGCAGCGGTGACGGACATTTGTCTCCGTGTCCAACGCTGCGCCGTCCAGGGCAAGGTAATGGGGATCATGGTGGTGCAGGAAAGAGCGAGATGGCTCAACCTCACCACTCTCCCAGACCGGGAAAAGGAGGATGTGCTGGATATGCCCATCGTTCCCGAGGGAATTTTCAGCTCCGCTCTCGCCTCCATGCAAAGGAGGTGTGAGACGAAAAAGAGGGAGGACGAGGCACTCCACCTCTGCCTCCCTCGAAGGGTCCAGCCGCTGCTTTCGCAGCAGCAGTCCCCTGCCCAGGCTGCCTCAAACTCTGCTCGGTTTAAAGCACCGAAGACGCAGAGGCAGCAGCCCACCCCGAGTCTCCAGCCCAGGCTGGAGACAAGGGCAAGCTGGCCTAGAAATTCTCCGGTTCCGGCTGCAGCTCAGCCTCAGCCAACCCAGAATTTCGGCCAGCAGTTGAGGAAGAAGAAGCGAGCGGCGTGACAGCCTCTCCTTCTTCCCTCCGTGAATGTGTTCCCACCGCCTCGAGAGATGCCTAAACACCATCCTCAAGTCCGCACAAACACATGTCACACGTTGATTGATTCCTCTGTCATAAAACATTTGCCGCTGACGCATCCAGGCTTCAGGCCGAGGGCGCAGCTCAAAAAGATGAAAAGAAAATCAATAAAACCAATAAACAGCCCGCCAATTTTTTTTTCCCCTTTTGAGAGCAGCTACGGCATCTCTCAACAGGCGGATTATTGACGGGTCTGTGAAGGCACCACCGCCACGCGCAGTGCCGGCTGGGGCTTTAAGGGCACCACCGCCACACGCATGCGCAGTGCCGGCTGGGGTCGTGAAGGCTCCACCGTCACACGCATGCGCAGTGCCGGCTGGAGCTGTAAGGGCACCACCGCCACGCGCATGTGCAGTGCTGGCTGGAGCCATAAGCGTGACATCTCAGCTGGCTCTAAGGAGCATACAGCAGGAGATACTCACAACGTCTGCCTGGATTTCTCAAAACAGTTACACATTATCTGTTTTCACAAACCCAGAGAGAGTCAACCCATATTCTGGAGAGAGAGGTTCTCTCTCTCCTAGAAAGAAGGGTTTTATCTATGATGCCCGCCGAGCAGAGTCAGATTACGCAGACAAATGTCCTCGTAAAGCACCCGCTCAACATGGGTCTCAGAATAAAACTAAACCCTGCGCGCCACGGCGTGCGGAGAGTATTGGTTATTATGTAATGCGTAGTGGCACTACACCCGACTTTTCTAGTACGGGACGCGCCTACGGGTGGTGTCCTTTCACGGAAGGTGGTCACCACGGACGCATGTCAGACAGGCTGATAGGGTATTTACGAAGGTCGCCCGGTGAGAGGTCTCTAGAGCAGAGACTTCTAGCGGGCGCACGTAAATCACCCGGAGCTTTTAGCGGTGTTCCCCACCCTAAAACGTTTCCTGCCTTCTCTCAGAGGACACCATGTCCTCGTGAGGTCAGACAACACGATATCGTGTATGAACCACCAAGGGAGGTTGCGTTGTCTCCAGTCACACACACTGGCACACAAACTGATCCTTTGGAGCGGCAGACTTCTCCTCTCTCTGAGAGCGACACAGGTACCGGGAGTGATGCACCTCGGGACAGAACTACTGTCCAGAAGTGCACCACTCTATGCAGACTGGACTCCACATCCAAGGATCGGGAGTCCGCTGTGGGTGCGTTACGGCGGAGCCGCGTTAAATCTGTTCGCATAAAGAAAAAATGCTCAATGACAGCTGTTCTCTTTAATGCACGATTTAAACGCACTGTTAGGCGGGTACGCACTCGTACACGATTGACCTCCGGGTCCTCTACGCGTTCCCACCCCTGGCTCTGTTACCCTCAACTCTGGTCAGAGTGAAGGAGCAACGCCACACAATTACTCTGATGTTTCCGCCCTAGCCCGCAACGTACGGGCTGGCGGAGATATATCAGCTGTTGTGCGGGCAGCCATGGCAGCCCCCACCACGCAGGGACAGATTGTCTCAGGCGGGGGGGGCGATCCTTCACCCACGCCCAGAGCGTGGGGCACTATGGGCCTTACCCGTGAGTGGTACAATCTGAATACAGTGGGACTCCCTCAGAAGCTGATAAACACTATTCAGAGTGCGAGAGCTTCCTCCACCAGGTCTCTTTACAACTGTGGAGGGTGTTTGAAGAGTGGTGCCTTCAAGAAGGACACATCTCCTTTCAATGTCCTGTCGGGGGGATTTTATCATCTCTACAAGACTTGATCGACAAACAGAGCTTTCTCCACGATCAAGGTGTACCTGGCTGCTATTGCTGCATGCCATGTGGGCTTTGAGGGTAAGACGGCTAGCCAACATCCTTTGGTCCGCCGTTTTATGAAGGGAGCTCGCAGGCTCCTCCCTGCCTCCAGGTCGCTGGTGCCCTTATGGGACCTGACAGTGGTTTTGAATGGGCTCAGAATGACCCCATTTGAACCCCTGGAAGGAGCTGACATGAAACATCTGTCACTCAAGACAGTGCTGTTTCTGGCCCTGGCATCCACCAAGCGGGTCAGCGATATTCATGCACTGTCTGTACATCCCTCATGCACTCAGTTCGCCCCAGGGCAAACAAGAGTGTTGTTGAAACCCAACCCTGCCTTTACACCAAAGGTGGTTGGTTCGTGTACCCCCATTGACATTGAGGCATTTCCTCCGCCGCTGGTTTCCTCCGGGGAGCAGCAGCAGGATCTGTTGTGTCCAGTCCGGGCTTTACACACATATATGGACATATCAAAGGAGCTTCATCTTAATGACCAACTCTTCGTGTCCTGGGCTAACCCTCACAAGGGTAAGCCTGTTACTAAGCAACGGCTCTCCCACTGGATTGTGGAGGCAATTGCTTTGGCCTATACGAGTCAGAATTTGCAAGCACTTTCGGGTCTGCGGGCTCACTCGACTCGGGGCCTGGCTACATCCTGGGCTTTGTTCAAGGGTGTTTCCATCCAAGACATCTGTGCAGCGGCGAGCTGGTCCTCGCCGCTCACTTTTGTCCGCTTTTACAGGCTAGATGTCTCCGCTCCAAGCGTGGCCTGAGCAGTGCTGGGCACCTTGTTGAGTCGGGACTCTACCTGTTAAATTCTGGTTGATCGGTGATTTTCGAGATAAGCTCGTCTGGCAATACGGGAGCTACAATATCCCATAGTGAGACATCGAACGGAGTGTTATGAATGAGAACTATAGGTTACTTACGTAACCCCAGTGTCAGAGTAACATGAAGTGAGATGTCTCACCAGACGGCCCTCCTTGCTATGGTGAAGCGAGCAGAGGTGCTTATTTTGAATGACGCATGCGTTGTGGCGCAAGTTACTTATAGGGGGTGATTTCCCCTGACGCTGACGTCAAGATCATCAGCCAATCAGGATTGGCGTAACGAGATTGATGCTTCTGTTTGTTCCGCGATGAGGCGAATCCCATAGTTAGACATCTCACTTCATGTTACTCTGAGTCTGGGGTTACGTAAGTAACCTATTGTTTTAATAAGTCGTATTGCTCTTTTTTGTAGAATAAATAGGGATTGTGTTGTAGCTTTATAATGACTGCCCCAAGCCTCTGCACAGTAAATTAAATAAGGTAACACCAATGAACAGTAAAGAATGTAGAGGGAATTATGATCAAGAATCTGTTTTGCCCTGTTTAATATTGCAATACTTCTTGAGACTTTGGAATGAATATGTTGTATGTGTGGTTTCCAGCTCAGTTTCTCATCAATTGTGATTCCAAGGAATTTATGTTCTTTAACTCTCTCAATGTAAATCCCATCTATCTTAATGGTTGCTTGTGTATTGCTATTTCCAAATTTGATTAATTTGGTTTTATTCAAGTTAAATGATAAGTTATTACTGTTTAGCCATAACTTTAGTTTGCATATTTCAGCTGTGATCTCTTCCAATAGTAGCTGTACATTGTCCCCAGAACAAAATATATTTGTGTCATTAATGAAGTATGTAGGATGACTCAATTTTTTACAATAATATTTAGTATGCTCCATATTCCTTTAATGTTGTTTTTATTTTCCGTTAGTATTCACTTTTGCAGGTCCTTATTATAATTGTTAATTTATTTTTATATAGTTTTTATATCTAATCTCTTTATGGGCTGTCTTTCATTTTGACACACAGAACAATGGGGGCTATCCACCCTTATCCACAATGTAAAATCTGCAGCAGGTTCAGCTTTCAGAACAATGTACTGTAAAGTAATTCACACAGCCTCTTTCCTCTTCTCTCTGTGAGGAGCAGCAGGTTCATCTTTAACAAAAAACTAAAATGGCATTCATTTTTTTAGTAATAGATTTATTTATTTTCTTATCAAGAGACTACCAGAATGTGTATTTTATATGTTGGTATTTCAAAAAATCCCCCCAGACCCCCCTGCAGGGGTTTGGTCTTCAGCATGTCGACTTGTTCACCTGTGGGGAAATTGAAGGATTGGCTCCAGGTCACCCTTTTTATAGACAAATGTGCCTTTTTATTTCATACAGTGCAATGTTGATTCCAGAAACTTGATGACCATCATCAGTTTACACTTGTTTAAAAAGCATACTGTTGTTCTGTGAAGGGATATAATCTGCCTTTCATGGCACAAACAATGTTGAGGATGTGGGTTTATTCCCATGTACTTCACTTTACTTAAAAGTGGATGCTGAGAACTGAGAAGCATATATTACTGCACTTTTTTGAGTATTATATTATATCTTTGGGTCGCGATTTGTTGACGAGGGAAACAAGTGGGTCCTGAAGCAGACCAGTTGAGAAACACTGGTTTAACTCACACCTGTTGCTCTCGATGTAATTTTGCTGAAAAAAGGAGACAGGGAAATATTCTAAACCTCATATATGGCGTTTTACTGTCAAGGGGGGGCGATATAGCGTGTATGTAATTACATTGCAAATACTGACTTGAGCCCCACCACTGTATGGGTTAGCCCTACCATAGATTACCCAACACAAATACTCTGGAGCCGCCACTGCCTCTTGCTAACACTTGGTGCCACTACAGTACGAGTTTACCTTGTGCCGTTTGGATCAGTAATGTGTTCCAGAGACACATGGTGTTATAGTTACTGTTCTATTCAGGGGGTAACACTGGATTTACCTCTGAATGACACACAGCCGACAGTCCTGAGACGCCAGGACTAACTGCCACTAACTGCAAGTATGTAATCACGGTGATCACATGCTCCTTTTCAATGACTGTTTTGCACTTACAGTACAAGGTAATGCATTGAATCATAAATCACAGTAATTAAATGCTTTTCATTCACTTTAAGCAGTATAATTAAGTATTTTTTAAATCAGTAGTTGAATAGAAAGTGAGCTGTGTGAAGTGAGTGTTCTTCTTCAATCATACTTCTGTGAAAGAGCTTTTCACTGACACTAGATCAGCGGTCACCAAAAGGATTAAATGGTCACGCCAGGCCACACTGACCACTATACAGTACAAGCTTAATAGATTGGATGCTGCTCTACAAGCTTCAATGGGGCAAAAAATAAAGTGGCTGAGTTGGGCTTATTTATTTACACTTGTACAAATTGGATTTCAAAAATAACACTATCAGGGCAATCACAGTGCCATTAAAGACTTTCACCACATATAAGAAGTGAAAACAAAGACAGTGAATCCATGTAAGAAAAAACCTCTCACTACAAACAGAAAACAAAAGTAAAAATGCATAAATGGTGGCTTCTGATTATATCTGGGCAAGATGGCTCTTACTCTTTTACAGGTGTCATACTGTAGATGGTGGATGTGGACAGACCTACTGTCAGTAGCACTATGTCAGAGAGTGTTAAGGAGATTGACCCGCTGGGTGACATGGCCAGATTCACTCAGGATTCTTTTAGAAGGAACGTTTGCTTAAGCCTGCTCATGGTCAGCTGCTTTAAAGTTACAATCTGTGCCTTTAGATTTGTATGTTTTAATTGTATGATAGTTTTATAATAGTTATATGTTTGCTCCTGTTTTCAAATGTATTCCTTTTACTTTGTTTATAATGTACACTGAAGCAAATTCCATGTATGTTTAAACCTTGGCAAACAAGCTGTTTCTGATTCTCAAATAAATGTCTGTCTTTTACCTTTTAATAAAATGGGCCCTATTATGCATTTGGGGGGTTTTCCTCTCCTGTCGTGTGTTATATACGTCTTTGTGCATGTACTTTTTCTGCAAAGACTAACATCCCCAAGTTTCTTTCCCACACACTCCCCACTTTGTCACTGTTCTGATTTCTGTGTCTTTTTTCTGAGAGGAAAATATGGACACTTGGTATCATGCATCATGTCAGTCAAATAAAAGGCCACACTGTTTACTTGCAGGTTGCCACTGAAAGCTGCACGAATCAATATTTTGATATCAATAATTAATTGTATATGTGTGAATGTGCTGGCTCACAGAGAAAGAAGAGGACATGACTCTAAATACATGCTAAATGTTGTGGTGCCTTGGTAATGTACCTCAAGTGCTTGAATATTGGTTTGTTCTGATCATCTTCTCAATTCTGGCTGGTCGAAATAACATCTATACCTCTCTATATTTGTCTTATCAAATTTGACATACAACGTGAATATATATATATTTTAGTAAGAATGATATAATCTGTTTATAATTGTAAATGTATATTGTATGTAGACATACATTTAGATGTATATTTTGTTAAAAGAAAACAAAAATGTTAATTTCGTTTTTGGGCAACACACTCTCACTCCCTAAGCGTCCAATAGCGACGTTTGGTCAGTGCCATGGCGTCCAATTGTGACGCTCCTAGGCTCCTTCAGCGTCATAAAGGGACGCAAATAGCTTTCAACTGATTGCAATGTATTCCCATCTGCGGGATTTGACGCTCATGGAAGCACGGCATTCGTTTATGTCGGCTGCCCTTAAAGGCAATGTGAGCATCCATTCCCATTGGATAACGGAGAATTTTACACCCGGAAGTAAGTACTCCTCTTACTGTCGATTGATTTTACAGTGATATCTGCACTACTCATCGACTAAAAAACACCAGATTATCCTTGTTAATTACACAACATTGATTGGTTTAAATTGTGTGCAATGCTTTTGTATTTTCCCCCTTCGATTCGGAGAAACAAATATGTTTTCTGAGTAAAGGATGGCAGAAGACACTACACTACCCAGAATCCCCAGCTATTGTTTGGCCTACATCATGTGCTCTGTTTGACAAACCCCGTTTTTTTCACCATTCATTCCGATGGCTGGCGTCTATGTCACGCGATCTTCAAATTTCTCCCTGCAGAAAAAGAAAACATGGCCGAAATTCGTTTTATTCTCGGTAGAAAATGCCTATTTTAAAGTTAGTTTGGCCATTAAAATGCGTTTTGATGTCATTTGATGCGAGAAATATGAGTTGTTATTTCAGATTATGTGTGCAGTGGATGTACATGATCTTTAGTTTGCTAGTTATTACGAAGATTACTTCAGGAAATCGCGACGTTTTCATTGTTACCAAGGTGGTTGCTAGGGACGCTGCTATCGATATTATTTCTGTTATGTTGTGTAACTGTTTAATGGTGTTATCTTTATTGCTACCCCCTTCCCCGTCAATGTATAGTGTTGGTCCACAGCCTAAACATATTAGTTTAACAAAATCCGCATCTAAAGATAGCCTACGTTATTTCCCCCCTGTGCAATTCCAGTCTCACATCTCAGAGCACATCGTCATTAACAAATACCGGAAACAGACCAAAATAATAATAATAATAATAATACCTTATTCCGAGTGTGCTTGCTTTTCTCTTTGAAAGTCATCACATAACGGCATTGTAATACACGGTTCGGCTGCATTACATATTACATATCTGCCGTAGTTCTGTATTTATAGAGCCCTGATGAGAAGACTAACATGAAGAACTGAAAACGTGACGTGGATCATAAATATATCAGCCATTAAACAACATCTTACATTTATTTTCACACAATACGTCTCCTTGCAGTATCAACACTAATTTGGCTCACTTTTATATTTGATCCAATTGGTAGATAGGCTGTATTTACACCATAAAGGTGCACAGCTGATATAAAGGGACACCTGGTGGTTAAAGCATGTTATTGAATTTCAATATTTTTATTATTAGATATTAATACGATCCCTATAAAGTATATTCATTACTCGTTATTCTCTACAAATTGTTAATTAAAGACTGTATGTAATGACTATTTTGCACATCCCTTTCAAGATTTCAAGATTTTCTAAGGTTTATTGACATATCATATAGGCCTACACAACTGTGGTGTAGTTCTGCACTGAATGAAAAACTTGGGTTGCAGGTTCCTCAATAGTGCATTTCAAGACATCTATCAATATTTGTGCATACCTCCAGCAATGTTAACTATGTTGAAGCACTTATTTTAACTGATATTATACATAATGTATTATACTCTTATAAGATGTATGTAGATATTTCATCTCCGGCCTTGTCAGGTATTGAACAATCAATAAATAAAGAACACAGAATTGTTGAATATAAAACACAGAATTTATGTGATTATACTAAATGATTTTCAAATAAACACAACTGCATATTTAACTGTTACACATGCTGATGTAACGCAAATGTTCCAACTTGGGATCAATAAAGTATATCTTATCTTAAGCTGATCGATGGCTACTGCCATATTTGCAAAATGTGCCTCTGAACCTTGACAAGTGCATGTTTCAGGCTTATCAATTAATGTAATGTAATGTTATCACAGGGGTCACACACATAAGACCAGCTGTTAAATAAAGCTCTTCTGACCTTAGCTGGCATGTGGGTATACGGTATATATTAATACTGCCCATAATGGGCACAAGCAATTTTCACCCATTTATTAATTATATGTTTTAAATGTGAGTGTTTCCTGTCCCCTAAACCTCCAGGGATGTACACAGTTTAATACTGGCAACTTCTTATTATGGGAAATACGAAAACATATTTTAAAACTACAACTCCCAGTAGAGACGTGCCATAGAGAACATGTTGCGAAACAGAATAGCCAGCATGTGTAGTTCTGGGGTGGGGACGCGGTGGACCCGTTCAAATCCAGTTTTGGACAGTCTGCCGTGGTTCCATCCCATTTCAAGTGCTGTTCGAGAATCGGCTTAACCCTCGGAGCACACTCTCCAATCACAGAGCTTGAGGATTATCACAGGGTTTGTCAAGAGCACATGGTGTAGTCCAAACGATAGCTGGGGATTCTGGGTAGTGTAGTGTCTTCTGCCATCCTTTACTCCTGGGAATGGACGCTCACATTACCTTTAAGGGCAGCCGACATAAACGAATGCCGTGCTTCCATGAGCGTCAAATCCCGACGCAGATGGGAATACATTGCAATCAATCAGTTGAAAGCTATTTGCGTCCCTTTATGACGCTGAAGGAGCCTAGGAGCGTCACAATTGGACGCCACGGACACTGACCAAACGTCGCTATTGGACGCTTAGGGAGTGAGAGTGTGTTGTTTTGGGAGAAGGGGTGGGGTTAAATAATTGTAAACTCCTTCCCACACCTTTTCTGATGTGCAATTATGTAGATAATTTGTTTATATATAATTAGGAAGTAAATAATATTTAGTTTATCAATTTGATACTGCTTACGTTTCTACAGCATCATAATTCTCATTTCATTATTATTATTATTATTATTATTATTATTATTATTATAATACCCTGGGAAGCCCTCTTTGGAGTAAAAACCCTCCAAGATTCCTCGCCGTCCGGTAAACTGCATTAATCGGAGTCTTTACTCTAGGCGTAGTGTGTTCCCTGACAGTAATACGCCGGCCATAATGCCCCTGTACCCGCATAGCGCTCTGATAGCACTTCCTGCGGTTTATCACTCTCATCTGCGCATGCCCACTAGCTACCTCCTTTACAGGAGCTACAACTGGGGCAGCGAGTGGGGAATTTGTACGGTCAACATTGTGTGCGAGTGTAGAATTGTGGAAACAAATGACACTCAGACTTGGATTCAGATCAACATCTTTATTTGAGAAAGTATGGATCTGTGCATTATACAGGGAGGAGGCGGGATTCGCCCTTGCGTCCCGGGTAGATTTTCTCCCCCCGCCAGTCAGCTCCGCGAAGACCGAGCATCCCACCCGGCCGCTCTCTGCTGCTGAGGAGCCTGCAGAGGTCGGGCAGCCCGCCCCCGTGAGTGCCGGTACGCTGGCCACTCTATGGATCAGATTATTCATCTGACCGATGCAGCGGTCCGGATAATCGCTCCCGTCCTGAGGCGGGAGGGCGGGGGCGTCTGCCTGAGGGGAATCAGGGAGACACCCAGCACGCGGAGATTATTGGCCGCAGCTGCCATCTGTGCTCTGAGCCTGAATATTTTTTCAAAATACTCCAAGGTGTTTCGGTCCCATGTCAGCGGGGGCAGAGGTTTCTTTCTCTCCGCCCAACCAGCTGCCTGCAAAAGCAGATGGGCCGCCATGCTCTCATCGAGGGGGGGCACACCGGGACACGCCGTATCCGAGCGGCCCTGCACCCTGATGATACACGCCATGGCTGTGATTGGGGCCTTCTTCCTCAATGGCCGCCACCACATCGCCTCCACACACTGCCAGATATCTGGCAATGGGGGCAAGACGTAGGCCGGCTGTGCCGTCTGCACCGTAAAATCCCTGCCTGGGCGAACGGTAAGCCTACAAGCTCCGCCGCCAGGGTCATCACCGCCGGGAAGTCCAGACGCACAGACCTGTGTACCTCATGGCCGCCGGACCCAAAGGTACCAGACAACGAGGCGTCCTCGTCGTCTTCCTCCTCTGCGAACGTGGCCACCCGGCCCCTCGGGAGGGTGAACTCGAATGGGACCTCATCATCCAATTCATCCATCTCCACCACCTCGAGGTCCTGATCTTCCACCTCCACCTGCGGGCCGAACTGCACCTGGAAATGAATGCCACAATGTCGGCGGCTCAGCTGAGGGATCATCCGGCAGGCGTTACAGGCCGGCGACTGGCCTAGGCCGTCTTCGGCATGGTCCGGCCCCAGGCACCGGAAGCACAGGCGGTGCGGATCAGCCCCGGCGATCAGGCCAGGGCATGACGGGCAGGTCCGGTGCTCAAGGAGTGGTGAGTCCATGCTTTCTTTCTCTTTCTCTTATTCTATGCTCAGTGTATCACTTCCGCTCGCTGAAGAGAAAGGGATGACAGTCAGGAGGCGAGGCCTCCTTTTATACGGTGAGATGCGCGCACATTCAAGTAGTCCCGCCCCGGGCCGGCTACGTCTATAGAAGTCTCAGTAGGTGAATGCTTGCATGATAAGGTAGTACCCATAGAGTCCAGTAGAGGGATATAACTTATGATGACATCAGAGGTCAGAAATAAAAGATCACGTAGAAACAAATTGCATCCCCTCCCCCTCCCCGTTGACAGTACACGACCGATGAGCGACGAGGGAAAAGTTCCGACTGTCCCGATGGCCGATCAGAACCTATTGGTAGAGTCAGGCACACAAGTCCGTTTGAGTGTGTGTGCCGGTGTCTGACCGATCACTGCTAGCCCACTGCTAGCCCACTGCTAGCTCACTGCTAGCTAAGTAGATTACTTTCCCTGCTGTTAGGCTACTTAGCTGGCATTGTTATGGATTTAAAGTTTAACTAGCCAATGGGGACTGGGGTGTTTGTGTCAGAATCGAAAACAAAAAATGAAGGAGCGCAACCGAGAGAGCTGCAGCGAGAGCAAAAGTCTGATCATTGAGAAAGAAGCAAAGAGAACTGAAAACAAAAACCTATGTTAAAACAAAGAAAAAATACTGATACTTTACATGATTACACAAATGATTTGTTTGCAACTTACAGTTTCATTTTTTAAATAAAATGTATTTTGCTTGACTCGATTTTTTTTCTCTTAAACTCTTAGTTTTGCTTGATTCTGAGAAAGTACTGCTTTATCTTAATGACACAAAGGTGATTCCATATATATGCACCTTTTCCATTTTATTGAAAGCTGATGAAGTAATGTACAAAACACAAATAATTGGAGGAAAAAAAGAGGGCAGGATCTCTAATTTGATTGAAACTGGTCGTGTAAGAAAATGGGCATAAAAGTGCATATTCTTCTAAAAATGTACTTAACTTGAAGCAGTAGTATGAAGAAGGTTCACAACTCCATCAGCACTGTGCTGCTTTTCTTTCCCTCTCCAAATCTATTTTGTAGGAGTCAATCAATCAATCAATGTTTATTTATATAGCCCAATATCACAAATGTTACATTTGTCTCAGTGGTCTTCACAATGTGTACAGAATATCAGTATGACAATATGACACCCTCTATCCTTTGATCCTCACATCATACAAGGAAACACTTCTGGAGAAAACCCACAGTTTAAAGGGAAAAATGGGAGAAACCTCAGGGAGAGCAACAGAGGAGGGATCCCTCTCTCAGGACGGACAGACGTGCAATAGATGCCGTGCGTAAATTGAAAAGATAATACATTTGCAACATAGGTAGTCCAAATGTTTGGAAATGCATGCGTGTATAATAGGAAGATGAATCCACGAGGATATCCATCCAGGACCGATGATCCAGGACCACAGCCACGACTCGCGATCCAGGGCTCTCGATCCGGACACAGGACCGCAGGATCATCCATGTCCCGGGATCCCGGCGTATACAGTATAGACACCAAAAAGAAAGAAATGTGGGGAAGCTGGGTTAATCGGAACATGAGAGGACACAGGTATAGACAGAGAGAAGGAAGAAGTAAGAAGTCCCCCTACAAACTAAGCCTATATCAGCAAAACTAGGGGCTGAATCTAATCAGCCCTAACTATAAGCTTTATCAAAAAGGAAGGTCTTAAGCGCACTCTTAAAAACGGATAGGGTGTCTGCCGCCCGAACACAAACTGGAAGCTGATTCCACAAATGTGGAGCTTGATAAGAAAAGGCTCTGGCTCCCATTGTACTTTTAGAGACTCTAGGAACAACCAACAACCCTGCATTCTTGGAACGCAATGCCCTAATAGGACAGTAGGGTATAATGAGTTCTTTCAGGTAAGATGGCGCCTGCCCATTAAGGGCTTTGTAGGCGAGAAGAAGAATTTTAAATTCTATCCTGTGTTCTATAGGGAGCCAGTGTAAGGCAGCCAGAACAGGAGTAATGTGGTCCCTTTTCCTAACTCTGGTTAGTACACGAGCCGCAGCATTTTGAATCAGCTGAAGCGACTTAACTGACTTCTTGGTACACCCTGATAATAAAGAGTTACAATAATCCAGCCTTGAAGTAACAAATGCATGGACTAGTTTCTCTGCATCGTTTTGAGGCAAGATATGCCTGATTTTTGCAATGTTACGTAGATGGAAGTACTGTAGGCGGTCCTTGAAATTGATTTCAAGGAGTGAATGAAAGTCTTTATCTTGGGATAGTTATCTCACTTTAGATGGAAACTTTCCATTTCCTTTTCAGTGTTAGCAGAGGACAAACATTATTAAAAACATTTCTCAGAGCTGGAGAATATTATTGAGTGTGTTGACTTGTGTACTGAAGCTGAATGTTGCCGGTGAAAACAGGGCTGGCCGTTGGTCAGGAGGCCGATAGAGAGGAGGAAGGGGCCGATGGGACAACAAAAAGCATCTGAACTCCATTAACCCTCAGCTATGTATATCACCCTCAGTCTGTCAGTCGGTGGAGGAGTCAGGGACGGGCAGAGATGCTTTGTATTTCATTTCTTTTGAGATGGTGGATGCTGCTGGAAAGGAAATAAAAACATCCTTTGGTTGCATCCCATGTTATATATTAGATCAATATAACAGAGCTGTCCTTGTGAGGGGCCATCTTCTGAAGTTGTCTTGGAGAAAATGAAGCTCTCAAGTATGTGAGCATAAAGAATGTTTTTAAAAAGGCACTGTGTGTTCGATTTCATGATATCATAGGTCTTTTTCTTTTCTCCAATAGTGTTTAATGGAGCTCTGATAAAACTTGTTTTTAAATGCAAACTAACATCCTTAAATAGACTCAAAATATGGAGTACGATGGTTTAGTTTTAGATCCTTCATATCAATAAATTTGTTTTTAGGGTATCTTAAAGGGGACCTATTATGCAAAATGTACTTTTTGATGTATTTTATACATAAATATGTGTCCCTGTGTGTCAGGGAACTCACAAGTGTCAGAAAACAAAACCCTCTCTCTTTTTCTCCGTACCCACATCTCTAAAAAGAAAAGAAAACGGAGGCGCAAACAAGCAGATTCGGGATTTTGGCTCCTATTACGTCATTGGCGACATCCAGCACACATGACATGTCCCAACCTATCGTCTCCGGCTCAAGCGACACGTCCCAACCTATCATCTCCGTATACAGTCGTCTAGCTGAATCTCTCTCGCAGCTGTGTGACTGTGTATTCAGCAGGAAGTCTGCAGGAGGCACTTAGAGTAAAGTTAAAATGCTGCGGCTCGTGTACTAACCAGAGTTAGGAAAAGGGACCCCATTACATTTGGACTACCTATGTTGCAAATGTATTATCTTTTCAATTTACACACGGCATCTATTGCATGTCTGTCCGTCCTGGGAGAGGGATCCCTCCTCTGTTGCTCTCCCTGAGGTTTCTCCCATTTTTCCCTTTAAACTGGGTTTTCTTTGGAAGTTTTTCCTTGTACGATGTGAGGGTATAAGGACAGAGGGTGTCGTATTGTCATACTGATATTCTGTACACACTGTGAAGACCACTGAGACAAATGTAACATTTGTGATATTGGGCTCTATAAATAAACATTGATTGATTGATTGATTGATTGATTGAGTTATTATTATACATATAATGGCACTGTTCTAGCGGTAAACACATGTCAAGCTATGTGCTGTATCAGAAACAATGCACAGCGTGTTTTGGGAGTAATATGGCCTGTGTTAACATTAGCAAGCATGCTAACACTCAAAGCTAACGCTGTAGGCTACTGGAGAGATTATGTGTAACGTAATGTCCTTGTGGTAAACCCTGCGAGAGAGAAATGTTTCTGCTCAATACTGTTTCAGAAATAAAGCTTGAAGTGGTTGGGAACATAATATGGCATTTAATCACGGCAGCGTTTCGCTGAGTAGAAAACTCTCTTAGCAGGGGAAAGCTGCGTGACGCTACAAAGGGGTGTGGCTATCAGCAGCCGTTCCATTTAAAGCAGAATCAGCCTTTTTGGAACAGGGCTGGAATAGAGGGGTATGAGGCATGGCTACAATGGGTGATCTGTTTGGTATTTTAAGAAAAACACTTCACAGACATGTTTTGTATAGGTATGACCCTACAATATATTTTTCAAATATAGCATTATAGGTTTTTTGGGTCTGATAGCAGGCGAAAGAGGTGGGTGTTTTGCCTTACATTTTTCAACTCCTTTTACACACTGTAGGTGTTGGTAGTGTTAAGATCAAATAAGCAGTCAATTTGCAATCATGGTCACAGTGATTTCCAAAGCACAGTTTTTAGTAACAAGTAGGAGGTGCTGGCTTGGTACAGCAGCTGGAGGGTGGGGAGACTGAATTGTCATGTTAACACAGTGCAGGCATCGCCTATGAAGTGACAGTGGCTCAGTGAACTTGCACTGGCTGTCATATAAGTTGACAGGAGTTAAACTTTAACAGCTTGGTATGAATATGGCAACTGAAACCAGACAAACTCTTTTGTTACTGTCCTTTTATTAATACTGGCAGTAAGATTACATTACATCGCATTTAGCTGACGCTTTTATCCAAAGCGACTTACAATAAGTGCGTTCGACCAACAAAATACAAACTTGAAGAAAACAGAATCATCAGGCTTCATAGAGCAAAAACATTTCAAGTGCTACTCAACTGGCTTTAGATAAGCCAGCCCTTTATTAGTAGATAAGTGCTTTGTTAATAGTTCTATCGCTCAAAGTGGATTCGAAAGAGATGAGTTTTCAGTCTGCGCCGGAAGGTGTGTAAGCTATCTGCTGTCCTGATGTCAATGAGGAGCTCATTCCACCATTTTGGAGCCAGGATAGCAAACCCACATGTTTTTGCTGATGGGAACTTGGGTCCCCTTCGCAGCGATGGTGCAGCGAGCCGTTTGGTTAATTCCGAGCGGAGTGCACGTGCTGGGGTATACGGTTTAACCATGTCCTGGATGTAGGAAGGGCCAGATCCATTCGCAGCATGGTACACAAGTACCATTGTCTTGAAGTGGATTCTAGCAGTTATCGGAAGCCAGTGAAGGCAGCGGAGGAGCGGCGTGGTGTGGGAGAATTTAGGAAGGTTGAAGACCAGACGAGCAGCTGCATTCTGGATGAGCTGCAGAGGTCGGATGGCACATGCAGGAAGACCAGCCAGGAGGGAGTTGCAGTAGTCTTGGCGTGAGATGACGAGAGCCTGGACCAGAACCTGCGTTGCTTTCTGGGTCAGCATCCTCCTTTTGGGAGATGGCCCTGTGGGCACGCTTCCACGTTTCCACTCGCTCGGTTTGGTTAGGCCTTATTAGGCCCGGCTCACTTTAATGCTGCGCTTCCATTACAGTTTAGGAACTGGGCAGTGGCGGCTGGTGGAAAATATTTTTGGTGAGGCTATTGATATAGTGAGTAAAACATTTTTTTTGGGAGAAATAAATTAGGACTTCTGGTGATGAAATGCCGTGTTTCCAGTGCAGTGCGGAGCTCGCTTTAATGCTGCTACCAGACGCGATAAAAATATTCGCTTCGCTCTAAAACTCTCCTATCGCATCGCTCTAGTCGCTCGAGTTTTACCGCGGCTGCCAGCTGTGTTTACTCGCATCATTCAAACAAGATGCGCTCGGGTGCTACAACTACAACAAAATCAACATATTTTACCGTGATTAAATTGTAATACTTTTTAATTCAAGATTTTTTTTTAAGATTTGTTTTTGTATGTGGGAAGAGGTGGGGCGGCGCCCCTAGGGGCCGGCCGCCACTGGAACTGGGGTAGTTACTATAGTAACGCAGTGTAGGCGGAGCCGTGATGTCATCTTCAATGAGCGCCCCAGAAAAACAACACAGCCGTTAGCTCTTCATATCTGTTCAGAAACTACACGAAAGTTAAACAAGTACAAACCATAGACTGCCTGTTGCATGGTGAATACAGTCGCTGGTTTATTTATGTCTGTATAGGCCATTGTTGTGAGTGTGGACGGTTGGAGTATATAATGTTAGCTTAGCCAAGCTCCATTTAGAAAACACGCATTTTAAAAGGTTTTTTCGCCTGCCGTCTGTCTGCATACTAGGGGTGAAACGGTTCACAAACATTTCGGTTCGGTACGTACCTCGGTTTTTTGGTCACGGTTCGGTTCGGTACGTTTTCGGTACAGCAGAATTTTTTTCACAAAACAAAACATATATATATTTTTTATTATTATTAAACTGTGAATAATGTATGCACTCAAATAAAAACAAAATATTATAAAATAAACAATAAGGTGCAGCATTTCGATTAACTGAAATAATCTGTATTTGAACTGTACTGTACTAGCACCTAAGCAGCCAGTTTGACATTAGGACTTGCTTGTCATTGTATTTTCATGTTTTTTTCAAGAAAGATGAACTTGTCCACATTGCTTGCCGAAAGGGCAGATCTTCTGGCAGTTGGCACTAACAATGTCTCCTGCTGTGGAGAACACCCTCTCGCTAGGGACAGAGGTAGCAGATACAGCCAGGTAGCACTTTGCTAACATGGTAACATAAGGATATTTGGCGTTTGTAATAGCTTTGGCTCGGTCTGAACTTTTTGCGAGTGGTGGAGGCTTAAATGCTAGCAGGAGTTTGCACTTCAGCCTTTTTTCTTTTGGTACCGGTGATATTCACGTTCGGGTGATGCCTTTTCAAGAGTGTGCAAGTGTGATGTATTGCCAGCCGCGTAACCAATGTTAGTTGAACAATGCAGACAAACAGCTTTGGTTCGGTCCACCTGTCTTTGTCCGTCATCCTTGTACATAACTGCGAAACCAAAATGTTCCCAAACCGGAGACTTCAATGATGCTGGAGGATTTTCGAGCTCAACTTTATCTACGTTCGCCATTCATTTGACAGTTCCTTAAATTACTGACTACATTTGAACGCATCCCTCTGACCAGCCCAATTAAATGACTTGCTCGCTCTATGACGCGTTGTAAGGAAATATTTGTATGTATTCATGAAAACCGTGAAGAAGCTTAAAAGGGGAAAATGATTTGTGTAGAAAACTGTGAGGGTTTTGGGCCTGCTAACATGTGGTTTTTGAGGACAAAGGAAGATGGGGGAAGGTGAGGAGTTTACATACAGTCAACTCAGATCCCTGTGATAATGAAGCTGAGCCACTGTGATTGGGAAACTTAATATGTGAGGTGTTGAGGATATTTGGGCAGCCAATCACAGAGGTCTGGAAGGGAGTATCAGATAACTCCTCCCTTTGTTAGCAAGGTATTAAATACAGGAACCAAGCTGTATTTCGCTCTCTTTCCTCTGGCTGGCTCACGTGAGAATCAGGTAAATTTGGGATCCCACAGATAATTGTATTTAATTTGTACTGTATTTAATTTGTACTGTATTTGATTGTATTGCATTTTCATATTACCATTAAAGTAGATTATTGTTAAACGGTTACTTGTATGCTCTGGATTTCCTTCCTGTAAGATATCAGCTTGTTTAGGGACGCGCGGAGATTTGAAAATGCGGACTAGTTATCCATTCACATCTCTAACAAATGGTGATCCGACGTACCTGAATAAACAGAGCTGTGGAAGGATTCAGACGACCGCAATGGGTCGGGAACAAACACTTTTAGACGTCAGGGCCCTGCAACCACAAATAAGGTAAACAACTTTAGGATTGTCTGTAGGCGTTTCACAGTGTTTTTGAAGTTTAAATGGAATATACGATGCATGTTTTACTATGTTAGGAAAGTTATATAAAACACGTGAACGTTGATCGCAAGGTAGACAAAGAGTCCTGCGTGACGAGATATAAAACGGTTTGGCGGGGATCTCAGGTAGTTTATTCCTGAGTGGCGTAGAAATGGTGCAGTTCGTGGGTTGTGAGGTGAAATTCCTGTACGACGAGACCTGGAAACTCGATATTTCAGATCGAGTCGCCGTTTAAAACTGAGGTTCAATGGCAGACTGAGGCCATAAGCTAAATTGCCAGCGGTCTGCTATTTGTTCAATTCCTGGGAGAAGACCACAAACATCACTGAAATTGTAACGAGACCGGCTCTCGTCTCCCTTGTCTGTAAAAATTCATTTGAAAAGCAAACGTGTGATAAAAGGCTCGCTAAGACCTGGGTTTTTCAAGGTTTGCTTGTCTGTTGAAATACACATCACATTATCAAGCTGGACAAACTGTACGGGGAATAAATCTGTGTGATTTTTACCTGTGTGAGCGATTGTCTGTGGAAATCAGACAATCGCTCAGAAGAGTGAAGCTCATTTGTGCTCTGCTGCTGCCATCTAGTGCCTGAAAGGGGGGGTAGATAAAGAAAAGGCTTGTATATTTAAATAAATAAGCTGTCTGGAGATTGTCATCGTTGATTAGTAAAGACCTTGTTTTATGTTGGTAAATGTAATGGTACAAGAGCAAGCTATTCATCACAATTGTATTTGTAGGTTATGAATAAAACAAAAAGTAGTAGCCTAAGTGATAAGCAGAAGGGTTTTTGAACGCTTGTCAGTAATGTTTATATGACAGGGGTGCTTAGGCCCGCTTCGGTTTTCAATGTGCGCCATCACGTTAAAACAGAGGATAGGTGGCATTTTCAGTTCATTGCTTGCTTCCACACGCCTTCAGCCTCCTTGTCTCTTTAATGCATTAGAACGATTGTTAACTTGCCGTGTTTCTAGAAATTGAACTCACTGTTCCGGTACGGCCTTTCAAAATAAAAGCCAAAGGCCGCTGTTTGCCAGAGATGCCTTCACAATAAAACAGTAATTAGCTTAACAATAGATTTAACTTATATTGCGTCCTTACATTGATTTTAATTCATTACAGATCTAACCTGCTTGTAACACAACTTAGATAAACAATTTCAAGTGGTTAAAGGGGGTTTCCTGTCTGGCTCATTTGATTTAGAACTGAAGTAAGGGAGAATAGTGTTTTATGAGTCATTCCTCATCAGTTTGTCTGGACTTTGATATAGAGATAGGATCATGGTGGAGAAGGAAGACCTTTTTTGGTTTCAAATTACAGAAGATTTTAAAGATGAAGTGAGCAGGACTTCAACTGGCCAAAAGAGATTTTAAAGTTTAATATTCTTGGTTAGCAAACAAGACATCTGATTATTATGTCACACATAATAATCTTGTTATAGAAACTAGCTTAAAATATTGGAGAAAATATGTAGATGTTCTTTCATAGTGTGTGGAATATGTGATGCTGGAAACATGTACGTTTTTCAATGTATAGGAGAAAATGGTTTCCTGAAAGAGTTATGTTGGGTAAATATGTAGCAATGGATGAAACAATTTTTAGAGTGAGTTTTTGTGATATCATTAGTAGACATCAATTATGTTGTTTAGATGGCATTTAACAATTAAGACAGATAGTATGATTAGAAAGAGTCAGAGGGGAAAGGGTTGGATTTATTTAACCTCAGTGTGCTAGATTTTTTTATAGGTAATGCGTCCCGAGACCTGGACTCCCCCTCTGAGTTAGAAAAGGCTACGATCCCGACCCTCCAAGCAGACAAAAGACCTAACCCAACAGGAGACTCCTCCTTCTCCATCGAACAGACAGAAAACCAGAGCTGAAACAACAACAACAAGACTGCGGCCAGAACTATCTCCACCTGTGGCATCCAGAACCAAACAGCATGCTGACAGGCAGAGATCTACGCTCATCAGTCCCTCAGACGGGACCATGAAGTTCCAAGCTGAGCCACAACATTTAGCACAAGAGCAAAGTGTGGGACATGAGAGAAGAATCCGCCCTCCATAAAAACAGCAGGGAGACTGTAAAGGAGGAGATGAAATGCAAAGCAGTGCAAGAACATTGGCATGATGGGGGCTGCAGATGTAACTGGGCCAATGGCTGCCTAAAAGAGTTACAGCTGATGGATTGAACAGCTGATGGACTGAAGAAAAGACAGAATCAGAGGAGTTGGCATGGTCGATTAGAAGTGAGGAGGCCGGGGTCACGGCTTGAGAAAACCAGAGGAGGAGAAAAGGAGAACGGGAATGAGTGAGTTTACACATAAACACACTTATTCACAAAACGCACATTTAAAGCATAAATACGTAAAGACAGAAAGATGTATTAAATTAAAAATAGCAGTCAAGAGGAAACTATGAGAGTAAAATGAGAACACACTGAGGGTTAAAGGGGGAGACATGACAGGGTACAACCATATTCTTCAATCTTTTCATCATGTTAACAAAATATTCTTTGAGATTTTTTATTCACGTGTAAATAAAGTAGTGGGATAGTTTTAGGAACCACTCTATAAGACAAATCTTTATCTGTATGGATAATGTTAAAGGGAGAGCTGGTGCCAAGCCAGATATAGTATTCCAATCTAAGGAATTGATTTAACCATTGTAGCATAGTTATTACCATAGGAAATATTAAATGACTTCTGTTTTTAAATCCTTGATAAAGGAGGGAGTAATTGTTGCATGTTCGGACATCCAGGGTTCCACACACTGCTAAAGAGTTTAACATTGATTTTTAGGTGGACCAGAATTGAAGACGTGTGGTTGTTATACCATTGTTATCGTGAACAAAAGATACATATAAATAAGTGAAGATAAGAAGATGTATTGACCATAAATTAGTCAATTGGTAAATAAAAATAGCGGAAAAGAGGAGAACTATTAAAGTGAAGTGGAAAATCAGTCTAAAACACACTGATAAGAAAAGGGGGGGGCATGAAGGAAGTATGCACTGGACTTTTTATTCGAGTGTGAATTTGGTAGTGTTTTAATTTGTTACAGTATTGATCAGTTCAAAGGGAGAGTTTTAGTAACAGCTCTATAAGATCAGATAAATATTTATTTATATAGGTCATGTTGAAGGGAAAGCTGGTTCTAAACTAAATATAGTATTTCAATTTGAGGTACTGGTTTCATGTTCAGACACCCAGAGTTCCACGCACTGTTAAAGAGGGTAACATTGTTCTTTAAGTGCACCCGAATTGAAGATGAGCTATGAAATGCATAGCAGAGCTACACAGATCCTAGTAATGTTTTTACACAAGATAATGGTGATCTACACAAGTTTCTGAAATATATCTATTAGACATTTGAATACTAATTAGGTGTAAATGAATTGCAGTAGTAGTAGTACTCTAAGGAAGTGAGTTTTGTACCAAGTTTCAGGAAAGGTGGGAGGCAGAAGTCCCAATGAAAAGTTAGTGATATCTTGAATATTATAGTTGTAATTGTGAATTAATGAATGATGGCGCTGCATATATACAGATTTTTATAGACGAAGGATGCTGGCCTGTGCTGGAAGACGGAGTCTCTGCAGAGCACGACACATGGCCAAAAAGACTGAGACCAACTGACCGACAGGGTAACTTGGGAAGGCACTCTCAATGACTGACTCTGAGGTGTACCTGACCAAACCTGACTTTACAACCTGACAGTGTGAGTGTGAGTGAGTTTATGTCTGCACCTGATCAGTGCAACTACATGATTTAAAACAATGACTAATCAAGCATGTTTTGGACTAACACATTATCTTTGTGTGATAATAATGTGTGAAATGAGAGGTTTCCTAACATTGCAAAAAAGGGGAAACCGTATCTAATCTGCTTGATGATATTTCACTCCCACAGGAGGTGGCCGTTTACAGAATGTGAAACTCAAACTAAAACATGGAGATTCTGTTTCTTTTAGGACTGAAAAATGGAGAGAAAACACTTCATTTCACTGAAGTGTTTACTGGGGAAATGATGGATGTACATTTGGGAAAAATGTTTGCTATTGTCTTATAATACATTATGACCTGAAGGTTTTCTTCGATTTTGTTTACACATGAGATAATGTGTAAAAAAGGGGGAGTGTAAACTTTACAATGTACATTTTTCATTTAGGGACTGAAAGGAACCAGCTGCTCCAACCCCATTGTTCAATCTGACCATTGATGACTGAAAAATGCGCACGGACGAAATGACGCACGAAGGGTTTGGGGGGGCGCCAAAGATCGCCCCTTTCTTTAATATAAATGTTTCTTCTGCCCATAAAGTGTCCAAACCAGGCTTGTCTGGATAAGCGCATTTTTAAAACATAGGCCCATGCCATGCCCATGTCCATGCTGGTTTCAGTTGGATTATTTGTCACAGTTGCTCCGATCAGATCGGTCTCCTCCATTTTGTAGATTATTTACGACTTTTGAATCCACATAAACACATCGGCAAAATCCGGCTTACTTTGAGCATGTGTTTTAAACAGTTTAATCCCTTTGTGAATTGTTTCCACTTGCGCCGTCCTTTAGTTTCTTCATACAGTCATTTGAGGGGGCTCTTGGGAAAAAAGATTGGGAACCACTGCTCTCGACTGAATTATAAGATGAACCACCACAATATTAGATTGTACAATTTCAATTTTATTCTTCATTTCACTCATTTGTTTGTTCTTGTTTGTGTTTACCCGCATGCATCCGGAAGCTGACCGAGCAGACCCGAGCAGCAGTCGAGAGGAGCCGAGCGCATCGGCGAAGCACATAAAATGGCGACGTCAGAGTTCCCGTTAGCCGGCAAATCTAAATCTCTTCGGTCAAAATGTACGGTCAAAATAATTTCCCTTTAGCACAATACCGCTTCAGTTGCACCACTGATGTGACAGACAAGAAGAGTATGTGACAGACAAGAATAGTCAATTATAATGTCTAACACTTAATGTGGACCTCTTGAATATTCATCTACTATTTGAACATTTCTTTATTTTTTAAAACTTTTAATCTTAAAACAAAACAATAGTGAATTTGAAACTGAACATTATCTGTATTTATTTTGGTGACATTCATATCATTTTATGGTTTATCTGTACTCTTTGAGAAGCAGTACGAGTAACGGCCCGTCCACACAGTGGCGTGCGTTGACGCTTCACCATTCACTTTGAATGGGGTGACGTCACTTTTAGCCGAAATGCATCGTGGGAAGCGACGCGGAGCGTAGCTGGCGTGGCTCGCTGCAAAAGTTGAGCAATGTTCAACTTTTGACGCCTCGGCAGAAGCGTCAGCCAATCGAATCATATGCCAGTACAAGCTCTAGCCAATCAAACCGCTGCTTGTGTGTCAGGGGCGGGAGATCCATGTGATTGGCTGTTGGTCGAGTTTCAGACACGCCCGCCGGCAAGCGTCAGCGCACGCCGCTGTGTGGACGAGCCGTTAGTAGGGCTAAGGTGGAGCCTTTGGTAGGTGAGCGGTGACATCTGGGTTATTTTAGGGGGGACACATCCGCCCCCTCCTCAGAAGCAATCCAGACGATCAACCGGATCCTGTGTATAATTATTGCTGCTGCACTTTTCTGTTTTCTACAGGTCAGTACATGATGAAAATGATCGATGTTAACTTGTGTGAATTAGATATGATGTTGGAGATGTTTAGGAGAGTGTGTCAGAACGTTTTGAGCTTGTTTGACATAGTAACGGTATTTTAAAAATACTAAACTGTCGGCAACAATAGATGCCATTTTCCCGGGCTTCAGCCGCGCCTGGGTAAATGTGACCTGAGCGAAGGCTCGCAGGCAGGTTAGCTGCTGCGCACGGGTAATATGTTTTGTTTACCTGAGTGAAGTCTTGCAGGAACATTGCCTTGTTTTTTGTTTATTAACATTGACAGTGTATTTTTGTGATCTCCATAATATGTTATATTTGGTAAAGATAGATATATTGATAGAAAGTATTATTTGATAGCGTTATGTGTTTATATTGACGATGTTGAATTTCTCCTTGAGATACAGTAATTGACTGTGACAGACGGATAACTTAAATGGAGAAATGTGATGTTTGTAACTGTGTACTTTGAATTTTGAATAAGAAGCAATCCAGACGATCAACCGGATCCTGTGTATAATTATTGCTGCTGCACTTTTCTGTTTTCTACAGAAATAATTTATTGTTACTGTGGTACCCAAGCTTTTGGGACCCGTAACAATTTTTTTGTGCAGCTGAGTGTCAAGAACTGTGCTTCAAATAGTGATATGATTAATTGTAGTGCTCCACCTGACCTGTATACATGTATGTTTGTATGTTTATTTGTTTGTTAATTTGAGTAAAGTTCCATTGTGATTGACATCATTGTTGTTTTCTATGGTTGCCAATTGACCCAAAGTCAATGGTTCATGAACAGTTCATGTACATGAACAGTTAATGAACAGTTCATAGCCAGCCATTGAATTATATTCAGTGACTGGGTATGAACTGTTCATGAAGTTGTTATGAACAGTTCTTGATATGTTCATGAACCATGGTTAATTCATGAACAATTCTTGAAATGTTCTTGGTTGAATACTGAATATCCCTACACACTCACTGAAAACTCCATTTCATGAATTGTTCATGAACCTGCCTAAAACCATATTCCATGAATTGTTCATGAACCATTCCAGCACAGGAGTTTCATGAGTAGTTCATGAACTGTCCTAGTGCCATTTAATGTTCATGAACAGTTCATCAACTTTTTTATGAGCTGTTCATGAATATGGTTCACTGATATTCCATGAACTTTTCATGACAAGTTCAAGGGTTGTTTTCACTATAAGTAATGTTTTTTCTTTGGAAGGACACTATAATTTAAAATGGTTTACTGTCTTCAATCTGAATTGACTTTAAAATAAAAAAAATTCTATATCGATTCTGACTTCTCTACATCCAACTCACAGGTTTGTCATTGCTTTGAGAAAAAAGATTATGAATGTACTTCTTTTAGAAGTCATTTGTTCTGGGAATGTCATTTTCGATCTTGAGACCTGAAAAACAGGATTGGGGCTTAACAGGTTAAGAATTTATTGGATAAAGCAGGATGTGTTGAATGCACAACTTCATAGTTTTTAGCGCAGAGTGGC
Source organism: Champsocephalus esox (assembly GCA_036324585.1). Lineage (NCBI taxonomy): Eukaryota > Metazoa > Chordata > Actinopteri > Perciformes > Channichthyidae > Champsocephalus > Champsocephalus esox. The sequence goes on along the minus strand of CM070495.1, from coordinate 9,242,366 downwards.
AACTTTACATGAGGTACACGATAGAGGGTATGTCAATATTTGGTCGTACACAAATAATGTTTTAGAAAGAACCTATAACTTTTAAACTGTTGTGATACCATAACGTTTTTGCTGGTGGAAGAAAATAGTCCGATACACTGGGGCTTTTCAGCTGCATCAGACAAGATAACTTTGTGAAATTACACAAATATCTGACAGAAGCTCAAAGTTGAAGAACGGCTTATGTTGGTAGGGCTCTCACAAGAAAAAAACAATGTGGTTTTAACATAGTTTTGTATTATTGCAGAAATAAGATATATATAAGACGTTCCCCTTATTATTCAGCAGGATAAACTCCCAATATGAACACCACTTTTATAATAGTTGAAATATAAATCATCGCTAGAAGTAGAAAGATAACATTCGGCTTTAATCAAACTAGATCACGGTCACATGACTTCACATCACCACCGCTAATGCTGAAGCATGAGGAAGTTAGTCTAATTTAGACACTTGTTAGCATACTGCCGATTTGATGACACATAAAAGCTTCAGACATTTACCAATGGGGTATTTACTGACATTTTGTATGTTGTTGAACGAAAAAACATTTAAATACAGACCTCATTTTAGGCGTCCAACCAAAAATCCAAATTAAAAAAGACTGTATTTGAGACGAGGGAACCCAAAAGCGTTAAAATGATAACGCTCCTCTTTCCTGCACCACTGTATTTGGCAGGATCCAAAAGAGGTGGTTCTGGAATCTGATCAGGATGTTTGTTGGGTTTGTGAGTTTTTCATGGAAGAAATTGATAGGCAGATGTTATTATATATCTTATCTGGCCTTGATGGATAGATAGATGGATTTAATGGCAGATACTATGGATAGTTTATTTTATTTGGATGGGGGAAACAGATGACACTACTGCATTTCCTAAAAAACGCAATCAAACAGACTGGTATACTGTGAAGACCATGTATCTCCATTACCAGGTGGTACTTTGTTCAATGAGAGTTCCTGATGGAAGACATAAATATAGTTTAGCAGGAGTTCAGGATCAATATAATGAGAACTGGTTATTTGGCTGCATCTGTAGGCTGCAGAGCACAAACGCTCCTTCTGCTCCCTAATTTTAGATATTCAAACGCAATGTTAGCCCTTGGTATCTTGATGTCACAGATGACGTTTAGCTATTTAGAGAGCAGAGCTTGGCTTCCCAAACAAGTGGAAAAGCTGCTTTCATGCTGATGGCTAAGAGGCTCTACTCCCACTACTCTCCAACATCTCCTCTATCTCCAGCTCTCACTTTCTCTTCATCCGCTCTCTGACCTTTCTGTGTGTCTGTGATCAGTGCTTGAATTGGAATAAAAAAAGGTGCCAGTACTCTAAATCAGCAACTGTTTCAAGTCAATTTATTTATACAGCCCAAAAACAAGTATTTGGCTCAAAGTCATATACAGTGGGGCAAAAAAGTATTTAGTCAGCCACCAATTGTGCAAGTTCTCCCACTTAAACGTATGAGAGAGGCCTGTAATTTTCACTTGGTACACTTCAACTATGAGAGACAGCATCGGGGGAAAGAATGCAGGAAATCACATTGTAGGATTTTTAATGAATTAATTGGTAAATTCCTCGGTAAAATAAGTATTTGGTCACCCACAAACAAACAGGATTTCTGGCTCTCAAAGACCTGTAACTTCTTCTTTAAGAGCCTCCTCTGTCCTCCACTCGTTAACTGTATTAATGGCACCTGTTTGAACTCGTTATCAGTATAATAAAGACACCTGTCCACAACCTCAAACAGTCACACTCCAAACTCCACTATGGCCAAGACCAAAGAGCTGTCAAAGGACACCAGAAACAAAATTGTAGACCTGCACCAGGCTGGGAAGACTGAATCTGCAATATGTAAGCAGCTTGGTGTGAAGAAATCAACTGTGGGAGCAATTATTAGAAAATGGAAGACATACAAGACCACTGATAATCTACCTCGATCTGGGGCTCCACGCAAGATCTCACCCCGTGGGGTCAAAATGATCACAAGAACGGTGAGCAAAAATCCCAGAACCACACGGGGGGACCTAGTCAATGACCTGCAGAGAGCTGGGACTAAAGTAACAAAGGCTACCATCAGTAACACACTACGCCGCCAGGGACTCAAATCCTGCAGTGCCAGACGTGTCCCCCTGCTTAAGCCAGTACATGTCCAGGCCCGTCTGCAGTTTGCAAGAGAGCATTTAGATGATCCAGAAGAGGATTGGGAGAATGTCATATGGTCAGATGAAACCAAAATATAACTTTTTGGTAAAAACTCAACTATACATGTTTGGAGGAGAAAGAATGCTGAGTTGCATCCAAAGAACACCATACCGACTGTGAAATATGGGGGTGGAAACATCATGCTTTGGGGCTGTTTTTCTGCAAAGGGACCAGGACGACTGATCCGTGTAAAGGAAAGAATGAATGGGGTCATGTATTGTGAGATTTTGAGTGTCAACCTCCTTCCATCAGCAAGGGCATTGAAGATGAAACGTGGCTGGGTCTTTCAGCATGACAATGATCCCAAACACACCGCCCGGGCAACGAAGGAGTGGCTTCGTAAGAAGAATTTCAAGGTCCTGGAGTGGCCTAGCCAGTCTCCAGATCTCAACCCCATAGAAAATCTTTGGAGGGAGTTGAAAGTCTGTGTTGCCCAGCAACAGCCCCAAAACATCACTGCTCTAGAGGAGATCTGCATGGAGGAATGGGCCAAAATACCAGCAACAGTGTGTGAAAACTTACAGAAAACATTTGACCTCTGTCATTGCCAACAAAGGGTATGTAACAAAGTATTGAGATGAATTTTTGTTATTGACCAAATACTTATTTTCCACCATAATTTGCAAATAAATTCTTTAAAAATCAGACAATGTGGTTTTCTGGGGTTTTTTTCTTCTCATTTTGTCTCTCGTAGTTGGGGTATACCTAGGATGAACATTACAGGCCTCTCATCTTTTTAAGTGGGAGAACTTGCACAATTGGTGGCTGACTAAATACTTTTTTTGCCCCACTGTATATCCTATAATGCTGGTGGGTTTGTCTCTCACTGTACTTCAACAAAATGACTCAGGGTGCATCTGAGATTAAAGGGGGCCAGGGGTAAGGTGCTATTTTTATAAGTGGGGAGTGGACCTGACTTTGAGAGCAAAATTAAGAGATATATGGATACCTCTCAACATCCATAATGAAACAACTGTAAACAGATTTACTTTTTCTTTATGGATATAAAAGAAAGTAAAGCCTGACCTACTGGCGGCTGGTTAAATTACTCCTCGTACCTGAGTACACTCACCATCTTTCAGCAGGAAAGGAGACAGGGAATCCTTGTCCGGCGACAACTGCTGTCTTTTCGCACTATTATTAAGCCACGCTAACATTTTCGAAATGCTAACGTTTTGTGATGTCTTTTCTGCTCTAGTCTATCGCTGCGGCGCGTCATAGGTACGCTGGGCATATTTGTTGTCATGCGTCAATCAGGGCCGGACTGGGACAATAAGTCAGGCCGGGAATTATACACCCAGCCAGGCCACTACCAGTTTTTTGTGCCATTTTGCTAGATTTATTTGTCAATATTTACAGCGTTGCTGCCCATAGTGATAGCCCTCTAGTTTAAATCCACCCCAAAATAAACATATGGAGATGGGTTACTATTTTCAAAAATGTGCAAATCTATTTCGGAACTTATCCATGTGAACATATTTTAAATGGGGGGTGGACCTCAAATCCTATAGGGGGGTCCGGGGGCATGCTCCTCCGGTAAGATTTGATTTTAAATGTTGCACTTAAATGCATCAATCTGGTGCATTTTGAGGGCGAAATAACGAGACTACACCCATATGAAACAGAACTGTATACATTTAAATAATCATAAAATCATAAGTCCATGGCCATAACCAATAACATACAATATGAAAAAACATTGAAACTTGTTTATTTATTTGTTTTTGGTTCATTTATAGTTGTGAGTGTGTCTGTGCTCCTGAACTAGCCTCACCCGTCTCCCCCCTGCTCCTCTTTGAGGCAGCAGCAAAGACTAGTTTTAGCTCTCAACAAGTTTCTTGTCTTTTTTCACCTAGTTAACATTTTATTTTTATTATTCATGCATATTTTACTCATCACTACCCCCTCAAATGGAAATATGTGTTTGACATAAATGGTGATCGAACCGTTTGAGACCCACAGAGAACTTAAGTTAACTATCTAAACACTCAGAGAGTAATTTACCTCACCTGAGCTGTAGTTATCAGCCTCTCAGTTTGACAGCAGAGGACTCTCCCCCCACCTTGTTGTTGAAACAGCTCCTTATATCCGTTAGCTCAGCTAGCTAGCACCAGATGCTAACAACAATACACTAGGGCTGTCAGTCGATTAAAGTATTTAATCGCGATTAATCGCATGATTGTCCATAGTTAATCGCGATTAATCACAAATGAATCGCAGATTTTTTATCTGTTCTAAATGTACCTTAGAGGAATATTTTTCAAGTTTTTAATACTCTTATCAACATATGAGTTGACAAATATGCTTATGTTTATTATCATTTGAACAATGACAAATATTCTCATGAATACTAAACACAACAACCTCTGAACATTACAAATATTCGCCTCAATTCAACCTGGAACCTCTCTCATACAATACAAATGGTGTGTGTGATGGATCGTTGGAGCTATATGTGCAGCTCAAGACATATGCTCGAACGGCAGCTGCCTGGACGCTGCAATCATGTTGCGCGCACTATCCATGCTGAGTGTGCTGACTTTTCGTACAATGTCCCACTGTCTGGCTTCCTGCATAAAGTCAAGTGCTCGGCGCAGTTGTCGGCGAAATGTCGCTCCTCTATTTTCATTGAAACAGCTCCTTATATACGTTAGTGCAGCTAGCTAGCACCAGATGCTAACAACAACAATACACGTAAGGTCGCTCGCTCGGGCCACACATACACACACCCTCCCGGTCCTCCCGATGGCCAGTCGGTGCCTGCCGGTGAGCGTGGAAGTGTGCTCTCCCGCAAGCAGGCAGCAGGAGCGGGGCTGTCAGCATCAGCTTGTAGATGGTATTTTAAACCCGATGCGCTCTGAAACTACGGGGCGTTAGTGGCGTTAATTTTTTAACGCGTTAACTTGACAGCCCTCCAATACACGTAACCGGTGTGTGCGCTTTCTCGCTCGCGCCACACATACACTAACACACACCCTCCCGAGCTTGAATGACACACCAATCGAGGGCATTAGTATGATCTGTATGAAAGTGGCCATGTCGGCAGGCCACATCATGTAGACAGCCAGTCACCCTCTGTGAGCCAGAGTCAGACCCACATTTGCGCAGCGTTGCGTTCACAATACATACGTATACAAAATAAATCCTCAGGCCAGCAGGCCACTTAACAGGCCAGGCCAGGCCATCGGGAAACCTCGTGGTCCTCCCGATGGCCAGTCCGGGCCGCCATGACGTGCCGGCGGCTGAGTACCGGCATTTAAGTGAGTGCCGGTAAGAAGTGCCGGTACCACATGGGTACCAGTGAGTACCGGCCCAATTCAAGCACTGTCTGTGATGATCATGCTAACATAGACAACACAAGGCAATGCATGTCTAAATTATTCATTGTTTGCTGACATTGGTAGAGAAATAACAAGTTTTGTTTCCAGCATTAAATATTGAAGTCCTGCAATCAAAAAAGGCCACTTAGAAAGCACATTTACTTAAAGGTAGTGTAGGTAAGAATGGAGAAACCAGCTCGAGTGCGCTAGAATTTGAAAGTACGCAACCGAAAAAAATCTGCCCCTTCCGACAGACTTCCTTACAGAGCCCCTCCTCCAACACAGCTGAACGCTCACATGACCAATGAGGGCACGAGATACGTTTGTGCACAGATGGAAGGCTGACAGGCAGGTAGGCCATCCAGTTATTTTGGTCGTGCTTTTTACAGCGCCACGGCTTCCACAGACGACATTTTTTTATGTAATTATTGTCAAAGCATTTAATGTATTCATTGCAATCGGGATGTTAAGAGCATTCCATGGAATATAACAAAAAGTGTTCCCCACCTTTAAGGTTCAAAGAGTAAAGCAATCACCAACCATTTTACGAAATAGTGTTGAGTGACCACCTTCCATGGAAGAAATAGACCCTGAAAACTGTTGTGCTCTGTGATTGTGCTGTGATTCTTACTTTCTGTCACGTTCTTTGGGGACGAAAGTTCATATTATAAAAACGTTTTGAGCAGTAACAATTTTCTTCTCTCCTCCATCACTTTGTTTCCTTCGTTTACCTTGCGGCGCTGTGCTTTCTAAGCATAACATCACACACACACACACACACACACACACACACACACACACACACACACACACACACACACACACACACCAGCGACGTGCAGTCAGGGGAAGCAGAGGAGGCAGAGCCTCATCTGTCATACTCCAATGTAACGGAAAAATAAACTAAAGAAAAACTAAATACTAATAATAATAACATGTCTCTCTCCACTGATCTGTGTTGTAAATGTGATTTCTGTATTATTCCAATCGCTTTTTATAGTCAAAATCAGCAAATTTGCCGAGCTCCACTACAACTACGGGGCGCGATGAGAAGTGAGGCAGGGACGTGTTCTGCCTCACGTAAGCCCACAGTAACGGCCCCTACACACGGCGGCGTGCGTTGCCGCTTCAACACTTCTGCCCATTCACTTTGAATGGGGTGACGTCACGATTCGCCGAACTGCATTGTGGGAGCGAAGCGTAGCTTCTCTCACGGTGCTCGCTGCAAAAGTAGAGCAATGTTCTACTTTTGACGCCTCGACGGAGGCGTCAGCCAATCGAATCATATGCCAGTACAAGCTCGAGCCAATCAAATCGCGTGCTTGTTTGTCTGGGGCGGGAGATTCATGTGATTGGTTGTTGGTCGAGTTTCAGACACGCCCACCGGCAAGCGACAAAGCACACCGCCGTGTGTAGGGGCCGTAACTGGCTGGAGCGCGGGCACTAATATAACGCGGGCACTTATTTTGTGAGCGCGCTCAAGCCGTTTTTCAATCGCGAGGATTTTGGCTTCCAAGCCAATATTTCAAGGATGTTAGGTCATCGAGTGCCGATGAAGGACTGTTCCAATCTCCAGCATACTTGGAATTCCACTGAGGCCGCGTCCTTGGTTTGGGGGAAATTTCGAGGCTGCACATAGGTAGACTTTGCGTCCTTAAAATCCCCACAATGCTTTGCGCATGGACCAATTTCAAAAACCCTTGCGGAGAATGGCTGAACCGACTCAGCACACATTTAAATGTAAGTATGTAGTTGCGTAGAACATCTGTTGGTAAATATGTTACTTTGTTGAATTTGTTCCGTGAAAGTAAAGCAAGTTCATAATTAGATATAGACATAGGTATTTATTTTTGTTACAGTTTATGTTGAAACCGTTACAGAGAGTGGCACACTTGTTAGCCTGTTCCATTCTTCTTCGTTTTCCGTCGCCGTGGCTTGGAAGTATACTTGCTTCGTTTCTGAAGGAAGTGACTTGGAAGTACGCGACAACCAAGCCAGCATCCTCGCGATTGAAAAACGGCCACTGTGTGGTAAGGTGAGGCACAGATGAGCTCTGCCTCACCTCAGAATGCGTCACCCCACAGAAACTGGCTGGAAAGCGGGCCCTAAGCGCATGCCTGTTACCATCTCACTGTAGGTCACCAATGTAATGTTTGTAGATCCCTTTATTACATTTATCCTCGCCATCCATAGTCTCTAAATAACTTATTTCACATATCAGATTTAGGCTCGCTGGTCTCATCATACAACGGCAATGAAAAAAGCACCAGGGGAGGCAGCCATAACCTCTGCCGCACTGAAGGGGGCGCAAGTGAGCCCACATGTTCTTGTTGCTACTGTTATTCTACGCAGAGACGGTAGACACAACAAACTAGACTTTTGAAACTACAGGAAGATAAGGAGGACTTTTACGAAAAAATAATAGCGATTGTTGTCCAGAAGGAGAGCATGGACTTCATCTTCAAGTCAAGGTAAGACCACCATTTTAATGAAAATGGGATCTTACTAAGAAAGAACAATCCAATATTTAGATTGTGTTTATCCTTTTGTTGAACGGTCTGTTTAAAATGAATCGAAGCATCAGACTAAAAAAGCTTTTGAAAAGAACCGAATATTTCAATTACGGTCAAAATATAATATTTGTAAATCTGACTCTGAAAGAGTTAGTGCCTCACCAGCCATGAACCTCACCGCACGTCACTGACACATGGATGTACACACAAGCAGATGAGGTGTGTGAGCGGACATACTCATCCATGCATGAAAGAACACACCAAAACATATGTACATTCCCATACTCACAAATTAACATCATTAATATGCAGGAAAATAGAAGACATACACTCATAGACATATACTAAATCCCACGGCTGTAAACACACACACGCACGCGCGCACACACACACACACACACACACACACACACACACACACACACACACACACACACACACACACACACACACACACACACACACACACACACACACACACACACACACACACACAGTGAGCTATCTCTTGGGGGGAGGATTTAATTAAAAGGTGTTGGATTTAATGAGGCTGATGTCACAGCTATCGGTCAACATACTCACACTAACACCCACACATACACACATAAGGAAACAGACATAGAAGATGTATACAAAACGTGCATACAAGTATAAATAATGGCCACATATGCCAATAGTCACGTAAAACATTCATTTGGCAAAATGCATGGCTCACACACACAGTCTACACTACTAAGGACACACTTTATGATATTCTCCCTAGATACACACAGTCGTGACACACTCACAGCTAAAAGTCTGCTCCCTGATTGAGGACATACTTAATGACACAAATGTCCTGACTCTGACAGTCCACACACACACACACACACACACACACACTTGCGTCTCACATTTCCCCTCAGACTAAAAGGGGATACACACACCTCAAGGTGATGAGTCATGCAGAGGAAACAGGTTAATGAGACTGTTCACGTCACCGCTGTCCTCTCACAACACACCAGTGGCGGAGCCAGGACATTTTCAGTGGGATGGCCAGGATGGAACCAGTGATCATTTTGGGGTGGCATTGAAATCACTATTATATGAACATAAAAATACATCTCACTATAAAATAAGGGGTTATTTAAGGAACCTACAACACACCTCTACATTATTTGGGATTAAGCTAGTGGTGAAATAGATCAAATAATATTCAGTATATCTAACTATTTTTTTCTTATTCACACAGGCAATGTATCAACAAAGCTTACATTATACAAATGTAATGCAATATAAAATAAGGGGTTATTTAATATAACCCCTTATATATTAAGGGCTGATGTTATTATGTTTAGCTTATGATGACCAGCAGCCCTATGAGCTCATTCTCTCAGTGTATCATCAGGAATACAGAGACACACACACACACACATAATTTAAATTTTGAAATTAAATTATTGGTTAAGAATAAACATCTTAAAGTAAATAACAATAAACAATAGCCCTTAAGCCCCCGGTTGTAATTTTACAACATTACTTTAAGCTATCCAAAAAGGTCAGTAAATGTTTTTGTTTTTTTAAAGACTACATTTACATAGTCAAAAGGTCCTTTTTTTCAGCCTCACAATGCTATTTGGGTAGTAAATGTGTTTATAGGTCCTGCCCTCTGGCCATTATAAGACTTACATTCCTGACAATAGATCTCAATAGTCATCTTTTATGGTGTAAATGCCTTTTTAATAATACAATTTTTTAATGGAACATTCTCAACATGAATGCATCAATCCAAATGAATACAACTTAAATATGTGGGGAAATACTGTGTTTGAAATGTATAATTGAAATGAGATGTTAGCTTTTTGTTTTGATATCTATATATATATTGTATTTTCCCTTCAGATATGTTAAGTGACATGTAATTCAACACAATGCAGCTCACCTCCTTCAAAGTGAAATAAAAAACCTCTGCATTTTCTATATAGATATTACCAGTACTTAATGTCAGCTTAGTAAAAAAAAACATAACAATTATTATTTACAATGGACTACACTTAGCTAACAGACTAATTCCCACCACTCATGGACCACACTCACCTTTTCTCTTGAAATACTGGGTGACATACTGTCACACTTTAGTCCCTCTCTCTTTTCTTTCTCTCCTTTCTTTTCTTTTTGAAAGCCTGACTTTGTCGTTCAGACATGGTGTTGTACCCTTAAAAAGGGAAATAGTGAGTGAGAGAAGTGAAGACATACATTCACGGAGCTCCCGCCTTCACTCATCTGAATCGAGCCATCTTTATAATGAAGCTTGTACATTTACAATGAATACACTGACATTTCACGACCAATACTTATGACTAAATTCTCCTTTATCTTTAGCTCTTTAACAGTGGTAAAACAACATCTGTATGGACATGTGCATGTAACAGTGCCTAGCTTAGCTGCTAACAACATGAAAAACGGTCAGATTCAGCGGCACCACAAGGTATAGAGTGGCAAAGTCACGCCCATCTACTTCCTTATTTCTGAAAAATTATGTATTGAAGTCAATGGGGAGAGAAAGATTATCTTTCGATCCCGTTTTAATTGTGCCACGAATTAAACATATGATGTTTGTCAATCTTAAAAAATAATTTCCATGTCAAAAAAGTTTGTCTTAAAACTGTTGAAATATAAGACTATGAAAAATACGCAACTAGAAAGACTACAAATCCCAGTAGGTGAATTTAGCTAGCTGACAATAAGGTTACACTCGTGTTACTCACCGAAACCTTGTAAAGCCGGTCCCGCATGCTGTAACCGACTAACTCCCCTTTTGTGTATGTACCATTCTCAACATGGCCAGACTTGTAATGATTTTCACCTCTTTTAATACTTTTCGCTTCATTCTGAAAGAAAGAGGTGAAATGTGCTGACGTGACAGCCATCTTGATGTTGGTGACGTATGCAAGACCAGAGTTGTAGTTCATTGAGCGCTTCACACAAAAAATGTGTTACTTCACAGTTTTACGGCACATTTTTATTTTTTGACTTGCAAAATTATCTTTTAAATTGACAAACATCATATGTGTAATTCGTTGCACAATCCAAACGGGATCAAAAGATAATCTCTCTCCATTGACTTCAATACATACTTTTTCCGAAACAAGGGCCCATGGAGGTCCCCCGGAAGGGGAGGGACTTCAATGACCACAAAGTTAGCCAGAATTAGCAAGAACCTTCCAACAATACAACAAAGTGCAAAATACACACTTTCCTCTCACACCAAACATGCTAGGCCTATAACATACCAATTGCCAGCATTTCCAGTAATTGGTCAGAACCATCAAAAAGACACTAGGAACAAACCAGGGTTCAGTTTGATCCAGTTTCCTCCGAACCAGGGTTCAGGGGAGTTTTCAGGCCTTCATTTGGTTATCTAACAAAAAGGACCAATTGAGGAAAGTGTGAAAGGGCCTTCAAATAAAATCATGTATAAAAACTGAACTTTTCTCATGAACTCTTTACATGGCAGAAGATTGAGGTTTCTGGATAAACACTGTATAAGTGATGGGTTGCTGTATCATTTTGCTACATAATTTATGAATTGTAACCCACTGATAATAAGTGGGTTAGCTCATTTTAATGAACATCCAGTTTCTGCTATGAATAGATCTGTGTACAGTAGCAAGCGCTCATAAAATAAGTCTCTCTAGTTCCAGCAAAGAACTCAATTATTTTGTATCTGGTCTCTCAGTTGAGTCCTTTGGGTGCTATGTATGTATCTGATGGTTTCTTGTTTAATATGAGATGTCATTTTCTGCTGCTAGAGCTGCAAGTCTAGTTTTCCTTAATTCCTGAGTTGCCCACATTTCGTGATCTGGTCAGTCCATATTCTGCTTCTGGGGTTTTCCCCTTTCCTGTAGTGTTTTATATAGGTGTTTCTGTACATGTAAATGGTCTGCAAGAGCTAAAACCCCACATGTTCTGTTGCACACAAGTGGGCTCCTTTGTTTACTTCTGTAATATAGTGACATCCCTATGTCCATTGGCTAGCGCTCCAACACATTGTACCTGCTAAGGAGCAGGACATCTCTAGGCAGTTGACCAATCACAACAAACTGGCCAGCTAACCAATGAGAGCAGACTGGGCTCTGGTTACAGATACAGGGTGTTATTAACATAAAATGTCCTTTTTAAGTTTTATGGATCAGAATCCATTTACATTATTTTGAAACTCATTCATTTGTTTACCACGTAGGTTTTCCTTTGAGACATTGAAGCCAAACACATATACATATATACAGTATGGATCTGAATCTGAGTTCAACCCAAAAATACTAATAATACTTAAAAAGTATAATGTCCAGGCTCTTTAGGAAGAAATCTGTCAACAGTCTTGCCAACAGTGTTGTTGCCCTCATACAAACAACTCTTGAATGTCACTTGCCCTTGGTAAATTAGAGTGGATTGCTAGTAAATGTTGTCTGTTGTTCCTGCAGATTTATAACGTACAGCGTCCTTGTATCCATCTCATTACTGTTTTACATCTGAATTAGGTTACTGAATGAATCCTCAGAGGCCGCAACCTCGAATCCGTGTGCTAAGTGCTGAAAAACACACACTCAAACAATTCAACCTGCTTACTTGCTAACACACATTCCCCCACACAAATGCACACAGACACAAGACAATGTCACAACATTGACTCTCTTTCACACACACAAAGGGAAACGGAATAACAGTTGCAGGGTGGAAAATGATTACTCAGTGCTTTTTCTTTCTCTGCCTCCGCTCTTCATCTGCTCTGCTTTCTCTTTTTTTCAGGGTGAATTACAGAGATGCGACCGTCGTGGAGATATTGCTCCTCTTTGCTTAAACGGATATTTGGGGGGGGGAATCTGATAAAAATGCTATTTATTTCTCATCTCCGCTGCTTTGGTATTGGCTTTCGCAACGAAACACACCAACATACACATGCACATAAAACTACAAAACATAAGTTGTACATTTACACACAACACACACGCAGTACTGGACGGACACACACATATGTACAACATATAGTGTATGATGTGTGTTTTACACACACACACACACACACACACACACACACACACACACACACACACACACACACCAACAAATATGCTGCTCAAATGCAGGAACAAGACTAGAAGTATTTTCCCTTCAAAGGCAGGAACTAGGATGCATCCACATCCATGCATGTGACACTAAGCTATTTTAAAGAGGCCCTGTTATACCTTTTGGGGGGTTTCCTTTTCCTGAAGTGTGTTATAAAGGTTTTTGTGCATGTAAATGGTCTGCAAAGGCTAACATCCAAAGTTCTCCCACACTGCCTGAAATACATCCACCTGACTCCTTTGTTTACTTCTGTAATGGAGTGTGTTATCTGTGTGTGATTATTCTAGCGTCCAGGACAGAAGTTTAAAAGGAGACTAAATGGAGTCTCTGAGAAGGTTCAAATTGGTACTTTAATTAATAAAAAGCGTGGGGATGTCACAAACAGAATATAGTCCGAACAGGAGAGTAAAGCTGCAGCTCCCTCTCCCTTGGTGGCCGTGCAGAAGAGAGCTCACAAGCATTCGTCTTTCCCGCTTGCTGGCTGTTCGCTCCTCCTCTCTGGGAGCTGTAGTGACGCAGGGGACTTCCCCCTCGTTCTCCTGTGTCCGATATCGCGTTAAACAGAGGATTTCCACATTTTACATTCATTGCTTACTTCCACATGCCTTTTCTCCTCCTTATCTCTTTCATAACTGTATATGTAATACATGTTAACGGCGTCAAAGCCACTTTAATGATACTAAAGGGCGGTAGTCCCGGATGTCGTCATGACGGATTTTCAGAATAAAAGCTTAGTATTGAGAACTTCCGGGTTTTTCCAGAATAAAATAGCATTTAAACTGACGGTATGTTTAAGGTACATTATGCCATAAAACATTGATTTTAATTTCTAACAGTCCCTCCTTACACACCTAAAAGGTGTGTATAATACTGAAATCAATGAGTTCTTCATCTGAACTCTGCATAGTACATAACTCATAAAAAACATACAATAAAATGGAATGGTTTTAATATCAACCTTAGGAAAATACAAAAATACTTTGACTGTTCAAACATAAAAGTTTTCCCTTGTGCATACTTCTAGTGTTAACATTCAATATGGTTCTTCAGAATAGCAGCATTCTTCGTATCAGAACATTTATTCCTCCCTCCTTTCACAGAAACCGTTCTCATACCACGCTCAGTGTTAAGGCACTTGTTTTTACAAAGTGAAAAGAAACGACCCATTTGGAATATCAATGATCCATACAACATGTGATCCATCATTTTAGAACAGTATGGCTAATAAAGAATAAAATAAAATATCTTGTACCAGTTTAATGTAATAATAAAAAATAAAAATACACCATCATGAAATAGTATAGGATAATAATGAAAAATAAACTATACACTATCTTGGAATAGTATAGGATAATTTAAATGGATTCACTCCATTTTAGCATTTTATTTTGTTTACTTCTAAACATGATTTCATCATTTAAAGAATGACATCGGCTGGACATTCTTTGAATAATCTCATCTCTGAACATCCATATCATTTAAACTCACTCATCATTTTCCTCAACCTCTGTATATGGGTCTTCTTGTTCTGCTAGCATTTGTAACCGTCTCCTCATGAGAAATTTACCCTCCCTCCTTTCATACCATTTAAGGTATGAAAGTAATATGTTCTCTAGAAGACGCCGTTGTGATCAATCGGTACGTTAGGACATGGAAATGCAACATCTAGGCCTCCCCTGGGCCCCCTATGCTATCCTTGTACACTGTGGAGCCTAAACTCCCCCTGGGACTGGTCTCTTAGCCCGACTGGCTTTGGGGGTTTCGCCATGTTGATTAACTGCATAAAAAACATCACTGGCTGTGCTAGTGCACAGGTCCCAGTCCAATCCTGTGGCAAGACTGAGTACAAGGTTTTAGTTCCATGATACCGCTAAACATCTACTCTGGGGTACGGCATTCTAGACAGTCATTTCTGGGAGAAGATTTTGGTCAGTTACAACAGTTGTAGAGTTTCATCACTTGAAAGTTCCCACTTCAGTAGCTTTGGGTGGTCTGTTCTAATGATGTGATAAAGTCCCTGAAATGGTGTGAAAACCGGTGGAATATCACCAACGCATTATACTAATTTATCTTCAATTCTGGTCTACTTGAAGAACCATGCTAACCCCTTTAACAGTGTGTGGAACCTTGGGTGCCCGAGCATGTGATAATTAGTCCCTGCTTTAACAAGGACTTTAAAAACAGAAGTGGTTTCTTTAATGGTTTGTAGTTCAATTCAGGAATGTTCACTCATGGCAGATATGTTTCTCCTTTTAAATAACATCTCTAAATGTCAGGTCATCACTGATTAAATGGATGAGCATTAGGAGGTGGTGGCACTTGTCTTTTAAAACTCATACTCTGGTGCCGGGCATCCCTCCTAAGAGGGCAAGTAAGATTTAAAACATCTGCAGGGTGGGTTGAGCAACCCCTTCTCCCTGAACGATATTTGTTGTTGAAAATATGCACCATTAAAATTAGTGATCCAAGGCCCCATATGTAGTACTCCCAATTATACTATTTTTCAAAATTAAAATTTGCAATCGCTCTTTGCCTAGTGTCTTTTTAAAACTCTACATCTGGTTCGACAAACAAATGTTGTTTCCACCTTAACAGTTCTCCTATGGTAATATCCATGCTACAATGGAGACATCAATACTCTAGATTGGAATACCTTCTTTGGCTTGGTTCTAGCTCGACCTTTAACATTTTCCATTCAATAAAGATTTGTCTGCTTTCTATATTGTAACAAATTAAATCTTCCCCAAATTCTCACATGAATAAGAATCTCTAAAAGAATAATTTGTTTATATCATGAAAAGATTGAATAATATGTTTCTACCCTCAGTGTGTTTTTAGGATTATTTTCTAATAAGTGTGTTTATGTGTAAACTCACTCACTCCTGTGTTCCTTCTCTGCCCCTCTGGTCGTCAAACCACGACCCCCTCAGGTTCTGCTGGCCCGTGCCAACTCCTCTGGCCCGTGCCAACTCCTCCGTCCTGTCCTCTCCTCCGTCCTGTCTTCTCAGTCCATCCGCTCTTGGATCCTCTCGCTGTAACTCTTTTCAGTGGCCCAACTGCTTTGCATTTCATCTCCTCCTTTTCAGTCTCTACGCTGTTGCATGGAGGGCGTATTCCGCTCTCATGTCCCACACTCTGCTTTTGTGCCAAATCTCGTGGCTCAGTTTGCAACTTCGTGTCCTGATTTAGGAACCGATGAGTTTGCCTCTTTGTCAGCATGCTGGTTTGGTTCTGGATGCCTCAGGCGGAGCTGGTTCTGGATGCCTCAGGTCGTTGTTGGTTCAGCTCGGGTTCTCTGTCTGTTCGATGGAGGAGGGGAGGAGGAGTCTCCTGTGGTGAGGTCATTCGTTTGAAGATGGGGTCGTAGCAGTCTGACAGGCAGAGAGAGAGAGAGATCTCGGGACGCATTACCGATAGCTAATTCTAACACACTGAGGAAAAATATATCCAATCCTTTCTACTCCATTTTCATAATCTTACTATCCGTCTTAGATGTTAAATGCCATCTAAACCCAATTAATGTCTATTCCTAAACATTGTTTCCACCCACTGTAACATGGCTACTCCAAATAACTCTTTCAGGAAACCATTTTCTTTTATAAATTAAAAATACCTACATGTTTCAAGCACCACATATTTCACACAATAAAATAACGTCCCCATATTTTAAATAATTTTTGTGACCGGACATATCTGCAATGTCCCCACAATCTGCTGGGGAATTTTGTTTATAGAGTTTGTACGTACAAAGCTGTACTTGTGGGCTAGTAGTCAGTTTCTACTGTAATCATTTTCAATAATTGTGCTCAGGTCACCGGGCGGTTGTCCATAAACTTAACAGGGGGTGTTTCTGGTACAGACTAAAACATTGATCCAGTGTATTTGGAGATTCCCCTAATCTGTAAATCCCCATCACTTGCATATCCCAATCACTTAAACCCATCTCATCATTTGATACAAAAACTGCATATATGGGGGGTGAATCATCTTGATTGTAACCTCCTCACCTTTGGGACCGAGTATTTCTAACTCCTCCTCTTGTTGCTCAACTGATCTTTTGGCTCTGGGGATGAGTGAAAGTCTCTGAAACACAGCTGGAGTTTTGTTAGTGATGTGGGCATTCTCTACGAGTGAACTAATGGATCCATGTCTTACTTGATATTGTACTCCCCATCCAACCAAAAAGGTGCCAAGTGTAATGAGCACAATCAACAATGCTATTCTAACTCTTATCCCTAGGGGACCCCACAATTGATTTGGCTTTGTTCTTGACATCATCTCTATTTTGTCCATGGTTGTGTCAGTTACAGAATTTAAATAATGAGTACTATAATAACGTATATGAAAATTGGACTCTTTTTCAGATGTAAAACAAAAAATAGGTTTTCACTTTCGTGTACAATCTATAAAAATCTATAGATAATTTGTCTTTTGAGCTGTTTATATCTTTATCTTATTTATATTTATTGTTTTGTTCCAGCTCTGCCAAATCAGTCCCAACTCCCAATAATGTTCTGGAAGTTGCCAGTGAAGGGTGACCATGTGTGAGGTGGTGTCAATTTGCTCCTTTGTCTTTACCTTTAAACCGGAGCTCGTGTGAAGTGCATTACAACTTCTCACTGTTCCGTCCACCCGGATCAGCTCACTGTCTTTTGTGAACTTTCACCCTCACCCAATCACCTGGCCGAACAGGAGTCTCTTCTGGTATCTCTGTAGCTTTCCAGCCTGTGTAGACAAAACTTGGATAATATTACTCAGAGTTCTGACATATTCATCACTTCTATTCATCTAATATCTTAAAACTGGACCACTCCCTCCTTGGAGGAGGCCCAGGCTTCGGCATTTGTCGTTATGAGACCTATTATTAAATACATGTTATTATTCATTAACTACAACGTCACTGAAATCAACATGTCTGCATAATCATGACACTCCCTCCTTTGAGCATAACATGCTCAATCAATATTGCAATGATTACCCTATTCTGAACAGGACACGCAAAACCCATAACGTTGCACAAAATAAATATAACTTCTCCGTGTAGCCATAAGGCGTACAAAAAATATCATATGATGTATGGCTTTCTGATGGTATACAAACATTCACTAAAATTTCCCATTAGCACAAAAATAGTTTACTTGTTTCAGGAATGGCTTTTGTCCTGGTATTATGCATCATTGTTGCTGCGAAAACAATACCCCTGGTGTCGCTAATGCGTCTCAATAACTCTAGGATTAGAGCATTGTTTGAGACTGCTGAACAAACATATAATAAAATAATATTTCTCCAAACTAGAGGGAAAATATGAACTATTCTCACAGAGGGTGACATGCATGGAGGGCTGGTGCCCCTCACTCAAAATGAGATATTGCCTTACGCACTACATTATAAATCAGTAAAGTCACTCAAGAATAAATAAATAAAAACTGAATCTTGAAACTGTTGTAAAAACCCTACAACTTCTTTATCCAAGCTCTCAATCAGTGTTATGTTATTTAATCTGCTGCTTATTACCTTAAAACCGATATTTCAGACGATTATAAAATTGTGTTTATGAGAAATAATGTAATCTGACTCCATAAATCACATAATTGTTTGACTAAAAAACTACACTTCTACTAACAATAAATGAAGTTCCCCTTTAAACACAGCCCCGGTCTTCTGACGGGGTCTATCTATGTACTGGCTGGAGAATGTTGGGCCAGTCTCTGTCGCTCTGTCACTGTTCTCCCGCCAACAGTCACTCTCTAGTTCTGCTGGGTTCTTGTTGATTTCTTCACTGGTTTGAGACAAGCGACCCTATCGGACACCTCCCTTTGTAGCCAGACTTCACCACAGCAGAATCGAGTTTCTGTTTTTAGGTCTCAACAGCTCCACGTCTGGTGTATCGCCGCCCCTTTGAACTGCAGTCGGTGTAAACAGGAGGTAAGGATCCTCCGTCTTGGACGAGTACTAGGTTTCCGTCTTCATATTTTTTGGGTGGAAACCCATCGTCTTGACCTCACTAGCTGTGTGGACACAATAGTTTTCTGTGTAGGGGAACAACATCACCCGTAATCTCTTTCCTTCTCATAATTACAAAAATAGTCTGCTAAATGTCCTACTATGTTTTATGCTTTGTGTAAATGCAATATGCTACTCACTGTCATGTTTTACATTCAACCTCTCCCTCCTGTGGTGACAGATATGGCTCAATGTAGCTGGATTTCAAAATACCCTTGTGCTGAAGATGCATCACCTGGTGGTCTGGTCCTTTGAGCTTCCTCATTGTTGTGGTTGATACCAGGGTGTCAGTGGCATTTGGGTCATGTTTGGCACCCCTGTTCGTCTTTGACATCTCTGGGACCCCCTGCCTCCGTCGTAAACCTGGAAACCTCCCCGGGGTATCTGCATGGAGGGCCGTTGTTTGGTGCAATGTTCTGCGGACACTCTCTGGACCAATGTGTCAGCTGACCACATTTGTAGCAGCCTTCATCTGTTCTTCGTCTTGATCGTGGCTCTCCTCCTCTGCCACTTTGTATTCTGCACCTGAATCTCTGGAAGTTTCCCCTCCCTTCTCCTTGTCTTGTTCCTACAAGCTACGGTGTCTTTTAGTGGGAACTGTCCCAGCATCTGACCAGGTGTTTACCCTCGCCTTAATATCTGCAGTTGTGCCTGGCACTGGGAGTGCTCTTAACTTGGTGTCTTCTGGCGACATGTTTCTTAAGTTCACGGATAATATTATTAAGTTATCAAAAATGAATTACTAATCCTCTGAATAGTACCTTTGTATTCTTTATAAAGATATCCTATGTCATCTGAACTTAACTTTTGGAAAATAAATGTAAATGTTGTAAAACTGAGATTAGAAAATCAAAATTAGACAAAATTAAAATTATGCAAATTTCTAAAATCTAAATAAATAAATGAACAGTGTATGGTTTTCACTTTGTAATATTAAAATAGGAATATGGTGCAAATCCAAATAAACCGTGTAAATCTACAGTGTATACTAAAGTTTATGAAATGATGCAAATGTCATAAAATGTGTTAACTACAATACTTCAATTCAAAGAAACCACATGTAATCTTTATCTGTGTGATGAAGAATGTATTAGCTGTAATACTTAGTATGTCCGCTAGGGGAGCCGTTTCATTTGTAACTCCTCTCAAATGTATCAACTAGTACTTCCGGTTCATAAACCTACATCCTGTTTATTTCCTCAAAATATAAAGTTCAAATTACTTTCTTTGAAAAGCATGAAAAACAAAACAACTCAATCTACTCTCAACGTTAATCTACACCATCCCTGTGTATTCAATCAGTAGTTACCGGTTGTATCTTTACTCAAACTATTTCACCACTAATAATGCTAACTGGCTAGCTAACTAGCTTAGCAGTATAGCATTAACCACATGTGATTGGGGGAAGGGGAACAATGGGAACACAACATCTGCAGATAAATAACCACACTGCTTGTCAATACATAACAATCTTCATTTATCTCAGCTCTAAATTCTATAGATGCTGACCTTAAAAGCTGATCTCATACCAATCTTGTACACAATCACCTGGGCTTAGATCATCACACAAAAATACTTTATTAAACCAGACTACGCAGGTTTAACACATCAAACATATAGACTAACATGAATGGACCCAGTCCAGCGTAAAACAGATCAGGTCTGGTACCTATCCAGAGGTATCCCAGATACAAGCTAGTGCCTCCCCAGAAGGTCTTAATACTATGTAATATTAACATTAATCGGGCGGCGCCAAAGATACAACAGAGACGAATAGAAACACTATATACACACTCCACACCACTTGCAATCACCACGGAATTAAACAGGTAACTGTCTCACCTTTCGTTTAGGCCCAGCCAAAAACCTAGTGTGATGCTAGTTAGCTTGCAGCCTTCCCCCGTCTGTTCCAGCTCAATCTCACTTCAGGGTAGCTGTTGCAAAACTGACATTTTTTTAACAAGAAGTAGCTTATTTCCTTAAAAATGGGAAGAAAATTAGAATATGGTTTTGACTATGAAATATGAAAATTAGAAATCTGGTGAAAATCTTCCACTTTCCGAAGTGTTTGGAACTATGTAAATGTCATAATTTGTGTTCGCTTCAATACATTTGTTTGCTTATTTGAAAGAGTATTATATAAAGTGTTTTATCTTATAATTAGAAACCACTTGCAATTCTATCTCGGCGATGAAGCATGTGTGTATTTATAACACTTTCAGAATTAGACTTCAAAATGCTATTGAGTGTTTCTTCTATGTAATAATTCTGTACTACCAGCAGAATTGTAATTTCCAGTTTAATCCACTATGGTTTACTATTGCAAAACTAACCTGTATTTAAGAAAAACTTATTTTCTTTTCTAAAAAAATAGAAAGAGAATTACACTAGGGAAGAATATTACACTTGGTTAAAACGACACAGCACACAATCGCCAAAACACTTTTGCAAACTGGAATATTTCAATAACGTCAATTCAAGCAGAAAAACTTCCAATATCAGACCCCTATGAATGCCAAACTTCCCAGGGTAAAATAACCTATCTATTTTATAATTCCAACTTTGCAAAGAAATAGGATTTGTCCTTCTCAAGGAGGAGTAGGACTGGGTAAAAGCAAACAGTCTCACTTCTTCAATTAGCATTTCACGAAATGGCGACTGCGGTGTGATTCATTGTAAACATGCTGGCAAAACAAGATGGCAACTTTTCCAACCTTTGACCTGAAGAACAAAGGGATTTTACAACACCTCGTGGCTCCCACTGCGGAGTTAGTATATATTCTCAACACAAAACAACAATGCAGTTTAAAATAACATTTCTATTTAATGTACAATTTATAAAATGGGCCTCAAACCCTTACGTCACAGTTCTCTGTCCATGCACGTAATTCTTTGACTTTAAGAGCCAGTATGGTTATCTCCTCTGTTTAAACACGCTATGTTGGGACAAATTAAGACGCAAATCAAACACAATCAGCAGAATATCGTCTAACTAACGCACGAATGTCGCACTTCTCATCGTAATCCACACGCAATGTCTGTTTGAAAACAGGAAAACAACCACTGAAAGTTTCAAAACTTTCAGGCCTTTTCCTCGAAAAGGACTTTTTTATAAGAAGCCTCACACTGTAATCTCTACACTCAATCAACTGCGTTCTTGTTTAAATAGTCCCCAACCATTCACGTTAACTTAAAACGTAACAAGAAAACGCAATTGGAATGATTGCTAAATCACACAAAGGACTTTTAAAAATAATACAAACACTCTCTCCAATAATCACAGCTTCCACTGTGATTTTGTTCTTTTGTTTAAATAGCCACACACTATTCACGTTAACTTAAAACGTAACAAAGAACACTATATTGGAGCGATTAGCCTCTTGCTGACATGTAATAACAGACAAACGAATAGCATGCAGGGTTAGATATAAGAAAAATAAGTAAATTGGACTTACCCTGCTTGTGACAAAGTAACGCCTCGTGTTATATGATTGTTGTCATTAAATTTGGTTGTTTTAACATTAATTTCCCAGCTATTTTCAGGAACCGGAAGCAGCAGTCCAACACACAGTCCTAAGATTTTCCTGCATAAACTATTGAAGAATTTGATTTAACGGGTTTCTTCTTACCGATTGTTTGAGATCTCTTGTGTGTCAGACGATTGCCATCGGATCGAGGCCACAGCAGGCTGGATATTCTCTCCTGTCCGCTTAGAATCACGTCGGGGGGGAACCAATTGTTATCTGTGTGTGATTATTCTAGCGTCCAGGACAGAAGTTTAAAAGGAGACTAAATGGAGTCTCTGAGAAGGTTCAAATTGGTACTTTAATTAATAAAAAGCGTGGGGATGTCACAAACAGAATATAGTCCGAACAGGAGAGTAAAGCTGCAGCTCCCTCTCCCTTGGTGGCCGTGCAGAAGAGAGCTCACAAGCATTCGTCTTTCCCGCTTGCTGGCTGTTCGCTCCTCCTCTCTGGGAGCTGTAGTGACGCAGGGGACTTCCCCCCTCGTTCTCCTGTGTCCGATATCGCGTTAAACAGAGGATTTCCACATTTTACATTCATTGCTTACTTCCACATGCCTTTTCTCCTCCTTATCTCTTTCATAACTGTATATGTAATACATGTTAACGGCGTCAAAGCCACTTTAATGATACTAAAGGGCGGTAGTCCCGGATGTCGTCATGACGGATTTTCAGAATAAAAGCTTAGTATTGAGAACTTCCGGGTTTTTCCAGAATAAAATAGCATTTAAACTGACGGTATGTTTAAGGTACATTATGCCATAAAACATTGATTTTAATTTCTAACAAGTGACACTATGTAACACTCCCGCTTCTATTTGCTGCATCCTACTGTATGTGATTTGCTTAGGGGCAGGACTCTTTCAACAGATCTTTAAGCGGTTGACCAATCACAACAGAGCCGGCCAGCTAACCAATCAGAGCAGACTGGGCTCTGGTTTCAGACAGAGGGTGAAAAGAGGTGCTGCAGCACAGGCAGTATGAGGAAAATAAAGAGCTTTTTGAACATTAAAAGCATGGAGACCAGTCCCAGTAAAAGTACAAAATACAAATATGAACCTGAACATTTGCATTATATATCCTCTTTAGTATCAGATTAACTATTTGTAATCAGTTTTGAGTTTTGTTGTAAGGGACAGAAAGCAGAACTTCCTAATGTGATTTAGGTTTGTCCACTACAACAATAAGGCTCTTTGGACACGCTCTGTTAGATCTGTGTTGACCAGTCTGACATGGCTGGAAAGGTCAATCCGTTTAAGTAGCCATTGAATTAGTGACACATACACTCAGACTCAGACACACACACACACGCGCGCGCGCGCACACACACACACCACACACCACACACACACACACACACACACACACACACACACACACACACACTTCTCCACAGGGAGCTGTGATCAGAGATCTGTCCACTTCTCAACTGTCGGCATAGAAAAGCAACCTCCTTAAAAACAGTTTGCAAGAACTAAATTATTCATCAAGATTGTTTATTCTGGATGTTTTGACCCTGTTGACATGACTGGAGATGTCAATCCACTAAGTAGCCCCGTGGCTTAGTGTCACCTCAAAGCACCTGTGATTGCATCCCAAGTGCTGGCACTGAGGTGACGAATGAGAGTATGAGGTGATTACACTTTGATCACCTCCCTCGATCATTCACATATTGGGTGCTCTTTCCACATGTACTGTGTGCTGTGAGAGCATGTGGTTGGTTTACCTGCTATCTTTTTAAAGAGAAAATAAAGAACAGGAAATCAAATGTAAAAATGCTCAGAGTGCAACAGCTTATGGGACAGAAGATAACAATGACAACTCAACTGCAGTTTATAGAAATGATTCAAACTAAAATAATAACAATAATGCAGTGTGAGACAGACCTTTGAACTGCAATCTCATTGGCTATAGTAGACTATTTGGTGAACTTAGTAAAATATCCTAACTCCATGGTGCAACGCATTTATGAACCTTTAGAATAGCATGCATGCAATTGATGGTGATTACTCATTATTGTACTCTCTGAACAAAAACAATTTAAATCCTCCAGCTTTTATAGCACTTTTCCAGTCTTCCACCCATTCATACAGAGACAGAGGCTGCCATGCAAGGTGCCATCTGCTCAGGGAGACTAAGGCCCAATCCCAAACCACTCCCTCGACCCCCCTCCGTGACGGAGTGAACTCCGTCTGTAGCCACACTCCCAGTTCAACGAGGCTCCCTCCTGTCAGATGGAGGGAGTAAATACAGCAGCAAGCTTTGGGACGGCCTCCCCTCTCTCCGGAAGAAACAGGAAATGCCGTAACTGTATCGTATGTAACAACGGTTTCAAATCAGCATCTCTTTGACAAAAAGTTTAAATGAATAACTCAAATAAAACTCCAAACATCTTTCATTGTGTTTCAAAGCTCTTTTAGTTTTAAACCTGATGTTAATACGCTTCTTAGTTTTTGCAACAGTCTGTAAATATACACAACTTTATAATAAAAGGCACACATTTACCTTTTTCTAGACTAAACACTGGTATGATCCTAAGTTACAAACATATGAGGTTATCATGAGGTTGTTAACATCGTAGTTTATCAGTGGATGTTTGCTGGAACTACTTGTACACAGCGTGTGTCCTGACGGACACACACAGCGTGACTCCGGTCAGGTTGTCCGGTCTCAAGTCAGCACCGCTGCAGACTTTCTGTTTGAGGGCTTGATAGCCCACTCCCCCTCCACACGTACTTGTTGCTTTGGAACAGCCCTCAATATGGCGGGCCCTCCGCGTGAACGCGCAAACGGAGGGGTAGGGTGTAGGGGTACGTAGGGGGCGGTTTGGGAATGGGCCAAACTCACACACATTTACACACTACTGGCCATCGGGATAAACTTGGGGTTAAGCATATTGCTCATGCAGGAACACATCGAGATGTTGACTGCACTGGTGGGGAATCACACCAAAATCTGGTTTACGACCCCCAACTCTGAACAAGTTCAATCGTGAATAGAGTCTCACAAGAAGATGACATTTAAACAATTAAACAACATGGAGTTACATGACATGACAATATAGCAACCTCTCCCAGGGCTCGACATTAAGGACTGCCCGATGGCCCGGGGCCAGCTAGTATTTAGCTCGGGCAATGAAGCCTCACCTGCTGGTTGCCCGATTGCTCGGGCAATCTATTATGTCAGTATGATGCAGCTCGCGGATCCAGTAATGAGTGACCCGACAGTAAAACTAAACATATCTATAACTAGTTTAGGTAGTTTGAGAGGTCATTAAAATAGCTACGTGTGATATTCTAACCTGAAGTGTGTGTTTTGTCCGCTCACCGCTGCATGTTGTTATGCAGAGCTGCGTGTCGACTCGTCAGCAGCAGCTGATCTCTCTCTCCCGTCAGATTAGACTTTACTCGCATTTATGTCCATATCGATCAGATCCAGCTAGTTCTAGCTAATGATAGGACTACCTGCTTATTAAAAGACACCTAAACAATAAGTGTCGCTATGCAACTGGGTGAGGCCGCAAAGTATAGCGCAGCATTATGCATTTGTTTACATGCCGGAACCCCGAGGCATTACCAACAGATCAACGCACAATCAACCCATACAGAACATCTCTTTCTCCACATTACATTACATTAACTGAGGGGGACCCACGTTCCCATCAGCATAAACACGTGGGTTTGCTATCCTGGCTCCAAAATGGTGGAATGAGCTCCCCATTGAAATCAGGACAGCAGAAAGCTTACACACCTTCCGGCGCAGACTGAAAACTCATCTCTTTCGACTCCACTTCGAGCAATATAACTATTAACAATGAACTGCTAACAGAGCACTTATATACTAATAAAGGACTGGCTTATCTAAAGCCAGTTGAGTAGCACTTGAAATGTTTGGCTCTATGAAACCTGATGTTCTTATATGATTCTGTTTTCTTCAAGGTTGTGTCTTCCTGGTCGAATGTACTTATTGTAAGTCGCTTTTGATAAAAGCGTCAGCTAAATGCAATGTAATGTAATGTCTTTAAAATCATCACATTGATCATCAAAAGTTCATAAAATGCTCATGAATATTCAAAAATATTCTGAACTTGCCACAATCATCCAAAATTCATGAAATGCTCATAGTCATAAAAAGTTCATGAAATGCTCATGCAAACTTTTTGGTGTTTTAATTATAATTTTGTGATTGGCTGGATCATGAGAAGTTCATAAATTGCTCATGTCATGAGCAAAACAGGAACTTTCTATGAATGAACAATGTTCATAAAAATGTCATGAACTGCTCTTTAAAATGGTTCATGAGCATTTTAAGAATGTTGGTTCATGAACATGACAAGTGAACATATAATGAGTTGTTCTTGAATGTTTCATGAGTGCTCATGAACAGCTCATAAAGTCATGAACTCCATCTCGCAGGGGAGTAGACTAAAAGCTTTAGGAATCCAAACTATAACATATAAGTACCCTGTATCAAGATTGATGCAAAACAAGTGACCTTTGACCTTTTTAGAGAGGTTTAGCAACAAAAAAAAATCACTTCTGGGGTCATTTGGGTGGACTTTCCATATCTCTGGCCCCCCTCGGTCAATTTTGATGATTGACACCTCTTTTAAACCGTTGGAGCCAATAGAATCGAGGGGAAGTTCCTAAAATCCATCTAAATATTACCATTGGTGAATGAGTGATGTATGCCCAAGACCGGAAGCTGGGTTGTAGCTCTCACACACTCTATATGAAATCTCAGTTTTTGAGGGTTTTTGACAAAAATTGAATGATGGATTTTTGTGCAGATCTGATAAGTTCGCCTGCGAAATGAACCATTGTAGACCATGGTAGAACATGCAGTGGTGTAGTGGCCGTTGGACGCGGGGGTACGCCGTACCCCCACTTATTTGGAGCATGACCATTTTTTTTTAATAGTCTAATAAATATAAAATCATTGCCAGTGTTATCAGTTGCAAGTGTGTATTTATTGTAATAATGACAAAAACCTAATACATTTCACAGTCATTATAATAAAAAATAAAAACGATTTCCTTAAAAAATGATGATTCGTCATCACGCTCGTGACCCCGCGGCAAACTGGGCGTGTGTCAGTGATTTGGCGGCAGCTCTTTCCCTCAAGAACGCTAACGAGAAAGCTCTACAATGGCAGGAAAACATTCTATACTTGACTTCTTTTCTAAAAAGAATATCATTCACAAAAAGAAAGAGGCTAGCAGCATCGAAGCTACAGGTGAAGCTGCTACTAGTTCATCAGGAGAGCCGCCTAAAGATGTGGATAATGCTAGCACTAACATCAACGTTAGCTATGCTAGAAACGTTCCTCTGGCTAGCTCAAGCTCACCTTTCTCAGAGGTATGGACGGACGACATGTGGCGGAGGAAACAAGAGGCATACCCGTGGATAGACTGCAAAGCTGAGAAACTGGGCTGCAAAGTTTCCTCTTCCATTTCGGATTTATCAGCCTTCAAAACTCAAGGTTCAAGATTGGCAGATGAATGGCGTTCCTACACTGTCACTTACAGTGGAAGAGACAAGAGCGGCATGTTGACGTCCTTCAGAATTTTTTTTATGAAACACAAAGAATCAAATGGACACACTGCTGCACAGCGGATTCAAGACAACGCAAAAAAGGAAACACTTGAGAAGGTCTGTGACAATATGAATGCATCAAAGCTGAAAGCTACATGTGCTGTATTTCGGTCTGCTTACTACTTGGCACAGAACGACAGACCATTTCTGGACAACTATGGATTACTGGAGTTACAACATGAAAATGGGGTTGACATAGGCATCGGTTTGCACTCCAGGTACAGTGCAGCACAGATAATTGACCATATAAGTTCAAAGATGCGTAAAAAAGTGTGCCAAAGAATCCAAGCTATAGAAGGTAAAGTTTCTATTCTTATAGATGAGTCAACGAGTCTGGGATGTAAAACTACATTGATTGTGTACCTCAAATGTGAAACGGACAAGAGCTGTGAACCACATTTTATGTTTCTGGATTTGATTGAACTTCCAGACCAGAGAGCCGACACAATTATGCAGCACTTGTTGAAATGCCTCCAAGAACATGGCTTTGATGACGCTTACTTGAAGAAGCATTTAATTTAATTTGCAAGTGATGGAGCAAGTGTCATGTTGGGACGAAAATCAGGTGTAGCCAAACAGCTTTCTGGACTGTACCCTAATATACTCACCTAGCATTGCCTAAATCATCGTTTGGAGCTGGCTGTGGGGGATACAGTGTCTGACGTGAGTGGTGTGAACCATTTCCAGGCGTTTATGGACAAATTATACACTGTGTACAGCAGATCACCCTTAAACCAACGAGAACTGGCTGAGTGTGCTGCTGACTTGCATCAACAAATAGGAAAGATAGGCCGTGTGTTGAGCACGAGATGGGTGGCCAGTTCTTATCGCACAGTATCTGCTGTTTGGAACAACTTTGAGTTACTATGTGCACACTTTAGCTTTGCGATGACAGATGAGAAACGATCAGCAAATGATAGAAATCTGTATGAAGGTCTGTTAAAGCGGCTGACTTCAAAGCAGTTCCTTTTAGATTTAGCTCTTATGTGTGATACACTGCATGAGTTAGCCCTGTTGTCAGAATGTTTGCAAAAGCGCACAACATCAGTAGCCTACGCCGACAAACTGATCCACCGGAGCATTCGTTTTATCAATGGACTGGGGGAGCGACCTGGGACCAAGGTCCTTGCAGCTGAAAATGCTATATCAGAAGGCAGACTGGGCACAGTTGTGCTCACAGACAACTCCAAAATTGTCACCATCAATCGTGAACAATTTATTCGGAGTCTAAGCAACAACCTTAGCCATAGAATGTTCACTACTGCATCATCTTGTGGATCATCACCCCAACGCGAAACAGGTTGCTGATTGGACGGGTATCCACCTTGATGTTCATCAAGCTACATGGTCCACCTCTAACCCAGTGGGATCCGACAGGATATGTGACAACTTGGTTGAGACGACATCGCTCAGCTGAAGACAAGAGATCACGACAGGCTGCAGCCGAATCTCGCAAGGATCCAGACCCACTGTGGCGTTTCCTCTGACTGACTTCAACAACTGTGAGTAACACTGTGTTTCTTTCGTGTGTGTGTGTGTGTGTGTGTGTGTGTGTGTGTGTGTGAGTGAGAAACAGCGCTGTCTGTTTATTTGCAGTGTGGCTAGGCCTAATCATAATCATTTCAAGTCCAGATTCAATGTTGTTTGCATAAGTAGGCTATATTTTCGTTTTGTTTATTTAATAAGTTAATTTCAGGACAACTTTGGGAATTGTGTTTGTTTGTTATGAGTTTTAAATAGATTTTGAAAGTGGAGATGGAGGGAGAGAGAGAAGCAGCGCTGTCTGCTAGTTGCAATACTGTAGCTTATGCAATTTAGGCCTATACATTGTTTATGTAATTTATGTGCCAGTGTATCCATGGTTTTGAGTCTGTGTGTGTGTGTTGAGCGCAGCGCCATCTGCTTTTTGCAGTACAGTAACTAAAGTAGGACTAAGCATACCGGTAGTTTCTGTGGACCTGTCTGCCCGTTTTGCGAGTGCACTGCGCGTAGGGTGACCAGATGTCCCGCTTTGCGCGGGACTGCGCAGCATTTTCACGACTTTTGGTGCGTCCCGCAAATTGAGACGATGTCCCGCATATTTCATTTTGATTGGCTAAAACGCTTTTCTTTAAAATCAGATTCATCCAATGGCTGTTGAGAAAGCAGGGAAGGCTATCATCAGGGGCCTGTGTTTAATGTCAATCAAACTGTAACACACGGCGGGTGCTGGTCAAGTGTTAACCAATGAGAGTAACTCACTCACACACACCCCCCCCACCCCGCCAAACAACAACAACGAACGCAGGCGACGCAGCAGGACAGGTTATGGAAAATGGAGGAAACTGAAACTACAGCTAAGAAGAAAAGAAGATGCACATACAACAAAGACTGCGAAGACACTTACCCGTGGGTGAAGCCAGTGCAGGGCGACTCTCAGAGAGTTTTTTGCAATCTTTGCAAGAGTAATTTTGAAATTTCACATGGCGGTAAATACGACGTCAAAAGACACAGAGAATGCGATTCTCACAAGAAACGTGTCGCTCAAAAAGAGACATTCCACTCTATGGAGACATTCCTACTCAAACCAAAAAATGATGGCCACTCAGACAAGGTAACAGCAGCAGAAATAACCAGTGTTTACCATATAGTGCAACACTCCCATTCATACCGGTCACATGACTGGTAACAAGCTAGCGCCGACCATTTTTCCAGACTCTGAGATAGTAAAGAAAATGTCATGTGGTCGTACAAAAGCAGCGTCCATAATAACAGATGTGCTTGCCCCTGCCTCTGTGGAGAGTTGTTTGACAGAGTCAAAGACACCAGTGGTTCTAGGTGACAAAATAGCCCACACACTGTGTGGGGGCCCACCTTCTGTTGCTGTGATGGACAAAACTGAAAGCTATTTTATTTTATGTATTATTGTGTTTCTGTTCCCTCCTGGCCAGTGTTGGTTTTATTTTATCTATTAATTGATGTTGTGCCTACTTGTACAGGCAATACACTAGTTGAATTAAGAAGATGCATTTCTAAACACTTGAAGTGAATAATGCCTGCTGCCTTAGTTAGCCTTAGTTTACTTTTCTTTAATAAAAAACTGCATTTTGACTTCACTTTCTGCTCTGTTGTTATATATTTGTTACGTTTTTTTTTCCGGGGGTTGGGGGGTGCTGTTGAGAGGGTGTCCCACATTGTCCCACACAACCATACTCCTTGTCCCACATTTGGTTTGTTGGGATCTGGTCACCCTAACTGCGAGCGTGCGCACTTGTGTGGAATTGTTTGGGATGACCTGATTAAAATAGCGTCCCCCCCAGTAAAAAAATCCCCACTACACCACTGAGAACATGGTTCATTTAACAATGGTATAACCATGGTCAGGGGCGGAATGGGGGGAAAAAGTGGCCCGGGGATTAATTGACAGACAGGCCCACTTAATGCGCGGCATGTATCGGCTGGCCGGCGACGAAAGTATGTTACTTAACAAAAAACCCTGCATTTAATGTTATTTTGGACGATTATTCATATAGTAATCACATTACCTGAGCCCTTGAGTTGCCTCGAGCAAAAATAGTTTCGGCATATATTTAGTGATTTTAATGCTAACAGATCATTGATGCAATACAATTTTGACCCAATTTGCCTGACTTGACACATGGAATAAAACATGGGCGACGTACGAAGCATCCTCAATGTGGGTGAGACAATTTAACAGGGGGTGTGGGCAGGTGATGGACCTCACCTCCTCTAAGGGGATCCGGGGGCAAGCTCCCCCGGGAAGATTTTTTTTTAAATGTCGAAGTTAAATGCATCAATCTGGTCCATTTTGAGAGCAAAATTAGGGACTAAATCTATGGCAGTCAGCAGGGTCTTGGACTGTGAGCCGTAGGGTCGCCGGTTCAAGTCCCCGACCAGACCTATTTGGAGTGTGGACTTCTACTTGGAGAGGTCCCAGTTCACCTCCTGCCCTGCCGTGGTGCCCTTGAGCAAGAAACCAGACAAGGCTGTACCTTTAGTAATGAATATTACATGTTGTGAGGAAATCTTTCCACCAATAATTCCAATAAGTAATCCAAAATGTATTCACTTCAGGTTTACGAAAGTAACTGTAATCAGATTACTCGTTTTTCAAATGTAACACGAGCTGAATACAGTTACTTGATTTTTGTATTCTGATTACGTAACGCCGTTACATGTATTTCATTACAACCCAACCCTGGCCACACCCCACTGGGCTGGGCTGGGCCGGAACACTTGCAAATGTGGGCCGGTAAATTTAGGCAAAAAAAAGAATTGTTTTTTACTGGCCCTCCGGCCCACACACAGCACCGGCCCACCGGGGAAACTCCCGGTATTCCCGATGGCCAGTCCGCCCCTGACCATGGTTGACCATGGTTGGGATATGGCACCACAGTCAACCATGGTAGAGCACTGATAAATAAACCACACAATAAACCATGGTCAACCATAGTCATAAACCATGGTCTACCGGACATAAACCATGGACTACCATGGTCTACCATGGTCACATAAACCATGGTCCACCAGTACCATGGACATAAACCATGGTCCACCAGACTGGAAATAATATAAATTAATACAAGCTTTTCAATAGTTTCAAGCATTTAATTTTAAAATATTTGTATAGATCATGTTAATTGCACTTAATTTAATCTACAGTACACTGTCACTCTATTGTTGTCACAGTCTGCTTTCTCACTCACCTATTTTCTGCATTAACTTTCCTTAGTCACCTGGTAGTCACACCCTGTCTCTCTCTCACTCTGTTACACCCATCAGCTCCATTAGTATTTAGGCCCACTTCACTTTCAGCTCAGTGCCAGATTGTACTTTGCAGCATGCCAGTCTTTCCCGCATTACCCTTCAGATTGCTCTCCCGGTTTCGACCCTGCCAGTCCCTGACCAGCTTGCCTCGCCTGCTCCCTGACCCGTTCTGTACCTGCAACTCCTGTCCTGCTTTCTCCTGAAACCCTCGCCTGTCCCCGACCAGCCCTTTGCCTACTATCTGCCGTTTTGTCTCCTACCAGCCTATTTCCATCAATAAAGCTGGTTACCGACTATCCCTGGTTTCCCGTGTTCTGCATTTTGGTCCTCAGGTCGTTTGTGACAATAGTTGCACACACACTCATTAAATGCTCATTAAACAGTTGGTGAACATGTAAAGACTATTTTACATACATTCATCAGGTGACGGTGCCTGCATGAGCCTCATTAGAATGATTGTCGACCATGGTTTCTGTAGTGTAGACCATGGTTTCTTGAGACCATGGTTCAAATATTCAAATGGTTGACCATGGTTTCTCGAGATTACATTGTGACCATGGTAGGCTGACCATGGTTGACCATGGAGGACCATGGTTTCTTCCCCATGGTACTGTGACCATGGTAGGCTGACCCTGGTTGGCCATGGTAGACCATGGTTTCTTCCCCATGGTACTGTGACCATCATGGTATTTTGTGGTCAACCATGGTATTACCATGGTTGGCAATGGAATACCATGGTGACCATGGTCAACCATGTTTACGTTTCGCAGGGGCAATAAGGGTATTTTACCTTGAGTTCTGTGCTAATTGCGTTAATGTCAAATGTCAGTTGTTTTGCATCAATCTTGATACAGGGTACATATTATATGTTATAGTTTGGATTCCGAAAGCTTTTAGTCTACTTTCCCATCATTCAAGGGTGGTTTTCACTGTAAGTAATGTGTTTTTTTTGGACGGACACTATAATTTACATTTTTTTACTGTGTTCAATCTGAATTTACATTAAAATAAAACAATTCTATATTGATTCTGACTTTTCTACATCCAACGCACAGGTTGGATGGATAAATTGCTTTGAGAAAAAAGATCATTAATGTACGCCTTTTAGAAGAGAAGATATTGTCAATTGTTCTGGGAATGTCATTTCCGAGCCTGAGGCCTGAAAAACAGGCTCGGGGCTCAACTAGTTAACAGGTTAAGCAGTTGCATGATGTAAATGCACTGTTGAGACCGGCAGTCCTTTTAAGTCACATTTGATGATGACAATCAGCATAATATCTCTACATGAATGTACTGTTGATGTATTGTAATGATCCATCAACACACGAAGGGGGACTTCTCTTATGGCTGCCGTCCTACATTATGTTTACTTGATCCCATCCAATATCCGACTACATGTGGAGAGGACGTTTCTTCTCTCTTTCATTCTTTTTAAGAAAAGAGATGACTATGTTTGCTTGTTTGAACAACTCCGTGAGGCCATGTATTCATACTGTACAGGCTTTAAGGAACATATTATTAAAGCTAAATGCAAAGGTCAGGAAAAATACATAATGATAGTTTTATTAAGTCTAGAAGTGTTTGATGGTAATGTTGTCATCAGATATATCCTGGTGTTTCCGTAAAGTACATTAAACTACACTCTGAATCCTAGCTAACAACATTAGCTTGTCCATTATGAGCAAGTGAGCTTTTGTGCCCATAATGAGAGGGGGGAGACACATAAGTCTAATTGTCTCTATAAATCTGGACACAACTTCTCCTACTCGCTCTTCGGTATACCCCCCAGCATCTTCTGTGTCCTCCTGATTTATGTGGGGATAGCCGTTGTTCTGATCACCATGCTAGCCCAACCCAGTCTCACAAAAAAACGTGTAATAGTATTTCTATAAAAACGCCTCTGAAATAGTAAGATCACTACTTTTTTCAACATAGTGCTTCAACATAGTTAACATTGCTGGAGGTATACACAACATTTTTCATTCAATGCATAACTACACTACACTGATTTAGGGTGGCTGTGGCTCAGTGGATGGTGTGCTGGACTTCGAATCATGTCAGCATGTCGTTGTGTCCCTGGGAAAGACACTTCACCCCAAATTGCTCCTGTGGGGATTGCCCACAGGACTGAAGTCTAACAAGTGATATGTAATGTGATTTATTGATAAACAATCATTAAATCATATGCTGTTTATTGCTCGCTTTTTCATTGCAGTGACTAATTAGTAAGTAAGTAAAGGAAGTAAATGGTTTGACCATTCTTGTTTGTGTGTAAGTCTCTCAAAGTGATGTAAATATTGCATGTGACATTTTTCTGTAGTTTTACATGTCAACAATCCAGATCAAGCAGACCCATGTTTGTGAATATTTGTGTGTATTTTGGGCTTTTTGTGGTGTTTGATTGATAGTGTGTGAATGTGTGTTGAAATGTACACGCAACTGAGTATCATACATCAGACACTGGTTGAGATTGTGTGTGTGTATGTGTCTAAATGACTAAATCCAACATGCAACTATTTCAGATCACACACACACACACACACACACACACACAGAGAGAGACATATGCTTGCAGTGTGAACTTTCTCATATCTCATGTTAATGTATTTGTACTTGTATCTCCCGAGACATCAGATGATGAGTGATGAGTATCACTTAAACACACACATTGCTCAGAAAAACATTCTGCGGTGTGCTGCCTGCACCCATTAAGTGTGTGTGTGCACTTTTTTTTTGTGTACCTCTGCATTGTGTGTGAAGATCTGAGCTTGTGTGTTACAGATGTCACCGGGTAGATTTCCTTAATGCATGTTCTGTTTGTGCGAGCATACATCCTAGAGTGCCTTTTTGTTTGCGGTTGAATGTGTGTGTCCGTGTGTGTCCGTGTGTGTGCGTGTTCTTTAACGTTGCACTGGCCCACATGAGCGATGCAGGCGGTGCGGCCACAGTCGGTTCACTATAAATCACAGCGACAAACGCTGAATTTGTGTGTTAGGAAAAGTGCTTGTTCCCGCTGAAATGTCGGGGCGCTCACCTCCAACTAAATATCTCTGTCTGCGGCACAACCTCCCAACGTCCTTGGAGGAAGGCGCACTCAGACACAAAGGCACAGACCTCCAGGAACACTCTGCGAGAGAGAAAATGCTTCCTTTTACACCGCACACCCTTACTCTAAAGCAGGCACTCTCCTCAGCAGTATAGACATGGTTTGTGTTATACATGCTTTCAGGGTTTAACGAAGGTCCGTATAACTCTGCTGTTATCTTTCTAAAAAAGGATGAATCTGAGTGTTTTCTCATCTGGTGACTCAATCGTCAGGGACGAAACATATTAACCTCACATCAAAGGGTTACTTTAGTGCTATGCTACCTATGGCTCTGCAGCCTTCATGGTAAATTGTTTTTGTTTTGTTTAGCGATGAAACTGATTGGTGGAAGATAGGGAAATATTTTGCTCATGATTAAAAGAAGGCAACGTTGCAAAAAGACATGTTCAACTCTGATCTCTATTCAAATTCAGATCCTTTGTAAAGCTTGTTGGCAATAAAACATTGCTCAACTTCTGCTTTTGAGAGTCAATTCTAAAGCTTAGAATAGAGCCAAGTCACTAAACATAAAGTATTCACAATACATATTACCATCACATCTAGAGTTGAAGAGAGTTCAGGGATAACAGAACCATTAAGCTAAGAAACACTAACAAATGCCCTAAAACCTAAACTAATATAATCTTAAATGGTAAGATACAGTATAATAGATATAACACACACATTAAAAGGAGAACATTATACAAATGAATGCATTATGGAGTCAAGTACACTAGTGACAACGTTCCAGTCTGTTCCAGCTGGGCATGGTTTCCACACAACATCCAATCGGAACACTTAGCTCATTCCAAGCTCAATTGACAATTCGAGGGAAGTAAACAAAATTACCCACAGCATCGTAACCTTTAAAGCATCAAATGACTGACACTTTACCGATTCACATATTCAATAATATTTTACTAATTTTGGAATCTGCATGACCGCTTGTCATGTCACTGTTTGTCAGGGGCACGAGGCGAGATGAATGTGGTCTTTGGACGATCCGATGGATTTCTTGCATGTCTGGTCAGCTGTCTTTTAGTATGAGCAGCTCCACAACACGATTCATCTCAAATGCTGTCTTACGATCGGCTCTCAACTGTAGTGAGCCTTTTTAAATACTGTTGGCAAGCTGTGATGTGTACAAGGTCACACATGCAAAGATGCACAGGCGTCTTCTGAAGTAGACACACTCAACATGAAACATACACATCATCACATGAATAAACATATGCACAGCAATTACATCACATCTCTGACACAGACACAACCCAGCCTGAGCCTCACATGAGACGTTTAACCTTGTTGAGGCTAGATGTGTGTCCCAAGATGACAGGTGAGGCTCCACAAAGTCACACACACACACACACACACACACACACACACACACACACACACACACACACACACACACACACACACACACACACACACACACACACACACACACACACGCACATACACACAGGACATAACAAAGTCAGCTGCAGACAGAGTACTGATGTAGACCTTCATGCTTTACAGCATACTGAATGGGCGTCTGGTGTTATCAGTACACTATTGTGTGTGTGTGTGTGTGTGTGTGTGTGTGAATGTCTTTCTTACTCTAGCCTCTCTAACATGTTGTATACCTCCATTGGAAAGGCATACTAAAAGTCTTCAATGCTTTTGAACCCCTGCCTTGTGGTTGTGATGCAGAGTTACTATCCAGGTGGCTGTGGACAGTTGTCTTGTGGTGATGGTTGCATTTTGAAAGTAAAAGTGAATGCTTCTCAAATCCCATGCATTCTGTGTATATTGATGGTGTTCTGTGTTCCAACGGGAGCCAACTGGAGGTCATACAGACTTCTGATTTAGCTCTGCGTCACTGATAATAACCTGCTGCTGCTGTGATAATGTCCTTTCCACATCCTGCTCCCACATTACCAGTGTTGCTGCTGCATTTATTTAATACTACACAGGTGGTTTCACAGTCTCCCTCGTTCAACAAATCCCATTGCGTCTGTCAAGCTTCAGCTTATACAATCTAATTCTCTCTCCATCACACTACTCTGCTGCTACACCGTCTGCCTGCCGCTGCTTCCTTCCTTTTCACTCGTATATATTATTGTTTTGATTTAAATGTCTCCCATTACCTCTTCTTTCCTTTCCTTCCCATATTTATTTCCTCTGTCTGCCTTCTCATCTCGTTTGGCGTTATCACTTTTATTTTCCTCCTATTTCTGTCTTTACTTTCTACTTTTCTTTTTTCCTACTCTTTGACCTCGCTTTGTGACTCGTATCTAATATTCTCTTTTTTTCTTCTTGTTATTGACTTCTTTGCCTTTTGCTTTTCTCAAAGTGTCTTTACCTCTTTTTACTTTCTTTTGTAGATACTTCCATAAGCACCTTCCTTCTTCTTTATAAGCTTTTTTTTATTTCCTTTCATGCCTTTTCAACGTTCCTTTATTCACACCTTTCTCTCTTACCCGCCTTTCTTTTCACTTGTCTTCTCTTCACTTTATTTCCTTTTTAAAATGCCTACAGTGGCCAATAGATGCAAACACTCTACAACATCCCAAAACACTTCTACTGGGAGAAACACTTTCAAAAACAATGCAAATCAAAAAACACAAATGTGCCAAAACGCATACAAATGAAGAAACATTTTCACCACCTGGAGAACCAACCCAGTCTCACGGCATTTCGTGTTCACCAACACGATTTTTTATCTATTGATTCGTGTTCACCATCACGATTTGCCCCTTTTTTTTCGTGTTGCACAGCACGATTTTAAAAGCAAATGTATTTCTACCGGTAACGTGTTTCGTGCCTGCAGGCTGCAGCACGTCTTTTTCTCCGGTCGGGTCGTGGAAGACCGGAAGCTGTGTGGTTCATAAAAACATGTTCTTTCTCAATATCAAGCCACAATTATTGCTTTTATTTTAAATCTTTATAATTTATAATTTCGGACTTTTGTTGCCGTCTGTGAGGAAAATAAATGGGGCTCAGAGCCTCAGGATACTGAAATCTGTATTTTTAAATATTTTTCCTTCTAATTTGTTATTCTTTTCAAAATAACACACTGTTATTTACTCACCAATAACACACAGTTATCCTTGCTTTTATTTATTGTTTAATTCCATAATCTCGGGCTTTTTTGGTGTCCGTCAGGAACTGAATTTCGAAATAAAAATAACCGGAAACAGACGTAGGCCTATAAGGGACATTTCGAGCATCATTGCGATTGTCAACATTTCTGAGTTTAGGATGGCCGAAGACACTACACTACCCATAATCCCCAGCTATCGTTTCGGACTACAGTCCCTGTAAGGTTACGCAGAGCTTCAAATAGCTGTGTGAAATGGAACGAAACCACGTCAGACTATCCAAAACTGGAATCGAACGCCCCCCCAGAACTACACATGCTGGCTATTGTGTTTCGCAAAATGTTCTATGGGACGTCTCTACTGAACGTTTCCGTTTTTCCCACAATTAGAAGTTGCCATTATTAAACACATTGGTGTTATCAAATGTAAAACATATAATTAATAAATGGGTGAAAATCACTTGTGTCCATAATGCGCAGCATTATATTAATGCCGTATACCCACATGACAGCTCATTGCTACTTTGTAATTCTATTGCAATTCAGAGGTTAACCTGGTATTTTTACTCCACTGCATTTATTTGAGTTACTTTGCAGATTCTGATTAATTATGTGAAATATAAACAACCCTTAAATCAGACTTTAGTTACACCTGAGTAAAATTCAGGTAAGGTAATTGTCAAGTGCCAACAATCAGGAGAGATATTTGATAGTTGGTGCTTCAGAAGACTAAACATGTATCTGCAATTGACATGAATGGAAACAAGTAATAAAGTATATTCATTACTTATTAATTACTTGTTATTCTCTACTAATAGTTAATTAAAGACTGTATATTATGGCTATTTTGCACATCCCTTTCAAGATTGTCAAAGGTTTATTGACATATCATACACAACTACGGTGTAGTTATGCAATGAATGAAAAACGTGGGTCACAGGTTCCTCAACAGTGCATTACAAGACATCTATCAATATGTGTGTACCTCCACCATTAAACTGTCATATTCTGCACATTTCTTATTCTATCTACATACATAAGAGTATAATTAATGTGTATAATATCACATATATATTAAAATAAGTGCTTCAACACAGTTAACATTGCAGGAAAGCAATATATTAGACGTTAATTACTTTGTCAGGCTTAATATTTAATATTTAATGTTTAAATAAAGGTTAATCCGTTTTTCTGTTTTGCACCTCCTCCTATTAATATCTTTGTACATCCTGCACTAAACTGTTTTATTGTAGAGATCACTTATAGTATCTTCTTGATTTTTTATATTCTATATTTCTATATTTATACTTTCCCCCTTTGAAAGTATGTACTCTTAATATTTTTTTAATCAAATATAACACATAAAAACAATAATTCAATAATGTGCTTTAACCACTAGGAGGTGCACACAAGGTGCACACAGCCATAATAACTTTGTATTATCAGTGTGTATGTACAACATCTGAAGATGTATAGTTTTATGCATGCTTTCACATCATTTTACAGCATATTGTTAAACTATTTCAGACTCAGTATTTACATTCTTACATTCAAAGAAAATCAGTAATATCTTTGAAAACTACAGTCCTTTTCTATCAGCTGTGCACCGTTATGGTGTAAATATAACCTATCTATGAATTAGATCAATAACAGTAATAATGTGTTATAACAGTGTGTTATTTTGAAAAGAATAACAAATTAGAAGGAAAAAAATATTTAAAAAATACAGATTTCAGTATCCTGAGGCTCTGAGCCCATTTATTATCCTCACAGACGGCAACAAAAGTCCGAAATTATACGATTTAAAATAAAAGCAATAACTGTGGCTTGATATTGAGTAAGAACATGTTTTTATGAACCACACAGCTTCCGGTCTTCCACGACCCGACCGGAGAAAAAGACGTGCTGCAGCCTGCAGGCACGAAACACGTTACTAGTAGAAATACATTGCTTTTAAAATCGTGCTGTGCAACACGAAAAAAAAAGGGGCAAATCGTGTTGGTTAACACGAATCAATAGATTAAAAATCGTGTTGGTGAACACAAAATGCCGTGAGACTGGGTTGGGAGAACACATACGCAGCATTTTGAAAACATTTACCAACCTTACGAAACATGGGCAGCATTTACTAAACATACCGCATAAACGAAACACTGCAAGAAGTTCAAAACACAACTGAAACACTAAAAAGTGACTCTCGTACCGACCCGCATGTTGACGTATCTGTGTATGTTCATAATTGTTTGGTCGGTTTGTTGAAGTAACTATTAGTTCGCTAGCTTTACAGCACATCTGCAAAAATAACGGACGGAATCATGCGATCACATTGTTCAAATAAAACCAATACACCTTTAGGTTATTTTCCAGTGACAGTTGACCAATCTTAAAATCCCCGAATGTCAACAAGCTCGAGCACGGTCAAGTTGGTGAATGTTTTCTAAATGCTGCGCATTTGTTGCCAAGTCGGTGAGGACGTTTCTAAATGTACATGCATATTGGCTCAGTTGTGTTGTGTTTGCATTGTTTTTGAAAGTGCAGTGTATCTGTCCTAACGTTTAACGTGTCCGAATGTGTTGGGCCGTTGTAGTGCGTGTCCCTGTCAACCACCATTTCCTAATTTTTGCTCCCTTTCATGACTTCTCTGCGCTCCTTTCTCCCAACCTCTCCCTGCTGCCTGCCTCTCTTCTCACCTTTCCTTATTCCTGTCAGCCACGAGTCTGCCTATCTGTCGTTCTTCCCGTCTCCCTGCCTTGCCTCCTGCTCAGGCGGCGCTGGTTCATTACCCTGCATGCTGCCATGATGTGATTTCAATGCAAATAGCGGGCAGAACACAAATGGATCAGGTTCTCGGCGCAGAGAGAGAGGGGAGAGAGAGAGATCAGAAGACTGAGTTGGTGCGAGGCAGCGTGTGACTTATATTCTTCTGATTTCTCAAATGGAGAAGCATACGATCTTGAGATCTTCACACACTATCACTCCTGCAGAGAGAGGCTGTGTGTGGATGGAAGTCATCTCTCCTGTAGCGAGCACAGCTGCAAATCACTGTCAATCACATCAAATCCTGTCTACACGTCTGAGAAACACACTGATACATGTGCAAGTGTATTTCAAATATTCAAACACACTCTCTCTCTCTCTCTCTCTCTCACACACACACACACACACACACACACACACACACACACACACACACACACACACACACACACAGAGAGACACCACCTGCGAGGAACTTAAGAAGATCTTCTTTGATAGTGGAAGTGATATCTGACTGGTAAATGGAAATGCTCCGTGTCCGTGGTTGAAAGCGGGACTCCCTGTTATGATTTCACGCTAGCAGACACTAAATTCTCTTTTCATCTTCGGGTTCTTTTTTTTTATCATTTCTTCTCGTGCCTTGCAGGAATTTGAAATGGATATGTTTCTCTGTCCAATTTAAACTCACTTTATTAACTATGACTCTCAGAAAATAAAATGTATTCATGAGCAAAAGTCCTAAAGCTAATCATAGTAAAAACAGTTTGAATGTCATATTTATAACCAAGTAGATTTTTGAAGAGCTCTGAAGCACTACTATTTTATGAATCCATCGTTTGCAGACATTTTGATTAATTTCTCAATTTACGAGAAACTCTGGCTTTAAAAAAAGAATACAGTTTACAGGGGCCTTTTTATGCTTTTTGGGGTTTTCATTTTGACGTAGTGTGTTAAATGGGTTTGTGTGCATGTAAGTGTCTGCAAAGGCAAATATCACTGTGTTCCCTCCAGAGGGAGTTTCTCTCCCACACACTTCCCCCCACTCCTATGGAGTCCTTAGTTTACTTCCGTAAGATAGTGACATCACGATGTAAAACCCGCCCTTCTATTGGTTATTGCTCCAATACATTGTATGTGCCGGATAACCAATCAGAGCAGACTGTGGTTTCAGACAGAGGGTGAAAATAGGTGCTGCAGCACAGGCAGTATGTGAAAAAAAAAGAGCATTTTGAACATTAAAGCATGTAAGGAAGTCAGAGTAGAGGCACACAATTCTAAGAAAGCTGTGAAAAGTGATCAGTTCTGCAATAGTATAAAAAACAGTACACAAAAACATTATTATTAAAAATGATTATTACAAATATTAATAATACTAATTAATTATATAGATTGTCAATATTTGTTTGTTTAAAAGATGGAATGCACCCACAAATATGTGTAAAATATGATTTAAAAATAATTTTCACAATATATATGTATTTCCTAAACACTGTATGAAGTTCAGTTTTGGGGCGATAGAGAAATCGGCCCCACGGAGGCGGGTCTCTGTAGCAGGTTAGTCAATTGCTGATTCAAGATATGAACGTGTGTCATAAACTGTAGCCAATCAGCGTCCTCAAAACTAATACCGGAGGGGCGATTATTGTATCGCCCCAAGTAAGCAACTGCTACGCAGCTGGACGACGGCCACAGGATTGCAGTGAAGAAACACAATGAGAAGGTGGATAAAAACAGGCATATATTGTCCAAAATAATGAAGTTTTGTGGGGATTTTGAGTTGGCTTTGTGTGGGCATGACGAGATGGACTCTTCAGTCAACCATGGAATGTTTAGGGAATTGGTGGATTTTGTTTCCTTCCTGCACATCGTGCTGGAGGAGCACCTTAAGACCGCCACCTTTTTTAAAGGCACTTCAAAGACGTACACCACATTGATTTTAAGAATAAGAATAATTATTATTAGTTTGTTACATCTTCAGCTTTTTGTATTACTGTTGATTATACCGTTGTTCTGTATGATATATATATATATATTATCATATAGATATATTTCCATACATATATATATATATATATTATATACAAAATAAATATATATATATATATATACATATATACGTATGCAAGTATTGCTAATGCCATTATTTTAAGTTTTTGTACATAGTCCTCAGTCTCAAATGCTTCAATTGTTTATGGAGGCATTACAATTTAAGACTGGTAAATGATCAGTGAAAACTCCAGTTGTTTTGCATTAAGTCACACTGGGATGTTTGCTGAAATTGATTGCATGAGGCA
This sequence comes from Champsocephalus esox, assembly GCA_036324585.1. NCBI lineage: Eukaryota > Metazoa > Chordata > Actinopteri > Perciformes > Channichthyidae > Champsocephalus > Champsocephalus esox. The sequence goes on along the minus strand of CM070495.1, from coordinate 9,198,077 downwards.
CAGCCCTACCTAGAAAAAAATTAGAACATAATATTCCATGTGAAATATCAACTCTGTACTGTATATATGTGGGGGAAGCAGGAAGGCTGATGTTACAGCTTTTACTTTGCTACACTAAAAACTTGGCAATCACTTGTCGCAGCCACTAGCTGTCTTACCTGAAAAAAAAACGTGGAAAATTAGATTTTTCAAGCAATTTACCAAGTAGGCCTATTATACCAGAATGCCATCCGGGCCTCCGGGGAGAACGGGTGTTTTCAAGTGCAGGTGAAGTGCTGGCTTTGATTATGAATTGCTTTCCCAACTCCTCGGGCTCCGACTCACAAAAAGAGAACTGGATGTTAGATTTCCTCAATTAGAAGTCTATCTGCTGTTAATCTTTTTTCTCTGATTGTTTTTTTGCATTCCTTTGTAGAATGTCATTTTCAGAATGAATGAGGTTAGTTTAATTGGGGAAAGAGTGTGGACATCAGTGGAAGGTCAGTGGAACCCAAGGGAAAATTAGAAATCACTTCTCTTTTCACACTACAGTTTGGTGAAGACTACCATAATATTGTGGAGCATGTAGTGTTTGATGTAAAAGGATCAGATGTTATCTCTTCTCTGTTAGCTGTACTGTTCTGTAGGCTAATAGTCTAAGCGTGAACTGCCTGAATCTGCTTTATGATTTTCACTTTCTTTGGGTCATTTGTTCTTTTTTGTATTCATTAGCTGTACCTATATGTTCATGTGTTCATTGTTGATAGGCGTGAATATACTCAATGAAAGGCAGGTTTTCCTATCAATAAAATCATTTTTGATTTCTCCATAGGATTTTGGAAAATAGCTCGAAATAAGGTCTGTGGTTGACACACATTGAAGAGACGGATCACGTTTTGTTCAGCCGGATAATCTCCACATGTCTACTCTACTTTTATAATTTTCGAAGCATAAATCTAGTCGCAAGAAGCAAAATGCTAACGTTATGCTACAGCAGGGTCGCTGCTTCAACGTCACGCCAACTTAAGATCCATATTCAAACATCCATCCATCCATCCATCCATCTTCTCCCGCTTATCCGTGGTCGGGTCACGGGGGTAGCAGTTCCACCAGAGAGCTCCAAACTTTCTTTCCCCTGGCGACATCAACCAGCTCTGACTGCGGGATCCCAAGGCGCTCCCAGGCCAGCGAAGAGATATAATCCCTCCACCTGGTCCTAGGTCTACCCCTTGGTCTCTTCCCAGCTGGACGTGCCTGGAACACCTCCCTAGGGAGGCGCCCAGGTGGCATCCTAACTAGGTTAGGATGCATATTCAAACATACAGATTCTAAATGGTACAAGTTGAAGTGTTTGTTTGAACACTTTGCAGGAGGCAGGCACTTGCTTTCAAGCAGGGCAAACACACTTAGCGGGAGTGTTTACATGTTTGGTGTAATGATGTAAAACGGCCTGGACAACTTCTGTAGTCCTATTCAGCAACTTGGTAACAACCATCATTTTTCACACGTCAACTCTTGAAGAATCACCAGTGCTGATGTATTTAATGTCGTAGAACAAAACGTGATCGTCTCTTCAATTTGTGTCAAACAGTTTCGAGCTATTTTCCAAAATCCTATTGAGAAATCCCATTGCTTTTTGTCGAAGGAACCGGACGTGGTAAAAATGCTAACTTACTTCCGGGTTTTAGGACGCGTCACTGCGGTTCACTATTGGGCTTGCTTTTTACAGCGCCACGGCTTCCACAAATGAAATATTTGTATATATTTATTGTCAAAGCATTTAATTTATTCATTGCTATCGGGATGTTAAGAGCATTCCATGGAATATAACAAAAAGTGTTTCTGAAGTGAATTACATACCCCACCTTTAAGTTAAAAACATCTTATTGATATTTATTTTCTCTCTTATCTAAAAGTAAGCAAAGCAATCAGGTTACATTAATTTTGATGCTCAGATAAAGTTACTGATTATTTTTTTTACAGACTCCTAGTAATTGTAATGGATTTAAATCAATCAATCAATGTTTATTTATATAGCCCAAAATCACAAATATTACATTTGTCTCAGTGGTCTTCACAGTGTGTACGGAATATCAGTATGACAATACGACACCCTCTGTCCTTAGACCCTCACATCGTACAAGGAAAAACTTCCAAAGAAAACCCAGTTTAAAGGGAAAAATGGGAGAAACCTCAGGGAGAGCAACAGAGGAGGGATCCCTCTCCCAGGACGGACAGACGTGCAATAGATGCCGTGTGTAAATTGAAAAGATAATAGATTTGCAACATAGGTAGTCCAAATGTTTGGAAATGCATGTGTGTATAATAGGAAGATTAATCCACGAGGATATCCATCCAGGACCTATGATCCAGGACCACAGCCACGACTCAAGATCCAGCGCTCGCGATCCAGGACACAGGACCGCAGGATCATCCATGACTCCGGATCCCAGCATATATAGACCCCAAAAAGAAAGACATTTGAGGAAGCTGGGTTAATCGGAACATGAGAGTACACGGGTATAGAGAGAGAGAAGGAAGAAGTAAGATGTCCCCCGACAAACTAAGCCTATATCAGCAAAACTAGGGGCTGAATCTAATCAGCCCTAACTATAAGCTTCATCAAAAAGGAAGGTCTTAAGCGCACTCTTAAAAACAGATATGGTGTCTGCCGCCCGAACACAAACTGGAAGCTGATTCCACAAATGTGGAGCTTGATAAGAAAAGGCTCTGGCTCCCATTGTACTTTTAGAGACTCGAGGTACAACCAACAACCCTGCATTCTTGGAACGCAATGCCCTAGTAGGACAGTAGGGTATAATGAGTTCTTTAAGGAAAGATGGCGCCTGCCCATTAAGGGCTTTGTAGGCGAGAAGAAGAATTTTAAATTCTATCCTGTGTTCTATAGGGAGCCAGTGTAAGGCAGCCAGAACAGGAGTAATGTGGTCCCTTTTCCTAACTCTGGTTAGTACACGAGCCGCAGCATTTTGAATCAGCTGAAGCGACTTGATTGACTTCTTGGTACTCCCTGATAGTAAAGAGTTACAATAATCCAGCCTAGAAGTAACAAATGCATGGACTAGTTTCTCTGCATCGTTTTGAGGCAAGATATGCCTGATTTTTGCAATGTTACGTAGTTGGAAGTAGGCGGTCCTTGAAATAGATTTTATGTGGGCGTTAAAGGATAAATCCTGATCAAATATAACACCAAGATTCCTTACAGTCTCACTGGAGGCCAAATTAATGCCATCCATAGTTAGTATATCTTTAGATAATTTGTTTCGTAGATTCTTCGGGCCAAGTACAATAACTTCAGTTTTGGTCGTGTTTAACATCAAAAAGTTTAAGGTCATCCACGTTTTTAAGTCCTTAAGGCAGTCTTGAATTTTATTTAGATGATTAATTTCATCAGGCTTAATTGATAAATATTGTTGAGTATTACAATGAAAGTTTACAGAATGATTCCTTATAATATTGCCTAACGGAAGCATATATATAATGTGAACAAAATAGGTCCGAGCACTGAGCCCTGTGGCACTCCATGGCTAACTTTGGTTTGCGTGGAAGATTCATCGTTGACACGTACAAACTGAGAGCGTTCAGATAGATAGGACCTAAACCAGCCTAAAGCAGTTCCCTGTATGCCAACCAAGTGCTCTAGTCTTTGCAATAGGATATCATGGTAGATAGTATCAAATGCAGCACTGAGATCGAGCAAAACAAGAATAGAGACAAGTCCCTTGTCTGAGGCTATTAGAATATCATTTGTGACTTTAACCAGAGCTGTCTCTGTGCTATGATGTGTTCTAAAGCCAGACTGAAAATCTTCAAATAAATCATTGTTTTTTAAGTAATCACACAACTGTTTTGCGACCGCTTTCTCAAGAATTTTTGAGAGGAACGGAAGATTAGAAATAGGTCTATAGTTGGCTAAAACCTCTGGATCGAGGTTGTGCTTTTTAAGAAGCGGTTTTATCACTGCTACTTTGAATGATTGTGGAACATAGCCTGATAATAAAGACATATTCATAATATTTAATAAAGAAGTGCTAATTAATGGAAAAACTTCCTTCAACAGCTTAGTTGGAATTGGGTCTAACATGCACGTTGATGGTTTAGAAGAGAGAATCATTGAATGTAATTGTTCAAGGTTAATGGCTGAAAAGCATTCTAGTTTACTTTCTCGTGTAATATTAGAACTTACGATTCCGGGAGCTGTTGATAACACTATACTGGTCGAAGGCAAGATGTCATTAATTTTGTTTCTAAGAGTAACAATTTTATCGTTAAAAAAGCACATAAAATCTACTACTACTACTGAGTGCTATGGGAATAGAAGGCTCAATGGAGCTGTGGCTCTCTGTCAGCCTGGCTACAGTGCTGAAAAGAAATCTTGCATTATTCTTATTCTCATCTATTAATGAACAGTAGTATGCTGCTCTCGCTTTACGCAGTGCTTTCTTATACTCATTGAGAGTAATATGCCAAATTAAACGAGATTCTTCAAGTTTAGTGGAACGCCATATCCTTTCAAGTTGTCTAGACTTTTGCTTTATTTTGCGGGTTTCGGCATTATGCCATGGAGCTGATCTATGTTGCTTTATTTTCTTCTTTTTCAAGGGAGCAACAGAGTCTAATTTTATTCGCAGCGCATCTATAGCACTATCAACAACATGATCAATTTGGGGTGGTGTAGATTTTGTATAAGTTTCCTCCCTTACATGCAGACATGCTATCGAGTTAAGTATTGGTGGAATCTCTTCCTTAAATGTGGCTATAGCACTAACAGATAGGTTTCTGCTGCAAGAGCTTTTGACTAATGCTTTGTAGTCTAGTAACAGTACTTCAAAAGTTACTAAGAAATGGTCGGATAAAGCAGGATTATGCGGTTCGACTAATAGTTGCTCAATTTCAATACCATAAGTCAGAACAAGGTCGAGAGTGTGATTATAACAGTGGGTTGGTTTATTTACACTCTGACAGAAACCAACAGAATCTAATATAGAGTTAAATGCAACAGTAAGGCTATTTTTATCATCGTCAACATGAATATTAAAGTCACCTACGATCATTACTTTGTCTGTTTTAAGAACCAAAGTTGATAAAAACTCAGAGAATTCTGATAAGAATTCTGAATAAGGACCTGGTGCACGATACACTGTAACAAATAAGATTGGCTGCAAAGTTTTCCAGGTTGGATGCGTAAGACTAAAAACGAGGCTTTCAAAAGAGGTATAATTACATTTTGGTTTAGTATTGATAAGTAAACTTGAGTCAAAGATTGCTGCAACTCCACCTCCTCGGCCCGTGCCTCGAGCAATATGAGTGTTGACATGGCTGGGTGGAGTGGCCTCATTTATGCTGACATATTCTTCATGTCTCAACCAAGTTTCAGTGAGACAGCATATATCAATATTATAATCTGATATTAAATCATTTACCAATATTGCTTTAGATGCTAGAGATCTTATGTTTAAGAGACCACACTTTTATTAGGTTATTATGTATGACACCTCTATTAGGTTTTACCTTAAATTGTCCTTGGGCAGACACACACACCGCTAATATTGGGTATTTTATTGGGTTCGGGATTCCTATGGGTGACTGCCTAGGAGAGAGCGCAGAGAAGCGTGTAAGACTGCGACTCTGCCTCCTGGTCTCAACTCCAGTTTGTCATGGATTACGTCCACAAAGCCCTGAAATGTTTGCCGAAATGAGATCTGCACCTTTCAAAGTAGGGTGAATGCCGTCTCTCTTAATCAGACCAGGTTTTCCCCAGAAGGCTGTCCAATTATTTACGAAGCCCACATTGTTTGCTGGGCACCACCAAGACAACCAGCGCTGAAATGATGACATGCGGCTATACATGTCATCATTGATCAGATTGGGGAGGGGACCAGAGAAGATTACGGTGTCCGACATTGTTTTAGCATAACTACACACCGACTCCACATTAAGTTTGGTGCATTCTGATTGGCGTAAACGAACATCATTACCACCGACGTGAATAACAATCCTACCGTATTTGTGTTTATTTTTAGCCAGCAGTTTAAGATGCGCCTCAACGTCGCCCGCTCTGGCCCCCGGAATGCATGTGACTGTGGAGGCTTCGGTCTCTAAATTCACGTGTCTCATAATAGAGCTACCAATAACCAGAGTTGGCTTCTCAGCGGGTGTCTCTCTGAGTGGGGAATATCTGTTAGATACGTGAACGGGTTGGTGGGGACCTGCGGGTTTCGTGTTATGCCCCTTCTGAACAGTCACCCAGTCTCCCTGCTGCTCGGGAGTTGCCGGGGGACGGCTAAGAGGAGCTACCTTTGGCCGGTCCGCACTGGCTAACATGGGCTTTACTTTAGCTGAGTTACTTTCTAAGATGCGGAGCTGGGCTTCTATGGCTATGATTCCCGCCTCCAACCTAACAACTATACTACATTTAACACATGTTAAATGTTTAAGTAACCATCCTAACCCTGTTTGTATCGAAGGGGTTCACCTCCAGGAATGATCTGCCTGATGGATAGGCTTTTGTCCAAAATGTCTCCTAATTCTGGCTTTTTATGGCACAAAATGTGAGAAATGCATAGCAAAATGGTAATGGAATACATTTTATAGTAACCCGTTCAACCCTGGTTACAAATCACATGTCTTTTACCTCAGCTTCAGTATTGCCTTCCTCTATCGGAGCGTCCACACTACAGCTTCAAAAAAAGCTTGGAGCTGGGCGTGTCTGTAGCTTGGGGATTTTATTCAAGCAACACGACCAACAACCAATCACATGAATCTCCCGCCCCCGACATACAAAGCAAAAAACCCCGGGGATTTTATGGGAGCAATATATATATATATATATATATATAAACTCCCCAAACAGGCGAAAACCTACCAGTTTCACCCACTGTCTCTGCCGCCTCCCTCCATGCCTGGTTCCTCCGGTTTGTATCCCGGTAGGTGAAGAGGGTTTGGTCATACAAAACCGGGTGATTTGCTACGGCGATAGTTAGTTTCTCCTCCGACTTTTTTTTAAATATAGAAATGAACGGTGGGATATCTCTCCCAGCTTAGACGCGGTTTGATTGGCTACGGCTTGAGCTGTCAGATTTTCCGAAACGGGATTTGATTGGCTGGCGCTGGCTACTCCAGCGGAGACGGACCGCTCTGCTACCCACAATTCAGTTCGGCGAAAAAGCGAGGCAACGTGACGTCACCCCATTCAAAGTGAATGGGCAGATCAGAGTTGTCCACGCTTCCGACGCTGTAGTGTGGACGGGCCGTAACCCCCTAAACGCACCAGGAGCGTCTGCGCTGCGTTACGGCCGCTCCGCTGCTCGAAGCGTCCCAGAAGCTCCTCGCCGCAACGAATTTCTAAAATATAGGACGAATCCTATTTTTGACGCGGCGCAGCGCGGCGCAGGCAGGAAGTGATGAAAATCACCTTGTTGTCTGCTTTGCTGGTTGAGGGGGTGCACCCAAAACCGGCTCCTTCTCCTCCCCCTACCACCGTCTTTCAAGTAGGAGAATACTGCAGCGTTCTCCTCCGGTTTACAGGCACTGTAAATTATATATATATAGAATAATTATGATGATGAATGCCTATTTTTTTACCACTAAAATACAGCAACACATCTTTGATTCATGTTGTTTATAACTGGAATATTACAATTATTATTAACTGTGTCTGTAGTCTACAACACAACAACATAGGAAATAACAACAATAAACACGATTGAAACAGAAACAAACATAAACCATTTAACTACGTAGCCTACTTACTTGTAGAAGTACAAATCAACAACAACTGCGAGGCTGCACACACGACGCTCCGCTTCCGCAACGTTTTGAAATGCGCCTGGTGTGTTAGGTCGCAGGAGGAGGTCGCAGCGTGGCGCAGCCGCAGCGCGGCGCAGGCGCTCCTGGTGCCTTTAGGGGGTTAGCCTCTCTGTGTTCCGGGGTAAGAAAATCAGGACGCAAATGCTCTTCAAGAGGAGTATAAAGTATAAACAAAAAGCGAGCTTATAATAAAATAAAGCTGATACCAAAACAGGGACCAGACAAAGTAAAGCAAAACCAATCAACACAAATAAAGAAAAACTAAACGAGTACAAACCGGAGGGCATGAGGAACAGGAACATAGACGAAGAACCCAAAAGAACACGAGGGGAGAAAGGCCTATATACACTATAAGACTAATCACAAAGACAAGACACATCTGGATAGGGCAGGCAGAAGTCGGGAAAACACAGGAAGTCCAACCAGACAAGACAGAAATAGAATATACATTCCAAAAGAAAACAGGACACATTAAACACAAAAACGAACATGCTTTGCAAAGTGAGCGCCTTGTGAATCCTCTGCAGCCCACCTCCACTGCTCAGAGTGAGTCCGCCACCCCCCCCTTCTCACTCACTCACTCACTCTCTCACTCACTCACTCACTCACTCACTCACTCACTCACTCACTCACTCACTCACTCACAAGCTCCTGGAACTTGGTGCTTTGTGCTTGCTCTTGTTGGCTTCCCCAGTGCGCTCTCCCATATGGTTTATTAAGAGGAAAAAGTTAACTTTAGTTCAGTTTCCTCTTGCATTGGTATATGGTCGTTATGGACATTGGTACATGGTCGTTATGGACATTGGTACATGAAGCTCATACGTGCACAACGTACAGTAATTCCCACAAACTTGGCTGGGTCTTAGGGATTGTTATAACATTGGAGAGGAAATGGTTTGAAATATAAACTATTTCTGTTTTTGGTCTTGAATTGACCATGTCCCAACAAGAACATTCATTTAGTTACTTTAACCATTATATCGTTAAACTATTTCATCTGCTTTTCGCACAAACAACATGTGTTCATCCATTTCATAGACCTCGTGTTTGTCAGATTTTAATCAGGCTTCTGTGTCTGTGTTTGTGTGTGTGAGCCCCTTACTGTTTTTGTTGCTTATAACCAATTCACCATTCTCTCTAAAAATGTAATGTATGGTTTGGACAGCTTGATTTATACCATCCCTTGCTGGGGTGTTGTAGGTCCTCAATAAAAAAAACAACACTATTAATAATTTAATCTCCCTAGTATTGCTTGCTGCCTGCTGCCTCGACCTAGGCTTCACCAAGAGAATCACAGAGCCATGCATTTTAGAGCCAAACCTATGTTTCTTCTACATTTTGGTCTACTCATTGATCTTAAAGTGGCCCTAATCAGTATTTTTACATTAACAATAAATTAGGTGACAAAGAGATCTCTTGTGTGTTGAACCCGCACCCAACTCTTCAGCTTCTTTCCCTCTTTCGTGTCTTCAAGCTATAGAGTTCTGGCCAAAAACCAAAACAACAACAGTTACTGTAAGTGGCCTTATTGTTGTACTCTCTCTACTGACAGCAAATGATATCGACAGTTTGAAGACTAGCCAGAGGAAACATTTAGCAACTGGTAGGCTAGGTAGCTTTCAAAGTAGTTTGCGGAGAAGAAAAAAGGAGCTAAATTGTGAGATAGTATTGATTTTAAATGTGTCAAGGGTCCAGAAACATGACTTGAGATTAATGCTAATGTTTTTAAAGTTGTGTTTAAAGGTTTTTTGGTTGTGCAGTTCGACAGGGTATCCTATTGTATTATTATAGTAAACAATGGCCCGATGTATTCTCCTCTGTCTGTCACTGATTCTTTTGAACAACCATTTGCCAAGTCAAATACTTAGAATCATAAAACAGCAGCAGGTTTAGTTTTATTTGATTTATTATTATCTATAACGAGTGAATTTCAGGAATTCCAAAATAGTAAATAAGGCAGATAACATATTGACTCTCCTTGGTGTTTTTCATCATGTGATCAGTGTCCTGGGAACACGGCAGGTGTTTATGTCTGTGGACAGATTTGGTCCCCAAAATAGCGTCATAACCACTCAAGATTCTTTCAATGTTAAGATGAGTTTAATGTTGTCACATTTATATATATTGATGCTAAAAAAGCTTGAGCAGAATCTAAGAAGCAAAAAACTCAACTATATTTGGCAATCCTCCCTTACATAATTTGTTCTGGTTTTGCCTTTGGCTAGATGGCACACACTGTAAACTACTTGCCATGTGGGGTTCTCTTTGGGTTCCGTGACAAAGTGGATCCTGGCACACCAGGAGACATATATAAATATTCTTCAATGCTTCATGTTTATTGTATAAGAAGGAATTCAGGGCAAACCTGATGGAGCCAGCGGCAAAACACGATGGTTGCACAGTTGATCTTGTTATTTATGACATGATAAACAATTGGAGACACTTGTAGAACCAACTTTGTTGTAATACTTTATATTGCCAATGGTTTCATTAAAATACATGTCATTATTGACAGTCCTTTGTGTTGACCAGAGGTATTGGATTTTGTTCGTGTGAAAATCCAGAAAGCAGAATCACTTACCATCCAGGTTCTAGAGAGTGGTGCAGGTGTGACTTTCTGCAAGCCAAACCAGGAAGTGAGCATCGCAATGGCTCCCTCGATCAGTCAATGTGATTTCTCCATATGATCAGTAAATAAGCTCTGTGGCAAACAAACGTTTATGATACCTACACGTTTTGTTCAGCAGGATAATCTCAACATTTAAGACCACTTTTATGATTTTTTAAGAGTAAATTAAATCTCCAGAAGGATCTACAAAGGATCTACATCACAGTCACATTGCTAAAGGCGGCTAATTTTCAGCGTGATGATATACTGTATAGCATTCGAATTTAGCCACTAGTTAGCAACCACTTTTTTCTGACATATATGACGCATTTCCACTGCCGCGCGTAGCACGGTTTAAGCGTGCCGTGCCAAAACCGGCCCGTTTATTTTTTGCGTTTCCACTAGGGGTAGTTCCGGCTAACGGATACCGTTTCAAAGTTTTTCTGGCCCTCCAAAATCGTGGTTCTTTCCGTGCCAACAACCAGGCTGAATATGCTAAACTAGTGTTGTGAGTGGCTACAACTACAACACATGAACATATTTTCCCGTGGTTTACGTTTCAAAATGATGCCGAAGTAACATCATACTGATACCGAATAGTAAAAACCATGAATTAATGCTTTGAAAAGTCTCTGAATGGAGATCGGCTAAGCTGACGTTGTATATGCTCCGACCGTCCACACTCACAACAACGGCCTATACAGTCATAAATAAATCAGCGACTGTATTCTCCATGACACAGACAGTCTGTGGTTTGTACTTGTTTAACTTTTGTCTAGTTTCTGAACAGATATGAGGAGCTGTGAGCTCTCAGTGCTAACAGCTAACGGCTGATGTTGGTTTTGTGGTTCGCATTGAAGATGACGTCACGGCTCCACCTACAATGCGTTACTATAGTTACTGCCCCAGCTACTAAACTGTAATGGAAACGCAGCATAAAGTGAGCCTGGCCTAACAAGGCCTAAATATACCGTACTAAGCCATGCGAGGCCCTGCAGTGGAAATGTGCCAATATAGAAACCTCAGATATTCATCAGTGGGGAACTTACCGAGATATTTTATGCACTAAAAGATTGTTGAAGGTTGACTTTAACACTAGAACCACCAACGGGTACATTTTACCCGCAGCTGTTTCTTGATTGTATGTAACTTTTTTTCAATAAAATATTCAAGTCTCCCAGTCTGTGACTTTTCCTGAAAGTGTGTTATGTAGCACCCTCTGTTGTTAAAAATGGTCAATATGAAGTCAGATTGAAAAAAATGCCATTTATATCCATCAGCGCCAGCGGGTAATATTTACTTTATGGAAAATGCAGAGATTTTCGCACTATTGATCTCGCGCGAAAACATAAACATGACGTGTTGCTATAGCAACACCTGTTGTTTACTGCGGTTCCTTATAGATAGATAATAATAATAATAATAATAATAATAATAATAATAATAAATGGAATTTATAAAGCGCCTTTCACAGGACCCAAGGTCGCTGTACATGGTGGACAGACAAAACTAAATGGACAATGAGGAGCAAACAAAACAATCAAATAAAATAAAGGAACCCGGGGGACCAGGAAAGGACTAGGGTCCGAAGGCCATGGTGAACAGGTGTGTTTTCAGTGAGGATTTGAAGATGTCCAGTGAGGCAGCGTTCCGGATCTCGACAGGAAGTGCATTCCAGAGGGTGGGGGCCGCAACACTGAACGCCCTGTCACCAACAGTACGAAGGCGAGAGCGAGGGATGGAGAGCAGGCCCGTGTCTGAGGACCGCAGACTCCGAGAGGGGGTGTAGGAGGTCTGTTAAGTACTGGGGGGCGAGGGTATAGAGGGACTTGTACGTGAGGAGGAGTGTTTTATAGTGAATCCGGGACTTGACCGGCAGCCAGTCGAGGTGGATGAGGGTGGGGGTGATATGTTGCCATGGCTTAGTGCAGGTGAGAAGCCTGACGGCAGAGTTCTGTGTGAGATAGATCGATAGAGATAGAGAGAGAGAGAGAGAGAGAGATAGATAGATAGAGAAATAGAGAGAGAGAGAGATATAGAGACACTTTGCACATAACTCACAGTAGAGATATTTTATACTTCATTCAATCTGCACAAAATAGATATAGATATCATATGAAAGCTGAGTCCACAGATTCTATTGGTATAAGTTGCATCACTGTGCGATCAAAACTCACTCTTAACCCTGTGTTCTAGTATGATTGTTTGTTTGTTTCTAGCCTTTATTTAACCAGGTGAAAGCCCCTTGAGATCAAAAGATCTCTTTTTCAAGGGTGACCAGCAGCACATTGGTTACACATGTAACATAAAAACAACAGAACAACAATAAGGACAACATACAACATAATGTACAGGGTACAGTTTACAAACTCTATTTACAGTGACAGGTACCATGAGTATCAAACAGCATGTCACCCAGCCGAGTTTTAAAATGATGCAGGGGAACCAAAGTGCTCAGTTTTAAACAGGTTTGCAGGCTGTTCCAATTTAGTGGAGCTGCACAACTAAAAGCTTTCTTCCCTAAGACAGTCCTAGCACTTGGCACATTTAATAAAACCACATCATGAGATCTCAGGCAATAAGTACTATCAATTCGTTGAGAGATCAGAGAGCAGATATAAGAAGGTAGTTTACCCAACATGGCTTTGTAGATGAACATGTACCAATGACTCAGCCTCCGTATAGTTAGTGAAGGCAGACCTGCCTTGGCATACAGGGTACAGTGATGAGTAAGTGCTTTACAGTTAGTAACAAATCTCAGAGCACTGTGATACGCAGCGTCTAACTTTTCCAGGCAATGGGCAGGTGCATTCATATATATCAAATCACCATAGTCCAGCACAGGTAAAAAGGTCACAGTGACTAGCCTTTTCCTGGCTTCAAAAGAGAAACAGGACTTGTTTCTGAAAAAGAAACCTAGTCTAACCCTCAGCTTTTTAAGCAGATTAATAACCTGAAGTTTAAAAGTAAGAGAATCATCAAGCCAGATACTTAGGTATTTATAACAGGTAACCACTTTGAGTACTTGTCCTTGCATAGTAACAATATCCAAAGCAGGCTCTGGTGTATTTTTAGCTTTAGAAAAGAGCATTACCTTGGTTTTATCAACATTTGAAAGAAGCTTAAGCTCAGCGAGCTGAGTCTGAATAATGTTAAAAAGAGCCTGTAATTTAATAACAGCCATGGAGGGACCTGTACAGTACATCACGGTATCATCTGCATAAAGATGTAAAGTAGCTTCATTGACATTTTCACCTAAACTGTTGATATATATGGAAAATAAAAGTGGACCTAAAACAGAACCTTGAGGAACACCATTAGCAATGTCCAACCACTCAGCCCATCAAAGTGAAAACATATAAGACCTTTCAGAGAGGTAGTTCACAAACCACCCCACTGCATGGCTGGATATGCCAATACTGAGTAGCCTCTGCTTTAAGATGCGATGATTGACGGTATCAAACGCTTTGGAAAGGTCAATAAATAGAGCTGCACAACTCTGCTTATTATCTAAAATACTCGTAATGTCATTCACCACTTTCATTGTCGCAGTGATGGTGCTGTGCTTTCTTTCTGAATCCTGATGTTTAGACAGGATGTCATTTGTACATAAAAACTCCTTTACTTGTTTACTTGTTCACTTGTTCGAGCACCTTCGCCAGAACTGACAACTTAGAGATTGGCCTATAGTTATTTAAAATAGTTGCCTCCCCTCATTTTAGTAAAGGCAAGACATAAGCTGACTTCCATACTTTTGGAATTGCATGTGTGCTGAGGGAGAGGTTAAAATGAGTAGTGAGAGGTGGAGCAATACAATCTGCAGCTATCTTTTAAAAAGAAAGGTTCTACGTTGTCTGGGCCAGCTGGTTTCTTAGGATCTAACTTAGATAATGCTTCATGAACAATATTAACATTAAAATTAGTAAAACTGAAAGGGTTTTCCAGACCACATTGTTCAGAGTCACGGATTGGGGTGTTCACAGAAGCAGAGTTAGTCACAGAATCAAACAGGGAGCCACAGGACACACACTGCTTATTAAAGCAATTTAACATGGTGGCCCTGACCGATATACTGTGGAGCCAGATGCTGTGGTAAGGCATGGAGGTAGCTCATTACGGATCTCACCGGTGGATATTGATTTAATGGCTTTCCAAAATGTCCTAGGATTATTTATGTTTTCTGTGGAAACTGACAAATAGTACTTCGACTTAGCACTTTTGACATGTGAAGTGAAGCTATTCCTTAGCTGCCTAAAACACAGCCATTCTACCTCTGAGCCTGATTGCCTAGCCTTTGCCCAGGCCTTGTTTCTCTCATGCAGGAGACTAGACAGTTCAGCAGAAAACCAAGGATTGTCTCGTCCCTTTACTCTAAATGTACGCAGGGGTGCATGTCTATCAATGATCTCCATAAAACCAAGATAAAAATAAGACCATGCAGTTTCAACATCAGCACACAGATCGATTTTTCCCCAATCAAACCCAAACAGATCATGTACAAAACCCTGCTCCACAAAATGTTTTATGTCTCTCTTAATAATAATACGAGGTTTAACCTTTTGGACCTTAGTGTCCTTAATTGTGGCTACAACACAGTGGTCACTCAGATCATTCGCAAATACTCCCACAGATGAGTATGTATGGGGAACATTAGTTAGAATGAGATCAATTAGGGAGGATTTACTCGGGGAATTAATGTTAGGGCAAGTCGGACTGTCAACAATCTGAGTAACATTTAAAGAGATACAAAGATTTTTTAAATCCTCTGATACTGCAGTTAAACAGTCCCAGTTCAAATCTATAGGTTACTTACGTAACCCCAGTCTCAGAGTAACATGAAGTGAGATGTCTCACTATGGGATGCGCCTCAACGCGTATGCAAATAGAAGCATCAATCTCATTACGCCAATCCTGATTGGCTGCTGATCTTGACGTCTACGTCAGGGAATCCACCCACCCTTAAAGTAGCTTGCGCTACGTTGCAGCGTTATTCAAAATAAGCACCTCTTCTCGCTTCGCCTTAGCAAGAAGAGCCGTCTGGTGAGACATCTCACTTCGTGTTACTCTGAGGTCTGGGGTTACGTAAGTAACCTATAGTTCTCATTCATAACACTCCGTTCGATGTCTCACTATGGGATATTGAAACTCCCGTATTGCTAGACATGCTCATCTCGAAAATTACCAAAAACAACCAGAACTTAACAGGTAGAACCCTGTCTCAACACGGGGCCCAGCACTGCGCGGGCCACACTTGGAGCAGAGACATCTAGCCTGTAAAAGCGGACAAAAGTGAGCGGTGAGGACCAGCTCGCTGCTGCACAAATGTCTTGAATGGAAACACCCTTGAACAAAGCCCAGGATGTAGCCAGTCCACGAGTAGAATGAGCACGCAGGCCCCTTGGTGCCTGCAAACCCTGACTCGTATAAGCCAGAGCAATCGCTTCCACAATCCAGTGGGAGAGCCGTTGCCTGGTAACGGGCTTGCCCTTATGAGGTTTAGCCCAGGATACAAAGAGTTGGTCATTGCATCGAAACTCTTTTGATCTGTCCATATAGGTGTGTAAAGCACGGACTGGGCACAGCAAATTCGGCCGCTGTTCCTAAGAGGAACACAGTGGCGGAGGAAATGCCTCAATGTCAATGGGGGTACATGAGCCAACCACTTTGGGTATAAAGGCAGGGTTGGACTTCAGCAACACTCTCGTTTGCCCCGGGGCAAACTGAGTGCATGAAGGATGTACAGATAGCGCATGAATGTCATTGACTCGCTTGGCAGATGCCAGAGCCATTATCAACACTGTCTTCAGTGACAGGTGTTTCATGTCAGCTTCTTCCAGGGGTTCAAATGGAGGTCGAGTGAGCCCATCTAAAACCACTGCCAAGTTCCATAAGGGCACCAGTGACCTGGAAACAGGGAGGAGCCTGCGAGCCCCTTTCATAAAACGGCAGACCAAGGGATGTTGGCTAGCCGCCTTTCCCTCAAAGCCCACATGGCATGCAGCAATAGCAGCCAGGTACACTAAATAGACTTATTTAGCCATGTTTCTGATAAAACAATGACGTCAGCGTCAGTCGAGCTCGCCCAAATGCGGACAAAATCTAATTTCCCTAACAGACTGCACACATTCAAGTGGATGAAACTCAACCCAGACCTAGCTTTAAAATCAGCAGGAGTAGCGATCTGACTACTACTACTGGGCGGACCAGGGTTAGGTTGTACATTTCCTGACAGTAATAACAACAACAAACAGGCATATTTTCCTCTTAATCGACACACATACATTGTCATCTACTTTAGAAAAGTCTGCGAGAGTGTGATTAGAGTTTAAGAAGCAGTCCTGAAGAACCATCATCGCGGGCAAACAAAAAAGACAAATATATTTTGTCGAGCAGATTGGCTGTGACAAGGCAACCGGTAATTGTTTGTGCAACACATCCGAACCTTTGTAGAGGATGCCCACTGCGGGTGGCAGAACATACCTGAATCCAGTAGACTTCTCAGAATGATTAGAGATCTTCTCATAGTCCAAAACAGTTTACAGGCACAACAGAATCCCGATATGGGCCATTTTCCCAGACCAGCACACAGTATCTGCGATGTTCCTGGAGCAAATCAGCACAGCAGCAAAGGACAGGCGAAAACAGTCCGGTCTCTCCGTGGTATCCCTGGGGTAAAAGGTCTCCTCCGCACAGCAGCACACGCCCGGTGGAAGCAGGCCCCAGCCCGAAGCGTGGAGCCACTCCGTCTCTCCACAACGTCTCCGGGGGAAAAACCTCCTCAGCACAACCATACTCTACAGGTGGGAGCAGGCCTCCGCAGATCGCAGACACCAGACAGGTGGAAAGCAGGCAGAAGCAGATGGATTTGATGATAAATAAAAAAACATTGTACCTTGAAAATCAATGCATTCTAATAGGGGGTACATTTTACCCGTAGGCGGTTTTAGGTATACAGCGACCCCTGGCGGTTCTAGTGTTAATTAAATGTATTATGTCAACAGATTTCACATAACAGTAACCGGTTAGCTGAAAGCAATGATATTAAGTTGAACCGAATATGTTTATTTAAACGTAATATTATTGCTTTAAACTAACCTGTTACTGTTATGTGAAATCATAATACATTTAATTAAAGTCAACATTTCCATTTTTTTCAATGTGTTGTAGAACACAATGCAAACATCTCTTTAACTTGTGACATTATTTCAGACATCTTATTTAAAAGGCATTCAAACAACTATTGACTTTGAAATGAATTAACTGAAATGCTAACTCTTTAACTAAACAGGACGTAATCCTCCTCTTAACATTGTGCATTTCCCATAAGTCTATATTCATACTTACAGCATCATTACATGTGTCATGCTGGGGTTGACGTACGTCGGCCTTCTCTGATTTACATCTGTCTGAATTCTAATTAGGGCTGAACAATTAATCGATTTTAAATCGAAATCGCAATTTGAAATGATACGATTATGAAATGCTTACGCAGGTTAGTAATGCTCCATCACATGTTTTACATCTCTTACAGGGTGAATCTTAAACTTAAGCTTGACTTTAAAGCAACCCAACGGAAGTTTCTAGTAAGTTTAGTTATTTCCCTCGTAGCTCGGGCTGCGGGGGTGCTAGAGACGGGAGCAATGTTGATGCAACCTTCCTAGCCGGAGATATGGCCGCTTTTACAAGTTTTACAATAAACTTCCGTTGGGTCGCTTAAAAACAAATATCGCAAATCGAATCGCAATATCTGTCAGAAAAATCGCAATTAGATTATTTCCCCAAATAGTGCAGCCCTAATTCTAATAGAGCATTGCACCTTCTTACACAAACACACCAGAGTCCTGCACGGGTCTGATTTTCAAGACCCGCTCCCGCCCTGCACCCGCGACGTGCAATACAGAACCCGCCCCGCTACCCGCACATATTGCCAATTTGTTCCGCAACCCGACCCGTCGGCACAAAATCCGCAACCCGACCCGAACCCGCATAGCCTATATATGAGCAGTGAAAACGTGCAATTATTAACACACGCAGTTGCATATTTGTCTCAAAAAACGTGGGATGTTGGTTATTTCCTCCATCTAGGATGACACCAAAAGCCTCCCAGATGTTGGATTTCACTCTTGAGGAAGTGTTATTGAAAATGCTGTATTCTGCTGAGCTTCACCTCAGCCATTTCAAATGTGGTGCGCTCAGCAGCAGATTGATGCGCATGTGTGTGTGAGGAGCTGCTTTAATGTTTGCCTCAGCAGTGTTTTTGACCTTTTAACTATTATATTTCAATTAAACACAATGAAATATGATTTGACAGTGGTAGAAAGGACTGGTGCAGGCTAGAGGAATAAGCTTCATCTTTGCAGAATTGATTTGTAATAAATAAGTGATGATGTAGAGGTGAGGAGGATACGGCTGATCCTGATATTGGCTCGGACAAACACACCTCCATGTTAATGAGAAATTGATTTCTACATCACTAAATAATGTAAATATTCATTAGCTGTCAGCATAAAAATACATAATGGAGGGTAGAGAGCGTAAGTGAGCTGGAGAAAGAGTTAAGGAAGTAAAACAGACGCTGAAGCTCACCCTGGGGTTTCAGTTACACCTCCAGATAACAAAATGCACACGCAAGAAATACCAAATAAATATGAGTACTTCAGAAAGTTCAGAATAATAACCAATACAGTTTTAACAGCATCATGACAGGTGTGCAGAATACAGGTGATGCATTTTGATTTGTGAGGCAGTTAAAACATCTGATCCAAATATGCTATTCAGGGCTTAACTAAACTATTGTAAGTAGTAATGTGTTTAGTGTCAAATAGGTTTGACAATGACATCATTGTGATCTTTATGTTGTTAATAACTATTTGATGACTCTTAATGTTTAAGCAGCTTTTATAAATGTAGATGTGTATGCTCATAGTAGCATGTATATATTTGAATATGCTTCTAATTTGCCACATCAGATATGTTTTGGCGCGAACAATGCTTCATTGCATTTCTGTATTCAATCCATTATGAAACTTTTCAACATCACCAAAAACGATATCCTCCATTTCTGAATCAACATTGATTTGAAACAGTCCTGACGAAATTGACTTTTTCCAGAACAGGTTCCAGGTTTTATTTATTGCTGAATGCAAATGTTACAGATGGTCGTTTATTCACAAATAACCCTCTCTGTAAAATCCTAAATTGTAGGATAGTTTGGCCATTAAAACGCTGATTAGATTTCTAGCGAGAAGTGTATATTGTACTTTTAGAATCCACGTCCAGTCGATAGGATCTATAGTTTGATAGATATTACGAAGATGATTTGAGGAATGCAGCAGCCTCCATGTAAAGTTACGGGTTGAAAACAGTATTTCCGGTCTCAACGTTTTCATAATAAAACCAATGATCAAATTATTTAACAGTGATATCTGCAGTACTCATCCACTAAAAAACATCAGTTTATCCTTGTTAAATATACAACATTTATTGGTTTAAATTGTGTACAATGCTTTTTTGTTTTTCCCATAGGTTTTTCTCTTTCGATTCTGAGAGACACCTTTCTTTTTTCAGAGTTTTTGCTAAAACATCGTCGCAATGCATGTCGGGATATGGTGTTTATATGATATGAAATCGGAAAAAACATTTTTTTTAAATAAAATTATACTTTATTCCGAGTGTTCTTGCTTTTCTCTTTGGAAGTCATCACATAACGGCATTGTAATACACGGTTCGGCTGCATTAAATATTACATATCTGCCGTAGATATGTATTTATAGAGCCCTGATCAGAAGACCTTTTGACAAACTGTAAGAAATGCCGCCAAAACTGAATATGTGACGTGGATCATAAATATATTTGCAATTAAACAACATCTTCCATTTATTTTCACACAATACATCTCCTTGCAGTATCAACACTAATTTGGCTGACTTTTATATTTGATCCAATTAGTATATAGGTTATATTTACACCATAACGGTGCACAGCTGATAGAAATTGATTTGTTGGTAGTTTTTAAAGATATTGAACTCCCTTTCCAACTCCTCATGCAGTTGACTGTTACAGGTCTATACAGGTTCATGGTACAATGCAGAAGCTTCAAATCGAGAGACTGAAACTGTGTTTTCCTTTACCGTTCTGTTTTAATTTCACAATAAAGTTAATAGTCATATTATGTTGAAATTATTATGTTTTATTAACTACACCACTGGTTTTTTAACCCGCGCCGCCTAGTGGTTAACGCACGTTATTGAATTTTGTTGTTGAATACGTTTTATTTGATGAACACATTTAAATATTAAGAGTAGCCTACATACAACATTGGGGAAAAGTAGAAGGTCAATGATAGAAATATAGAATATACAATATCAAGAAGATACTGTAGTGATCTCTACAATAAAACAGTTTAGTGCAGGACGTCCAAAGATATTAACAGGAGGAGGTGCAAAACAGACAAACTAATAAGGCTTTATTTAAACATTAAAGATTACTTTAAGTTAAGTTCTTCTTTTGAATAAGAAAAAAACGTTGGGGTTATCCACAGATAAATATGAAGTCTGACAAAGTACTTAACGTCCAATATATTGCATTGTTTATTTTCGCACTTGACAATCACCTTCCCTAAATTTGACTCAGGTGTAATGTTATCTGTGTTCGTTATTCTCGCGTCCAGGAGAGAAGCTTTAAAAAGGAGACCAATTGAGTCTCTGAGAAGGTTCAAATGGTTACTTTAATTTAAAATATGGCGCAGTAATGTTACAAACAGATGAATGTTCAGACAGAAAAACAGCTGTGTTCTGGCTCTTGTGAGTGAAGAGAAGAGGGCAAGCTCCCCCTCTCCAGCTGTTATATCCCCTCTGCTGTCTCCTCCTTGTGTGCCGGTCGGCACTGCTGGGGGCCGGCCCTCCAGGTATTTAATGTCCGTTGTTACGCATATCAGAGGATACAGACATTGTACATTCAATATATATCTAAATACACCTTTTCTCTTCCTTAACTCTTTCATGACTTTTCATTTAACACATTCTAAACGCTGTAATCCAAAAATACAGGAAATACTTCACGGCAGTTTGGTTTCCGGTCATTCCAGATGTTGTCACATGTTACCCACATTTGTAAACAATAACGTACTCAAATAAACTGTGCCTTAATTTAATATTCAACAATAATAATATCTCGACGTCTATAGTTGTAGTGTCAAAATCAGTAGGTTTCGGTGTGCAACATCAAATCATATCGCTGCTAAATTCACCTCTATAGTAAATGGTATATTAGCCTCATGCTAAATGCTAACCGGAGATGAAGGATTTTCAGAATAAAAGCTTAACAACTGGTTGTGCACGAGAACTTCTGGTTTTTCAGTATAAAACAGCATTTAAACTGACGGTATGTTTAAGGTACTTTATGCCATTAAAAACATTGATTTTAATTTCCAACAGTAACTAAAGTCTGATTTAAGAGTTGTTTATATTTCACATCATTAATCAGAATCTGAGAAGTAACTCAAATAAATGTAGTGGAGTAAAAATACCAGGTTAACCTCTACATTGTAGTGGAGTCGAACAAAGTAGCATGCTGCTGTAACAAAAACATTTCCCAACTTGGGATCAATAAAGTATCTTATCTTAAGATGATCGATGGCTACTGCCATATTTGCAAAATGTGCCTCTGAACCTTGACAAGTGCATGTTTCAGGCTTATCAATTAACAACAGGAGGGGTCACAGACATAAGACCAGCAGCTAAATAAAGCTCTTCTGACCTTAGGTGTCATGTGGGTATATTAATTCACCCATTTATTAATTATATGTTTTAAATTTGATAACACCACTGTGTTTCGTATCCCCTAAACCTCCAGGGTGTACACAGTTTAATACTGGCAACTTCTAATTGTGGGAAATACGAAAACGTCTTATAAAGAGACGTGCCATAGAATGTGTTGCGAAACACACAATAGCCAGCATGTGTAGTTCTGATCTGGAGCCGGGGGCTGGACCCGTGCAATTCCAGTTTTGGAAAGTCTGCCGTGGTTCCATTCCATTTCAAAGAGCTGTTGACGCTCAGCATAACCTTGTCGCACTGCCACTCCAACATCCAATCACAGGGCTTGATGACTAATCACAGGTTTTGTAAAGCAAGGCGGATGTTGTAGTCCCAAATGATTGCTGGGGATTCTGGGTAGTGTAGTGTCTTCAGAAACTGTAGTGTCTAAACTCCTAAAAAACGATTTGTTTCTCTGAATCGAAGGTTAAAAACACAAAAAGCATTGTACACAATTTAAACCAATCAATATTGTGTAATTAACAAGGATAAACTGATGTTTTGTAGTGGATGAGTAATGCAGATATCACTGTGTAATCATTTGACAGTGAAGGGAATATATCCGGTTTTATTATGAAAACTTCGAAACCGGGAAAAATGTTTTCACCCACGCTAACTTTACATGGAAGCTGCATACACGTTATCCTGGCGAGACCTCAAATCATCTTTGTAATATCTATCAAACTATAGATCCTACACATCCACTGGACGTGGATTCTAAAAGTACAATATACACTTCTCGCCAGAAATCGAATCAAAAAGCATTTTAATGGCCAAACTATTCTACAATTTAGGACTTTCCAGAGAGGGTTATTTGTGAATAAACCAAGCGGCAAACTCTGGGGAACAGCCGGGAAGCCAATACGGAAGTGCCACACACTGCAGTTCATACATGTGCCGCTAGGGACTGGCTGCAGAAAGGAGAAATTTCCATAGACCCCGTGTTAAAATGCCCAACTTTACAGCAGAAAAAAACATGTTTCTACCCATGGATGCAATAAATATTATTATCGATATAGTTAGATTCCACCTTCACGATTATGAATCTGTGAGTGAATTGTTTTCTAACACGACTCTTTTATTTATATTAGGTCTTAACGTTTTTGCATAAATTAGGGCGTGGTCACTTTGATGGACATGTATATGCCTCACTGCTAACAGCAACTTGTCCACTCTGCTAGGCTACAACCATAGAGGCTACAACGTTAGTTAGTCGTAGTACTGTACTTGACCCTTTAGCTTTAGCCGTGTTCGTGGTGATTGTGCCTTTTAGGGAATATTGTTACAAATACCAGACATTTCAAATGTCGTGCTGTGCGCTTGAATGTACTAACAGAACTTCCAAGAAGTCTAAAATGATAATATTGTACATGTTAACCCCGTTCGCAGGTGTTTGTGTGCTTGGTAGCTTAGCTTGTTACTTATTAGCCAGCTAAGGACGTAACCCTTTATGCATACATATACATTTTAGTTTATGATTCAGCCTTGGGTAAAACTTTTATGGTCGATGGCTATGACGCCCATAATGCTAAACGGGAGCAAATGTTAATAGGGGACCCAATTATCCCAGTGGTGGCTGCCGGAGCAAACGGGGCCGCAGGGGCTAGCTCCAGCCGGCGTCCCGGAGCTAGCCCACTGCGGCTCCGTTAGGTCCGGGCGTTGGAGTCCGTCGTTATAACGGGAGCATGTTGTTTCTTACACGACCACTAGAGCACCTCTAGTGGTCGTGTAAGAAACAACATACACTTTAAGACGTGTCTCTGAGTCGTAAAAAGGGCATGAACAATCGGCCTATATGGTCGTTTTTTGTAGGAGGACAGGCTGTTACTCACCCATACAGAGGCCAAAGCTGATTTGAATTCTGAAAAAAGTTTCAAAATGATGTTCGAATATTAGTTTTGCATAGACTGATGCAAAATGTCTGCAAGAATGAGAAGACCTGAAACTGTCATTTACAACCCCTGAAATGTACCTCTTGTCAGTATTGATGAACACACACAGCAGAGCAACAGGCTGGTCTTTAATCCTGCCTGAACATCTCAGGATAAAAAATGCCAAGAGCCTCCCAAATGGCTGGTTGGAATTTACCAGATTTAACATAGCAGGTCACAGTCACCTGCATGGAGAGGATGGGAACAAATAGCAGAGAGACAGCAGGGACATGTGAAGGGCAGATATCACATCCCACATAAGGTTTACAACGTTTTAAAGACCCTGTGAATGTAAAGTTTGGTTTAATAAATCAAAAAGAAACAACAGGTTGATAAAGGCAAAATGCTGTCAGGAACACAACCATTTTTTTGTTGATGAATACAAAATATTATATTGCTAATTGCTATTGAATTGGAGTGACAATTGCTCAGTCTGTAGGGACTTGGCTTTTGAGTGTCGATTTTTGTAAATGTGTCTGTTTTCTGTCTTTTTATCAACGTGTAATTGTGTGTGTAACTGAGGCACACAGCAGGTGTCAGACTTGGCGGTGAACATCAGCGATCACGTTGAGGCTGCACACATTTGACAGGTTGGTGTTTGAATGTTACTATTTTTTTCCTATTGGTTCACTGTCCTCTGTAAATAACTTTTTTTTGGAGGGTTACTTAACAAATGTAATCCATTACAGTGACTTATTACCTGTTATAAAATATAATCTGACTATCACAAAATTACATAATGTAACATGATTACTATCCATTACCTTTGGAAGACCTCAATATCCAATGCAATGCAAGTTAAATACATATCAATAAGATGTGCTTTACTGAAGTGTATTATGTAAGACAACAGAAACATGTGACCTTAGAAAATATGAAACCAAGATATTGAAGATCACAAATCTATCCTCTGCTCAGAGATGTTATTGATAGAAAGGAAAACCTGCCTTTCATTCAGCATATTCAGGCAGTAGCCTATACACCAACAATGAATGAGCACATACTATAGTTAAAAAAGCAGGAGATAACAGTTTTAGTTTTATGAATACAGTTAAACTCAACAACTATTTTATAACGTTTTTTAAAACGTATTTAGACCCTGAAATAAAAAAAAATAAAAAAATGAATCAAAGAAGCAGATTCAGGCAGTAGGCGTACAGATGCACACTTAAAGTATTAGCCTATACAGCTAACAGAGGAGAGATAACATCTGATCGTTTTACAACAAAAACTATGCTCTTATTATTGTATATGGATATTGATCTTTATTTTAAAATGCATTGAAACATTGTAATCCTGATATGTTCCTTTTCTTTAGAAATGTAACAGTAATCTGATTACATATTTTCTATGCAACTGTAAGGGATTACAGTTACCTTTTTTGTGTCAGGATTACGTAATCCCGTTACATGTGATCCGTTACTCCCCAAACCTGAACACAAATGCTTGTGTTGGCAAAGTGTGTCTCTGTCTACACTGCAGTTTAAGTTATCACCTGCATTTTCAGAATTTTTCCAAATAATAAACAGTCACTAAAACACACCTCTGAGCAGGCCCGGCTCCAGGCTGAAATGACTGAGGGGGCTGTTAAAAAATCAGAGGGGGCGATTTTCTTTTCACAACCACGAACAATACTGGCAATGTAATTAATTGACACCACCAAGCTTTTTTCCTTCTCACTGCTCAACAATCTCTTTACTTCTTTATTTTTATTCCAGATTGACCCCTCTCATTCTGATCTTTAAAAACAGATAGTACATTATTTGATGGCTGCACTTTGGTTAACAGACTAACATTGATTTCCTCAATTTATAAATTGACAGGCTCTGTAATTATACCATAACCTTTTCTCCTCTATCCCTTAACTCATCATCCTATACAGATGTACTTACTTACTTACTATACTCTAGTCATGTCAGGATTAAAGAACAAAATAATCTGGTAGATTTTTTATTTTCAGGATTGAATGTACAAACCAAGGCCTAAAACCTGGCATTTCATAAGAAAGTGACTAATATATCAACCAAATAATAATATTGTATAATATAACAAACAAGTAATATTGGATAACATACTACACCAAATGGACAGACACGGATTAAAAATAAAGTCCCCTGGGTTGTCTCTAGATTCTAACTGCCATGAGAAAAACCAAATTAATGTTCCAAAATCCGTCACAAGATGTTGCTCATTGTACCAATACGGTTGATATAATACATCACATATTATTATTAGGCTATAGTAATAGGGGTCGCTTTGGCAAAAAAACCATGATGTGTGGTGCTATCTGTAGTGGGCTGTCTTATTTTTTGTTGATTTCATATTGTTTTCACAGTGCTGTGAACATGAATTTCCCCCTGGGGACAATACATCTAAACTAAACTAATTTAATATTCAATCCCACATTTGGCCATTGCGAACATAAATTCGTAATTTACAGTACCTCGTTTAAGGCACTTTTGTTGCAATACTATGGATTTAGTTGACACTACTAGCCGAATTTATTTTGTCCAATATCCCACGGGCAGGTACATTGAATGAGAAGAAGAAGAAGAAGAAGAAGAAGAAGAAGAAGAAGAAGAAGAAGAAGAAGAAGAAGAAGAAGAAGAAGAAGAAGAAATACGATAACGCTACAAACAGGCACAGCACTGTTATCTGATCTAAACCAACACATCCTCACTCCCAGGTCGGCCTATGTTGACGTTATGTCAAGTCCCCTGCCGGCTTTTTCCAACGCAAGGGGGGGGGCCTTAGCGTCCATTTTCAACGCCAGGGGGGGGGCCTTAGCGTCCATTTTCAACGCCAGGGGGGGGGCCTTAGCGTCCATTTTCAACGCCAGGGGGGGGGCCTTAGCGTCCATTTTCAACGCAAGGGGGGGGGCCTTAGCGTCCATATTCAGCTTTCCGGGATGTCCATGTGCTTCTATGGACGCTCATGTAAGCACGGCATTCGTTTGTGTCAACTGCCCTTAAAGGCAATGAAGACACTACACTACCCAGAATCCCCAGCTATCGTTTGGACTACACCATGTGCTCTGTTTGGCAAACCCAGTGATCGTCCTCAAGCTCTGTGATTGGAGAGTGTGCTCCGAGGGTTACCGAGCCTCGAACAGCACTTGAAATGGGATGGAACCACGGCAGACTGTTCAAAACTGGATTTGAACGGGTCCACCGCGCCCCCCCCCCTCCCCCACCCTGTCCCCAGAACTACACATGCTGGCTATTCTGTTTCGCAACATGTTCTCTATGGCACGTCTCTACTGGGAGTTGTAGTTTTAAAAGACGTGTTCGTATTTCCCATAATAAGAAGTTGCCAGTATTAAACTGTGTACATCCCTGGAGGTTTAGGGGACAGGAAACACTCATATTTAAAACATATAATTAATAAATGGGTGTAAATTGCTTGTGCCCATAATGGGCAGCATTAATATATATACACACATGCCAGCTAAGGTCAGAAGAGCTTTATTTAACAGCTGGACTTATGTTTGTGACCCCTCCTGTTGTTAATTGATAACATTACATTACATTAATTGATAAGCCTGAAACATGCACTTGTCAAGGTTCAGAGGCACATTTTGCAAATATGGCAGTAGCCATCGATCAGCTTAAGATAAGATATACTTTATTGATCCCAAGTTGGAACATTTGCGTTACATCATAGTATACATACAACATAGTTAACATTTCTGGAGGTATGCACACATATTGATAGATGTCTTGTAATGCACTATTGAGGAACCTGCGACCCAAGTTTTTCATTCAGTGCAGAACTACACCACAGTTGTGTAGGCCTATATGATATGTCAATAAACCTTAGAACATCTTGAAATCTTGAACGGGATGTGCAAAATAGTCATTATATACAGTCTTTAATTAACTATTAGTAGAGAATAACGAGTAATGAATATACTTTATAGGGATTCTTTTAATATCTAATAATAAAAATAATGAAATTCAATAACGTGCTTTAACCACCAGGTGTCTCTTTATATCAGCTGTGCACCTTTATGGTGTAAATGCAGCCTATCTACCAATTGGATCAAATATAAAAGTGAGCCGAATTAGTGTTGATACTGCAAGGAGACGTAATGTGTGAAAAGAAATGTAAGATGTTGTTTAATGGCTGATATATTTATGATCCACGTCACGTTTTCAGTTCCTCATCTTTGTCTTCTCATCAGGGCTCTATAAATACAGAACTGCGGCAGATATGTAATATTTAATGCAGCCGAACCGTGTATTACAATGCCGTTATGTGATGACTTTCAAAGAGAAAAGCAAGAGCACTCGGAATAAGGTATTATTTTATTTTTTAAAAATATTTTCGGTCTGTTTCCGGTATTTGTTAATGACGATGTGCTGTGAGATGTGAGACTGGAATTGCACAGGGGAAAATAACGTATCTTTAGATGCGGATTTTGTTAAACTAATATGTTTAGGCTGTGGACCAACACTATACATTGACGGGGAAGGGGGTAGCAATAAAGATAACACCATTAAACAGTTACACAACATAACAGAAATAATATCGATAGCAGCGTCCCTAGCAACCACCTTGGTAACAATGAAAACGTTGGACGCAATTTCCTGAAGTAATCTTCGAAATAACTAGCAAACTAAAGATCATGTACATCCACTGCACACATAATCTGAAATAACAACTCATATTTCTCGCATCAAATGACATCAAAACGCATTTTAATGGCCAAACTAACTTTAAAATAGGCATTTTACACCCAGAATAAAACGAAGTTCGGCCATGTTTTCTTTTTCTGCAGGGAGAAATCACGTGACGTCAAACAGAGCACATGGTGTAGGCCAAACGATAGCTGGGGATTCTGGGTAGTGTAGTGTCTTCATTGCCTTTAAGGGCAGTTGACACAAACGAATGCCGTGCTTACATGAGCGTCCATAGAAGCACATGGACATCCCGGAAAGCTGAACATGGACGCTAAGGGCCCCCCCCCTTGCGTTGAAAATGGACGCTAAGGCCCCCCCCCCTTGCGTTGAAAATGGACGCTAAGGCCCCCCCCCTGGCGTTGAAAATGGACGCTAAGGCCCCCCCCCTTGCGTTGGAAAAAGCCGGCAGGGGACTTGACATAACGTCAACATAGGCCGACCTGGGAGTGAGGATGTGTTGTCTAAACATAGTAACGTGTATTGGGGAAAATAATTATTTAAATGTATTTAATAATTGTGACATTTATTGTACTTTTTGATGGATGAATGATGCTCAAAGTGAGGGGGCAAAGAATACAACTGACCGCCTTTGAGTCAGTGTTTGTGTAGTCAGTGTGAGTGTGTGTGTGTGTGTGTGTGTGTGTGTGTGTGTGTGTGTGTGTCAGTGGCGTAAGTATCGACGGTGAAGCCGGGGCCCAGAGCCGCCCAGGGGAGACCTTGCTCTCTTTCATGTCATGTGATACCTTGCGTGACGAGCGAACCATTTTATCAACCTCAAAAGTTATAGGTACTGTGGATAGAAGCAGCAATTTCGGCAGCATTATAAAATGGAATAGTTTGCATTTATATTGTACAGCAAAACCAAAGCACAAGAGTGGCCCTCAAAAGAGAAAGGACAAGAGAGAACAAGGAAATGTAACAGCTAAACTGACAAAATTAGACATCGTCCTCAAAATCTTGATTAATTCTGTTAAGTGATTGGGTGATTAGTTTGCTGCACCATTGTCAGGCTGTGGTGGTCTGAGGCCAGGGCAGGCTGTTGTTGATAGCCTACATGTGGCGCTTATGAGTGGTTGTGTGTTTCCGTGCGTGTGTGAGCGCATCAGCGGGCGCTTATGTTTGAGGCGATGGGGGGGGCCCAAAACAATATTCGCACCGTGGCCAATCACAACCTTGTTACGCCACTGGTGTGTGTCGTGTGTGTTAGAGAGAAGAATCCTATTAGAGACATAGACCTTGAAATATAAATCGTATGACAGTAAAATGAGTGGACTGAGAGGGATCTCATGACAACAGAGAGGAAAGACACACTCAGAGAGAGGGAGGCTGTGTGGGAATCCTATCCTTGCGGAGGAGTCAGGCGTTAGGACCCGGGGGATAGCAGACAACTTAAAAAGGCCTTCAGCCTGTCAAGCTCCCGGAAGTCCGGAAAGGCTGTACAGGAAATTGGGTGCATGGACCTTTAAATAAGATTACTACAATTTGTGATTAAGAAAGAGCAGCAAACTGTATGCATGAACATAATTAAATGTGTGGAATTTGCTAAATAAATAATGTAACAATATAATAGGTAATGCTCTGTCCAACAATGCTGCAAATACCGATTACCTCAACAGTTTAGATTTTGGTCTTTTCAAAATGTACTTCAATGGACAACACCGATATTGTGAAGCTTTTTTGTAGGCACTTTGTTTTCTGTTAAACATACAATGACATACAAATACAAGAACATGTTTTATTTGTATTTAATACATTCTCTAATTATGAGTTATTTTTTAGTTATTAAGTTGATTTAATTTGGATATTGAATAATCATGTGTCACATTTTAAAACCACGAAACTGTTGATTTTGAGTGCAACAAATACCCTTCAGTTGTCCAGTTTCAGAAGCAGTACATATTTTCGCTGACCATATTCATTCGCGAAGTTCATCACAATTGCTGCTGTTATTTCATATTATTCTGAAACTCAAAAGCGGAAGCTCTACTCGTGATAGCGCACCAGTCTTTACGCGGGTGTCTGGCACCCGGCGTGGTGCGCACTGCATTCCTCTCCAACTCAACGTCAGTCTGTCAGAGACCGTCTGAGCGCGCACACACACCGTACCCCTGTCACACACTCTCTGGCACACACGCGCGCACTGACGCACACACAGACTCGCTGTCGGACCCGGGAGGAGAGGAGAGGAAAGGAGAGCTCCAACTTCCCTCTTTGCTTCTACTTGTGTCTTTCTGTCTGTTCTGATCCACCAATGCAAGGATTTTATTTCTGTTCTCACTCTTATTCTCCCAGCCGTTCCGAACTAAGGAAACCCGGTTTAAGGACCAGACGGGAGTATGTAAAATAACCTGCACGACTGAGCCAAACAAGAAAAAGAAGAAGAAGAAGAATAAGAAGAAGAAGAAAAAGAAGAAGAAGAAGAAGAAATGGATAAACGGAGTTATTCTCTCGTTTTGCCTGCAGCTTTCCTCTGCTTTGGACTTTTGGGATTTACTGCTGGACAATTCTTTCCAGGTAAAGACATTTGTTTGTTTCATTTGTGGATATTTAAATCATATCTTCCAGTTTTGGTGCGCTTGTATGATTTATTTTCGAGTCTGAAACGGTGCATGAATGCCACGGTGTACATGTGGGAATGTAAAGTTGGCATGCAAGTTTATTTTGTGCGTTTCTGCTTGAGCCTCATGCAGCTGCGTATTGTTTGTTATTGTGATGGTAAAACATGTCCGTTTTTAGAACCTTTTCCGTCACGGAGGATCTATATCTGTTTGTGCGCGCATACAATGCCATAAATCAGTTGTTTATGGAAACAAAACATATTTATGGCGGGTGTCTGATAATAGTGACTGTTTGACTTATGGTGACAGTTTACACCTTTTATAGGTCAGTCTGGCTCAGAGCTTATGTGCGCGCAGGGGTGACGTGTTGGCACTTCACGAGGTTTTTGCTCCATGAAGCGCCCGGTGCGCGTGGACTGTTTGCTGTTGAGGGTTAATTCGTAACTTGGGTGGTTTTTATGTAAGTTACATTTCGCTGTGAACTTGCTGTGTTTAGAAGCGGTTCGGTGCGTGTTGGCTCCATGAGCGCAACGCTGCAAACAGTCTGAACAGTCTCTCTTTTTTCTTTTTCCTTGTTCCGATGAAAGTATTTTTTTGTCGCGTGCTACAGTGCACACGCATAAGGATCATTGTACCGTACCGCTCCTATAAGTAAGTTCCCCCTGAATCTATTGGCTTTTAATCCAACTTTTACAACTGATCTGACATATAATTCACACTCCGCATTTCAAAAAAGCAATTACGCACAATGCTGAATGATATGTCCGAGCCGCTCAGTGTTATTTCCCGGAGCTGAAGCTTCACACAGTCCGCAGAAACATCGCTGCTCGGCAGTCAGGAGCCGGCTCTCCTCTGGCACTTGTTACGCGACGGAGATGTTTGGAGAGTTCGCGGGTTTGGCAGAGTGCTCCCAGGCTTGGATCAAATCAGTGGTTGATATGATTGTGCAGCTGCTCTCATTTCAAGTGTTCTCCAACACATCAATCCCTGAACAAAAACACATTGAAGCGATGATGAAATCGCTTAATTATAAGTTGGAACATATAATGATAAATAATGTAAAACCTGAATCAAGGCACTTTGTGTGTATTGTAACTTGACGATCGCATTAAATCAGAGATGTTCCCACTTGCAGCAGTAGGCTGTGTCTGCGCGCTCTCGGCACCTTCTGCTTGGTATTCATGACTTGTAAGGCTGCAAAAAGAGCTCTGAAGGGAAGACTGGCTCCAAACACTGAGTCCTGCCTCTCTGTCTCTCTCCGGCTGCAGCGCGGCGGAGCAGCCGTCCTTCTCTCCGTGCGTAACGGTTCAGCGGAGGAATCCGCTATGCAAAGCGCTTTAAATGCTGAAATAGCAAGTGTTAATTTTTGCCAAATATGTGCGCGTGGAGATCGAAATAAAGCCTTAAAACACATTATTGGTCTGTTTAACAATGCATATTCATTCGTATAAACAGAAGTGCAGGAGAGAAAACTCTGTTTAAAACCATCATGAATTGAAATAGAGGCAATCTTCTCTGCAGTTTAATACTACATATTGCATTGCGTCCTCATTTGTTGAGGATACAATTCATGAGGTTATTGTCAGTTTAAGTAGAAATAATAATTATTGTCACTTTAGAGTGGTATATAAGTCAGTCTTGGAGTGTTGTTGTCATGTGTGCAGCTATGTTTAGACAATCACAGTGTCAATATGTGCACGTTTATTAAATTGTGAATGTTTTCCTGTGTCTGTTTGAGATAAACCGAGAAAAGACCAGAGGGATGATTCCTTGCTGCGCCGTTAGGGGGCGATATTGTCCCACCAGATGTGTCCACACAGACATAGCGGACGGAGTGGTTTTTTTCAAATACTCTTTCTTCTTATTCCAATTCCAGCTGCTCGGTTTTGTTTTTAGAAAATGTATGTGAAGCAGTTAAATGATAATAGAGTGAAAGCCCGCCATGAAGAAGACGCTCTCCCCTGCCTGCCTGTCAGCCTGACGGACATAGAAGTTGTAATCTCCCTCTCAAACACGCTCTCTGTGCTTTACTGCCAAACAGCTCAATTATCAGAGCACGATGTAAAGCTGCATCTGTGCGGCCAGATACCAGCAGAGGCGGTCCAGGCGGATAGTTGCATTACTTTTATAATTAATGTATGTCCCATCTTCCACCAACATGTGTATTTTATTTAACCGTGAAATTGAGTTGGATGAGAATATGACTTGTGTGCAGTCATTGGTGTCGTTTACGCTGCACGCTGCAGACGGGTCCCATCACTTCTTGAAATGTCTGATTTGGGCCCTATTACCTTTTTAAAACATATATATTCTCTCCCCATTTTCAAATCACGCCTCAAAACACATCTCTTCACACTCGCATATCCACCCTGATCATTATCCATCACACATCCTCTGTTTTATTTATTTGATGTGTTGCATTGTCTTGTTTATGTTTCTTATGCTGGTGTTAGGTATTGTGTATCTTGTTTTTTATGTGTTTGTACGGCGACCTTGAGAGCCTTGAAAGGCGCCTATATAAAATAAATGAATTATTATGATTATTATTATATTTGTAAGAACATTTCTAAAACATCCTCACACAGAGAAAGTTTACCTTACTAAGCTAACAAAAAGCACCAATATCTTTCATTATAAAATGATAAAAAAGCATGCATGCAATGATCAGTAACTTTATTTATTATTTCTTGACACAGTTTCTTTTATGTTTTATAGGAAAACCTGCCTTTTATTCAGCATATTCAGGCAGTAGCCTACCCACCATGAAACACATGAGGCCACACTGCAGTTTAAAAAAGCAGAAATGAAATCTAAGCTGACGGAAAAAAGGCTTTAGGTTAATACACACAGTTAAACTCACACACACTATGTTATGAACATATTGGTTTAAAAAAAGAACAAATGAAGCAAAGAAAGAGAAAGGCAGATTCAGGCAGTATGCGTCAAGATTCACACTGAAAGCAGAACGGCTTGCAGAAAAGAGACAACATCTGATCCCGCTAATAATCCCCAATGTTATGAACGATAACAGCAATCTGATTTTAGGACTGTTTGATGGAAATACGGTTACCTTTTCTTTGTGTTCTGACTCCATTATGTCACCTGTTACTCCCCAAGCCTCACAGGAAGAACAGCCTGCCATGCTCCTTGCAATAACAATAAAGCTGTCAATCAAACAAGTCCAGGTGATTGCTTTAACCATAGAAGTGATTCTTGTACAAATTATAATTTGGGTTCCTGAAGGAAAAGCGTTGACAAAGTATTTGAATTTGCTTGTTGGTAGGGGGACTTGTTTTTTTTATTTGAGTGAACATTCCCTTTAAAAAAAGCTCCATTCTTTATATTCAAAAAAGCAAAGGCATGTGTTACCCAAGGCTGTCTTTTTCATCTGGATAGTGTGTGTGTGTGTGTGTGTGTGTGTTGGGTGCAGCTGTGCTACCGATCGCCTTCGAGCTTCAGCGACCGCTAATTGTTGAACATCCGGTCGCATCTGGAGGTGACGACTAGGGCACTGAGGTGTGTGCTTTCAGGGAAACCAATTTACAATTTGTATTCCACTTAATGAGATCTATTTGGCTGTGAGGACAGATGGGAGAAAGAGTACACAAAGGAAGATAGTGACCATGTTTGACTTTCTCTCCGTCTCTCCTTGACACGTTTGCCCAGTGCGATGACATGTTGGAGAGACAAGGAGGAGTCTTTGGCTTTGATCGAATCAACAGCCTTCAATTCCCCCATTATGGAGCCCTTTATGTGATTATGCGGGGTGTGTGTGTGCTTCATATGACACAGAGGGAGAGGGTATCATACCAGCAGAGGAGAGTGGAAGGTCGGGGGAGTAACGTTGAAGTGAGGAATACACTATTCTTTGCAGAGACAAGAGGAAAACAGCCCATGAGGAAGGAAAGGAAAACGGGAGTGTGATGTGAGAGAGGAAACAGACGGAGTTCCAGAGGAAAAGTGAGAGGAAGCCAGAGTCAGGTGTCACAAAAAGGACTTGAGAGCAGAAAAAAGAGGAGAACAGAGGATATGTGCAGGGAGCTGGAAGGGGATAGGGAGAGATCGAGCAAAGGAGAGGAGGACAGAATGGAAAGAGCACATGTAAAGCAAAAGTAGCATGAGTAAAGAAAAGAGACAGTTCTTTCAGAGAACAGGCAAATAAATGGTCCCATAAGCAAGAAGAAAGGACATAGGAAGAGAGCCAGGAATGGAGGGAATAAGTGCCCAAAAGAAAGGCCTTGAGAAGAAAGAGATGGGACACAAGGATAAAGGAAAGCCTAAAACAAGAAGGAGAAGGAAGGAGTGAAGGCTTGAAGGCGAGAGGAGGTGAAAGGACGAGACGTTCATCACTCTTGCCAGCCGAGGAGGGAGGAGGAGGAAGTCAGAAAAGCGAAAGGGAGAGCAAAGGACGAGATGTTGGAGGAAATGACAAA
Organism: Champsocephalus esox; assembly: GCA_036324585.1. NCBI lineage: Eukaryota > Metazoa > Chordata > Actinopteri > Perciformes > Channichthyidae > Champsocephalus > Champsocephalus esox. The sequence goes on along the minus strand of CM070495.1, from coordinate 9,162,243 downwards.
GACGACGGATGACGGGAGGTCATGATGAGAACAAAATGGACACTAAGTTGATTATGTCTCGCTGTTATCGACTGTCTGAGTGGCTATAATTATTTCCTCCACTCTGTGTGTGTGTGTGTGTGTGTGTGTGTGTGTGTGTGTGTGTGTGTGTGTGTGTGCGTTCGAGTGCGGGAGAGCTGTATGACAGGATGTCTGTCACCTCATGGCCCGCTCTGTTTAGTATGCTGTCCATCGTCCCTCCCTGTGTGTGTGTCGGCCTAATCCAGGGCACTTATTCTATTGGCCTGACTAACTGACAGCCTAATAGCAGGGCATGCTGAGTGCCGGGGCGTCCTGTGTGTGTGTGTGTGTGTGTGTGTGTGTGTGTGTGTGTGTGTGTGTGTGTGTGTGTGTGTGTGTGTGTGTGTGTGTGTGTGTGTGTGTGTGTGTGTGTGTGTGTGTGTGTGTGTGTGTGTGTGTGTGTGTGTGTGTGTGTGTGTGTGTGTGTGTGTGTGTGTGTGTGTGTGTGTGTGTGTGTGTGTGTGTGTGTGTGTGTGTGTGTGTGTGTGTGTGTGTGTGTGTCCTGCATTGAATGAATGCTAAAGTGCGTACCAGCGCTGGAAAAAAGAGAGCGGCCACTTTCCGCAGTCAATGATATGCAGTGGCGTTTCTATATGTACAAAAGTGGTGGGGCACAAAAAACTCAGATGTCTAAATATAAGCTTCTGCAGAGAGGTTCATGGCTGCTGAGGCTCTGACTTTCAGGTTTACAAATATTATATTTTGACCAAAATCAAAATATAATATTATTTTCAAAAGCTTTTTTTGTCTGATGCTTCAATTAATTTTAAACAGACAGTTCAACAGAAGGATACCCAAAACATGTAATTTTATCATTTAAATATTGAATTGTTCTCTCTTAGTAAGATCCCATTTTCAATAAAATTGCAGTCTTACCTTGACTTGAAGATGAAGTCCATTTGCCTATCCTTCTGGACAAACATCTCTATTACTTTTTTGTAAAAGTCCTCCTTCTCTTGTAGTTTTTGAATCATAAATCTAATCTAATCAATAGATTTTAGATTAGAAAATGATAAAAGTAGGGTAGACAAGTGGATATTATCCGGCTGAACAAAACGTACATTTATCTAACAGCTACGTTTCCCACAGATCTTATTTTGAGCTATTTTCTAAAATCCTATGGAGAAATCTCGTTGCTTTTTTGTGGAGGGAAGCCATGCGCAGCTTACTTCCGGGTTTTAGGACGCCTCACTGCAGCTCTCTCGTCTCCTCTTCACACACCCAGTGGCGACTGGGCCTAGTGTCAGCAGAAAGTATTAAAAATAATGATTACAAAAAAATGCAAATTTAAAAAAAATAAAATATATAAAATATATTTTAAGATCATGTTTAATCATCTGATTCGTCTGTACATTGCTGTTTTAGTATGTGTTCTTCTAGTTAGTGTCTACAGTGTGTGCCTATTGAGCTGTTTAGAGCCATGTGGGACAAAACCTGATCCTGCCCCTCCCTCTGACTGTCTAAGTGAACGGTGACTGCAAAAACTACACTGCGCATGCTCAGAGTATTTTCCTATTTAATGTGTGTGGCAAAAAATAATGACCATAGGGGCAAAGTGCTGCCATCCCCACCATACGTCATCTCACATCATTCAGAGCTGATTGGCTGTAAGTACGTGTGCCGCGAAAAGTGTGGTGTGTGAAGAGGAGGAGAGAGAGCTGCAGTGAGGCGTCCTAAAACCAGGAAGTAAACGCGCATGGCTTCCCTCCACAAAGAAGCAACGAGATTTCTCCATAGGATTTTAGAAAATAGCTCAAAATAAGATCTGTGGGAAACAAACCTGTTAGATAAATGCACGTTTTGTTCAGCCGGATAATATCCACATGTCTACCCTACTTTTATAATTTTCGAATCATAAATCTATTGATTAGATTAGATTTATGATAGACTTTTGAAACTACAAGAAGATAAGGAGGACTTTTACAAAAAAGTAATAGAGATTTTTGTCCAGAAGGATAGGCAAATGGACTTCATCTTCAAGTCAAGGTAAGACTGCAATTGTATTGAAAATGGGATCTTACTAAGAGAGAACAATTCAATATTTAAATGATAAAATTAAATGTTTGGGTATCCTTTTGTTGAACTGTCTGTTTAAAATTAATCGAAGCATCAGACAAAAAAAGCTTTTGAAAATAATATTATATTTTGATTTAGGTAAAAATATAATATTTGTAAACCTGAAGAGTCAGTGCCAGTGCCTCGCCAGCCATGAACCTCACTGCACGTCACTGCAGAAGCTTATAGACATCTAAGTTTGTTGTGCCCCACCACTTTTGTACATATAAAAACGCCACTGCACACACCACACTTTTCGCGGCACACGTACTTACAGCCAATCAGCTCTGAATTATGTGAGATGACGTATGGTGGGGATGGCAGCACTTTGCCCCTATGGTCATTATCTTTTGCCACACATTAAATAGGAAAATACTCTGAGCATGCGCAGTGTAGTTTTTGTAGTCACCGTTCACTTAGACAGTCAGAGGGAGGGGCAGGATCGGGTTTTGTCCCACATGGCTCTAAACAGCTCAATAGGCACACACTGTAGACACTAACTAGAAGAGCACAGACTTAAACAGCAATGTACAGACGAATCAGATGATTAAACATGATCTTAAAATATGTTTTAGAATTTATTTTTTGCATTTTTTTGTAATCATTATTTGTAATACTTTCTGCTGACACTAGGTGGGGCTGTGCTAATCATGTGGTCAAACAGCTTGGAGTTGTTGTGTCTAAATGGTAAGCTTCGATTTTCAAAACCAAGATGGTTTTGTAAACCTGGAATAGATAAGATAGGAAGTGGTGTTAAATAAGTACATGTATTCAAGTACTGTACTTAAGTACACTTTTGAGTTGCTTTAATATTTCTATGGTATGCTACTTTGTATTTCTGCTCCACTACATGTCAGAGGTAAATATCTTTCTTTTACTCAACTACATTCGTAGTTACTTTGCAGATATATGTTAATGATAACATGATCAAAACTAAACTGCAAGAGTTTCGGTAAAGTGGATGTCGTTCCCCTCTATTGCCTCACGTATCCTGACCCACATTTGCTTTGCAAGTTGAATGAATTAAACTTGTTTTGGTCAGAGATGTTGTTTTAAATGATGATATGACAGTTCTCTAATTGAAAAGAGTATAATGTGAATGGCCTCTCAACCCACATGTCAGGTAAGTTAATTTAAAATAGATTTCAAAATAATTACTTGATAAGTTCAGAAGACAAGGCGTCTGCTTGCCAACGAGAAAGAAAAAAACATTACAAAGTTTACAATTCTAACTCAAACACAACAAACTAAATGTCTCCCTTTGTATACTTTGGACCGATTGGAAGTCTATTTATCTAAAAGCTATTGGTCAGTTATCAAAGTTATTTCCTGAAAGCAACACAGTTATTTCCCTACAGGAGGCAAACAACACACAGTTCTCCAGCGATGGAGTATAATGTCAGAGTAACAATAACTGCTGCGGGGATATGTGCCAGTTAAACTCAGAATGAGAGACGTTGGGCAGCAGACAGTAACACAGCTGTGACACGCTAATCACAAGGCAAGACAAAATGATGTTTAGTCGCCCTGAGGGCAAATCATCTTGGTGCATTAGAGCCACAGCTTACACACAACCCTGTGCAAACACATTTACATCTGTTGGCATTAAAGAAGCATAAGCGTTAATCCATTACAGATCATTTCTCGTTAAATGCTCTAATGATATTTGGTGAAGACTTGTGCTATTTATCAAAAAAACAAACCCAGAATACAGACGATAATCAAATACAACATACGGCCTTCACTTTTTTAATTAAAGTGTTGGTTCAGATTTCCTTTTTTCAGCAGAGACCAAGAAAACAGCAGACTTTGATCCTCTAAAGACACGCGTTTCCAGCTTTAATGAACAGTACGTATCAGCAGCAGAAACTTGACTAACATGTTTCCCAGGCATCTGCTTGGCACAGCCTTAATAAAATATCTGCCTCGTGGACACTGATGCCTTCATTATAACAGGTTAAACCATTCATTACAGTTCATTTGTTCATTACATAAATGAGACAGGGAGAAAGTTAAAGTAGCCCGTTAAGCAGCACATTATACAGCAGCCACACTGCATCAGGCACATTGCATCCCAGAAAGACTTCAGGCAGGCAAACATGAAGTGGAACATGTTTCTGTTTTTATCCTGTGCTAACTTCGGCCTCGAGGCGGGAGGGAGCAGATGTTCATCTCACATGTTTTAATGCACTAACATCATATGGAATAAACATGTGGAACACATGTGGATCACTTTCTCTGAGAAGTTGCACGAGAGGGGTTTTGATGGTTGAAAATGGCTAGATAGGTTCTGTCAAAAAGGTTGAATTGAAATGTTGGTAATTGTAATATAATTTGATCAGGAGGTTTGAGTATTTGAGGTCTGTCTTAACATCTGTCAAAATGTAGTTGTCACAGAAGAACTGCTTGTAAGTTATTTCCAAAAACCCTCGAGGTTCTTCCTCGAATCTTCCTTTTTCAACATAAAAGCATGTACACATGTCACAGAGGAAGCACAACATCACACATATGAACCTGCACATTTGCATAAAGGGACCCTTTAACACGTGTTGAACCATGCCTTCCAGGACCACACTTTTCTGATCTGACACTTTAGTTTTGAAAACTATTTTTGTTTCTCATTGCTGCTTATTCCTCTATGGTTGAAGTTTAATCTGGGGACCACAACAACTTGGTTAGGGTTAATGATGAACATTGTGCTCAACACTGCTTTACGAGAGGAACCACACCTTCATTCCCATGGTTAGAATCATGTGTGTTGGCCCATTCATTGCCCCTGTCCTCCTATCTTTGTTGATGTTGGCCCTATAACAAAACCAAACTACTTCCTCAGGAACTCTTCATATGTATAGAACTGCTGAAGGGCTCTTTCAAGTATAGAGCTAACACTTGTGTCCTTTTTGGTCATTTGTTAAACGACTAAAGCACTTATTATCTTGGTAGGACTTTTTCTCACTGCCTCCTGAGAATGGAGAGGACGGGTCATATTTGAAGAACTTAGACACAATTGTGGTGAAAAAGTGAGCTTTAAATCAGACGAACGCATGTGAACAGAAGCTTGGAGGTTCAGAGTCGGAGCTAATAAGGTGGGCTGCTGATGTGGAGTCAATAATCCTCCCCGGAGTCCTTTTTAAGAACTCCAATTTGAGTAATTTGGCAAGGCACCGCTGAATAAGAGGGCACGTGCTCAGTCAACCTTCTCTGGTTGGATAAAGGTTAAATAACATTCTCAAATTGCAACGCAAACTCTGAGACCAATCTAGTGGTGATTGAGCTGATTAGCATGTCGGAGGTGTAAAACATACACGGCATGGCACATCAAAAACTTCCCTTCCTCTAATTAAAATAACTGCTGATTAATGCAAGAGGTCTTAACGAAGCTTTACAAGGTTTGGAAGTAATTAATCCATATTTAATAGAAGATGTTAGGCGAGTGAGACTGAGAGGCTGCTTAGTCGGCTGAATCAACAAGCTAGGGAGGAGAGAAAGGGGGAGGAAGATGAGAGGTTGGGGTGGGGGTGATTGAGAGGATGGATGGAGAAATACAGAAGGAAATGAGACAAATACGTGTGGGTAGATAGAGGAAGGCAATACACAGATGTATGGAGTTAAGCTGAAAGAGAGGGAATGAGAAGATATTAGATGATATCTGAGCATCATTGACTTTATTCTCACTGTGGCTACATTTGATTTATGTCAGACTGTGTGGGAAGTCTTACCCAGGAGAATCACAGATGGAGGCACTCTCGACTCGTCTAAAGCTCAACCATTTCAAATGAATCTCTAACAGAATAGACGGGCCATTGTAATCCATTTAAGGGTAATTGGAGTTTATTACAATTCAGATATTTGTCTATTTGAGTATTCTTAACTGCGCAGTGGAAATGAAAGGACATTAACATTAAAAGTCCTAAAGAGCAATAAAGACAATAAGTCAGATTAGAAAATGTAGTGCATTGAGTGAGCCCCTGGCTTCCCTTCAAGCCTCTGTAGAGTGGCAGAGAAAAGAGTCCTACAACCAGGAAACGAGTTGGCATTTGACCACTTCCAGTTTGAAGCTAATGGTTTTTTGAATGTGTTTTTGGTAAGATGCCTGAAAAGAGGTCTGTGGGCCAGAGAAACTGAAGAGATTTTTAAGTTTTGTTTCACCACATACAATACGCCAGTAAATGCCCCACTTGTGAATATCCAAAGCTTCTATGTGTCATAAGAACTGCAGTTGCTTACGAGTGACAAAATGAACTCCTGAACGTCATCACGCCGGACATTAGCGCAGCTTTAGCTTAGCGGTGGTGACATGCTAGTTTTAGCTTTTTATCAAATCAAATCAAGTTTTATTTATATAGCACATTTATAAACGATTTTTGGTCGAGCCAAAGTGCTGTACATATAATAAAAATAGCCTACAGTAGAGACACTTTACAGCAAATACAACGGCACAGATTGTTCAGAATATCAGTATGAGAAAAACGACACCCTCTGTCCTCATACCCTCTGTCCTTAGACCCTCACATCGTACAAGAAACACTTCCAGAGAAAACCCACAGTTTAAAGGGAACATGGGAGAAACCTCAGGGAGAGCAACAGAGGAGGGATCCCTCTCCCAGGACGGACAGACTGCAATAGATGCCGTGTGTAAATTGAAGAGACAATACATTTTATAGCATAGAAACCGAATGTTAGGAAATGCATGTGTCTGTAATAAGAAGATGAATCCACGAGGATGTCAACAATCCTGTGGGAGCCATCAGAGAAGTAGTATGATGAGAGTCAGGCAGGACCACGGTGATAGGTTCAGCCACGACTCAAAGTCCACGACTTAATCCAGAACTCAGGATAGAGGATCCAAGGCGCAGGACTACAGCAAGAGGACCAGACTCGACTCCGGATCCCGGTGTAGATAGAGATACAAACAAGAAAAAAGATTTGGCTGGGTTAATGGGAACAAGAGAATACACAGACACAGACAGAGAGGGGAAAGGTCATTGGATACAAGTTATTTTTGATAACCCTCTAGAAAGATCTCATGGACTTCCCCACTGAATCTATCTATCAGTTCTATTAGATATAGGATAAGAAACAGAGATAGATTTTTACTTCTGGTGTCATCAATCATAAAAGTGGTGTTGCCATAAGTTGACAATTGCAGAGCACTACAGAAAGAGAGACAGAAGAAAAACAATAAAAAGGGAATATACAGTCGGGAGGGAAGGAATTAATTATGAAAGTAAGGTTTGGAGGGAACCAAGATGAAGAGAGCTCAGCAGACAGAGAAGACGAAGAGCAAACATCATAATATTTGCCTGCCAGTAGAATCTCGCCTCTCAGTTTTTTTACACTCATACACACAGAGAAAAATATATGTGGAAGCCAACACACACACACACACACACACACACACACACACACACAGCAAGGAAACCCACATCTTCCCTTGATGGAGGCAAATCTCCTTCTAGTTGCTTATTGACTCTCATCTGTATACACACACACACACACACACACACACACACACACACACACACACACACACACACACACACACACACACACACACACACACAGCAAGGAAACCCACATCTTCCCTTGATGGAGACAAATCTCCTTCTAGTTGCTTATTGACTCTCATCTGTATACACACACACACACACACACACACACACACACACACACACACACACACACACACACACACACACACACACACACACACACAGCAAGGAAACCCACATCTTCCCTTGATGGAGGCAAATCTCCTTCTAGTTGCTTCTTGACTCTCATCTGTATACACACACACACACACACACACACACACACACACACACACACACACACACACACACACACATAAATGCACTCACTTGACAAAAACACTGCCAAGTGTACACAACGTAATCTCGCTTCTGATTGCCTTTTCTTTAAAGTTCGCTCTTTTTAAAATCTCTCTTTATCCCTTGTTGACGTGTGTGATTTTTAAAAACACTTTATCCATCAGGCGGCCTTCTGATCGCACCTATTCATGTCACCATTTCACTCACTTCAGCAAGTTCACCTCTCCATCTGCCCGTCAATCCAAACACATGTAATTTCATTATTTCATCAATCTGTCAGTCACTCAAAATGACTGCTTAGCAGTGCATGAACTGGACAACACTTATTGTGTATGTGCTCATGTGCCTTTAGTGTGCGTGTACAGTATGCGTGAAAGCGGTGATTGAATACTGATTAACAGATAATTGCCTCTGTCATTGCCAGCAACAGGAAACGCTTCCTGCTAAGTGTCAGCAGTGGTAGAAAAATGATTTAGATCCTTTACTTTAGTAAAAGTATTATTACCACACTGTAACGATACTGTACTACCTTGAGAATGTTACCTAAGTATCAGTATTTAAGTACAATTAGGAATTTATAAAGTATTCAGAGTAAAACAATTTGAGAAAAAAGGAAAGAAATATTTCAATATTTTGAATATTTTAAAGTAAAGAAGAAGCGTCACATTTGAAATATTTTTCAACACATTAATTGAAGCCATATAATGTTCTGTAAACTCACAATTTGTTTAAATACTTAAATGTAATATTTAATGATTTAATCTATACACAATAACCATATTTTGTTATATATAGTGTTTCCAAGTATTGTGTGTCCATATCTGAATAAAGTAAAATACATCTGCAAACTAAATATACTGGAGAGAAAAGGACAGAATTTTCTTTAAAAATATAGTCGTATAAAGTCGTATAAAATGAAAATACTAAGTACAAGTACGTGAAATGTGTTCTTAAGTACAGTACTTGAGTGAATGTACTAACTGTAGTTACTTTCCACCACTGAGTGACAGACAGGCGGACGGACAGATAGACAGAAAACATTTCCAGGCTGGGGAGCATGGCAGCGGCTGCTTCAACTGTCACTCACAGGAAGAGGAGAGATAGGAGGGGTGATGGAAGGAGATAAATAAGTGGGGGAGATTGAGAGGAAAAGAGGGAGGGAGTGGTGAAGCAGGATGAGGTGTTTGGGGGGGGAAGAGCATGGGAGTGAGAGGGATTGGCCGTAGAGGATAAAGGTCAGAAATGACAAATGATGGGAGAATGAGTGGGCGAAGGTGAGGAGGAGGAATAAAGATTGTTGATTGTTGAGGAGGAGAAGTTTAAGAGAGGGGGGGGGGCGCTGGAGACAGAGAGAGAAAAAGCCTTTTTCATTTCAGCCCTTGCGATTTTACATGTCATCCTCATGTTGAATAAGTGCCTGAGTGACCTTTTCTAGCAGAATACCGATTTGGGTTTCTGTAACATCGCAGCATTTCTGTCACATGACCTCAAGAATAGAAAGAGATTGACCGCAAGTCTTCCTCCGTTGTGAATGTGTAATCAGCAGTAATTGTGTTACTTATCAGCCTGTCCTCCTACAAAAAACTACCACATAGGTCGATCGTTCAGCAGCTTATTACGACTCATAGTCACGTTCTAAAGTGTAGCACCTCTAGTGGTCGTGTAAGAAACAACATGCTTGATTGCAAACGCTCCGGAGGGTCGTTTATTCACAAATAACCCTCTCTGGAAAATCCTAAATTGTAGAATAGTTTGTCCATTAAAATGCTTTTTGATTAGATTTCTAGCGAGAAGTGTATATTGTAGAATCCACATCCACTGGATGTGTATAATCTATGGTTTGATAGATATTACGAAGATGATTTGAGGTCTCGCGAGGAGAACGTGTTTATACTACGTCTTTCCGCAGCGGAAAATACAGTTTCAGTCTCTCGATTTGAAGCATTGCACCATGAACCTGTATAGACCTGTAACAGTCAACTGCATGAGGAGTTGGAAAGGTTGTTTCTGAAGATTTTACAAATAACACACAGCATACAATGCCATCATAACTATTATTAGTGTAAGACATTAATGTGTATAACATCTGAAGATGTGTAGTTGTATTCATGTTTTTACATAATTTTACAGGATATTGCTATATTATTTCACATGTTTTACTTCTACACATTGATATCTGATTTGTAAAACATCACAGACAGAAAGGTATATCCGTCATTTAACGGCAAGCTATTGCAATTCTGATTTCATAGATGTGTCTCCCATCACCCAAAACCCCTGACTATTCTCTCAACTCAGTATTTATATTCTTATATTCAAAGAAAATTAGTAATATCTTTAAAAACATAAACACAAATAATAATATCAAACATAATATGACTATTAACTTTATTGTGAAATTAAACATAACGGTAAAGGAAAATACAGTTTCAGTCTCTCGATTTGATGCATTGTACCATGAACCTGTATAGACCTGTAACAGTGAACTGCACGAGGAGTTGGAAAGGTAGTAAATAATATCTTTAAAAACTGCAAAAAAATCCTTTTCTATCAGCTGTGCACCGTTATGGTGTAAATACAGCCTATCTACCAATTGGATCAAATATAAAAGTCAGCCAACTTACCATTGATACTGCAAGGAGACGTATTGTGTGAAGAGAAATTGAGAAGATGTTGTTTAATTGCTGATATATTTATGATCCACGTCGTTTCGGCAGCAGTTCTTCCAGTTTGTCAAAAGGTCTTCTCATCAGGGCTCTATAAATAGAGAACTACGGCAGATGTGTAATATTTAATGCAGCCGAACCGTGTATTGCAATGCCATATGTGATGACTTCCAAAGAGAAAAGCAAGAACACTCAGATTAAAGTATTATTTTATTTCTTTTAAATGTTTTTGGATTTCACATCGCATAAACACCATATCCGAACGTGCATTGCGGCTAAAACATCCAATCACCGAGCTTCAACGATAGCTGAGGATTATGGGTAGTTCGATGTTTTAGCCTATTAAAACCTCTGGAAAAATAAATGGGTCTCTCAGAATCGAAAGGGCAACACCTATGGGAAAAACACAAAATGAGTGTACACAATTTAAAATAATTAATGTTGAGTAATTAACAAGGATAAACTGATGTGTTTTAGTGGATGAATACTGCAGATATAGCTGGATATAAACTGGACGTGGATTCTAAAAGTACAATATACACTTCTCGCTAGAAATCTAATCAAAAAGCATTTTAATGGCCAAACTATTCTACAATTTAGGATTTTCCAGAGAGGGTTATTTGTAAATATACGACCCTCCGTAGCGTTGGCAATCAATGGGAGCTCTCGAGGTCTAAAACTTTAAAACGTGATTATAGGACGTAATAATTGCTTGAACAATCGATCTATTTGGTCGTATGAGTTGGAGGACTTGTTGTAACTTATGCACAAAAAGAGGAAAAACAGACACATACACAAAACAAAAACAAGTAAATAAAGAGAAAGAGACATTTCGAACTTTTTTAATATCCACCAAAAGTATTCACATGCAGCATTTCAAAAAATACAACAATATATGATTCTGTTGTGTTACACTTAATAAATCACATCTATCTAAGAAGAGAGCAAATTGATGGGAACATGTTTTGATGGGATCCATAGATGTTCCTTAATTATGGCCTAAGCCATGGGTCGGCAACAGGTGGCCATTGTTGGCCCGCCAGCAATAATATTTGGACCGTTATTTTGAGAATCAAAAATAAAACATTATTATTATTTTTATTTATTTTAACAACATAGGACCGAGTCGCACATCAGGGTTTCCGTTAGCCGGTAATCACCGGTTTTTATCTGGTAAAATGTATTAAAAACCGGTAAATTCAAAACCTGACGGTCAACATGTCTGGTAATAATTAGGGAGGCTCCGATCGATCGGCCGCCGGTCATTATCGGCCGATATTCACTCTTAATAGTTTGATCGGTGCTCTCTATAAAGGCCGATCAGGAGAGCCGGATCTGATCGATATGGACATAAACGCGAGTGAAGTGTAACTGGACCGAGAGAGATCAGATCAGCTGCTGCATAATCACCTGAATCCCCGCCCACTGTTTAGCGCGCTGCAGGAGCTGCATTAGAAACTGACGGGCTGTCAGGAGAGAGAGGGAGAGAGAGGATCCGTTTCTCCCGTGTTATTATCCAAAGTGAATGTAAACTTTTGAATAATGTACTTCATCTACTACAAGTAGTTTGTTTGAATGTAATAATTATGTTGTTTGTTGTTTGTGGAATCATTTATTGAAAAATGGATCTGAACTTTTCGATCTGTTACAATTATAAACTGAAGCAATATAAAAATGAGCCCCATGAACTGAGTTTTAAACATCAGCATATCCTGTCCTAGTCCGGTAATTACCTGCTAACGGAAACTTTGCTACACCATTCTTATTATTATTATTGAAACATGATCGGTAAGTTTCAAATTTGTCCGGTAAAATAAATGCTGTCCCGACATATCCGCTTACATTCATAATGTCAACGGAGGGAGGGGAAGCGGCGCTGTGGAAGAGCAGAGTGGCGAGGGAGAGCTGTAATCTTCCCTTTACAAGCTTCAAACATGTATTTATGGTGTGATTTTGGAAATAAAAGTTCCATATTCTGAAAGCCAAGACTTTGTTTATTTAAAATCAAACAAAACACCCTAACCCTGAAAAACTAGTTTTTTATGCAAATCCACGTTTATTTTGAAATGAGCCGTTGCGACTTCCGACTGATTTCGATAGAGCGGGTCACATACATAGACTGTATATCGTTAGCCTAATAGCATAATTGCCCAAGTCATTTTTTGGCCAAATTGTGATATCTGCCTAACTTTTCTCTCCTACCACTGCTGCATCACCCTGCCTTATTGCCTATGTCCTCAGCCATCAGAACGCATTTTAGAGTCCAAAATCACTATCTGCCTAAGTCATCTCTTTGACTTAGGCATTTTTGACGCTACATACAAAGATGGCGGACCGCATGAGACAGAGGGCTCTGTTGACCACAAGTGAAGCATTAGCTCTTCTTTTTGATTCATCTGGTGAGCTAGTTCAACTTTCTAGACACTAAATGTACTTTCAGTCAATCAAAGGGATTAGGAACTGTGTGTTTAAATGTTTAATCACATTTCTGCGACAAGGTATGATGAAGTAGCAACACTCAGCAACTTTATTTTCTTCTGCTTCAGGGTCAGGAAATGAACTTGATACCAATTTAGAGAAGGACTCAGAGAAGGATTTAGATGACAGTAGATGTGAGAAAGAAGGAAATGACATCGACACCAGGCAACGGATTGAAGAAGAAACAGCCGATGAAGCCTCCAGAGCTGATTCTGATCCTGATTCATGGTCAGAAAGGGAACACGATGACTCTGTCTTGGATGAGGACTATAGGCCTAAGAATGATGATAGTGATGCAGACACGGCTCAACATAGTGAAGAAGAGGCTGCACTTGAAGCTCCCGCTGTTAAACGTCATAAGCGTCCAAGGTCACATATGTGGAAGCGACAGGTGATAAAAGAGAAGCGCCTTAAGGGGGAGAATTACAAGAACGCAACGGGACAGGAGAGGCAGCCAAAGACCATGGGCCCACCCTGCACATCACAGCACTGCTTAAGGTCGGAGAAACGAAGGAGAAAAACGTCCCTATCATACCACCTGCAACTGGCAGATAGATGTAAACTACCTGTGTGTAAGATTATTTTCTGTTCAACCCTTGGCATTGCCCCCAGAACCATTGGATCATGGTTAACTGTGGACATGAAAACAAAAACTGATCCGCCCAAACCCAAGATCAATAAGACTGGTCCACATATGCCCATATCAGATGCTGACCAGACCTTCCTGAAAGAATGGCTATCTGGGCTGCCTACTGTTCCATCCCATTACTGCCGTCAGGTTCCCTCTTATCAGGATAAGAAGTTTGTGGAGCCGGGAACAGTTCTAAGTGACCTTCACAAGGAATACCAGAAAGCTGCTGGTAAAAGTGGAGCACGTGTTGTGAGTGAGACATATTTCCGAAAAGTGTTCAGTGAGCAGAAATACTCTGTGTTCGTACCAAAAAAAGACCAGTGTGATGTATGTACCGGCGCTAAGGTGGGAAATATAGATCAGGATACCCTTACTACTCACATGAAATTAAAGGCTCAAGCTCAAGCTGAAAAAGCTAAGGATAAACAGGAATCCAGTGACAAGGTCTCAGTGTGGACAATGGACCTTCAGAGCGTTCTTCTTTGTCCCAAGACAAAAGCTAGCAAGATGTATTACAAAACTAAATTACAGATGCACAACTTTACTTGCTTCAACCTGGGTAACAAAGATGGGTTTTGTTACGCCTGGGAGGAGCATGAGGGCTCCCTCAGCAGCGAGGTGTTTGCCCATCTGCAGTACAAGCACTTTGAGTCAGTCCTAGATGCCAACCGAAACATCGAAAAGGTCATAATCTGGAGTGATGGCTGCGGCTATCAAAATCGATGTTGTACCATCACAAATGCGTACCTAGATCTGGCCATGAAGCATGGTGTCACCATAGAACAAAAGTTTCTGGTTGCAGGGCACACACAAATGGAGTGTGACTCCATGCATAGCCTCATTGAACGGCGTACCATCAAAGATATTCACACTCCACGTGATTACATTGTCATCTTTGAGACTGCACGTTTGCACCCATCCCCATACAAGGTGACCCAGCTATACCACAGTGACTTCATGAAGTTATCTTGGGCCTATGTCACCAAAATTCGACCAGGCAGAAAAGTTGGCGACCCCACAGTCCATGACCTTCGGGCTCTCCAGTACTTGGCAGATGGTCGAATCCGGCACAAGTTGGATTTTGAGTCTGACTGGGAGGACCTACCTCAGCGACTCAGCATCCCTGAAGAGCCGGTCCACTGGGTCCCACTCTTTCCTGCCCAATTGCCAATTACTCTCAGGAAATACAATGACTTGCAGGCAATGAAACCAGTACTACCAAGAGTGGCCCACCAGTACTGCGACAACCTCCCTCATCAATAGAAAACGAGTTCACACAGCACCTGAGTAGGATTTGGTTAAGGTTAAACAAGTAAAACAACTTGGTTAAGGTCAGACATTAAGAACAACTTGGTTAAGGTTAGAGAGGTAACACAACTTGGTTATATTTAGGACAGTAAAACTACTTTTCTATGTTATGTTTGTATAAATATGTAAACAAAGTTGTGTAAGAAAAATGGCCTAAGTCATGGCACATTCTGCCTAAGTCATTTTTATTTGTTATGCAATTGATGTTGTGTCTTTTTTTTTGTGCAAATTAGTTCACACATCTGGTTGAACTTACTGTTACAAAATCAATAAAAAATACCAATGTGCTTGCGAAACATTTAGTTTTTTCTTGTTTTCCAACAACATTCAAATATGACATGGGCAATTGTGCTATTAGGCTAACGATATATAAAGGTCACATATGGCAAATGTGTGGTTGTGGGGAACCAGGTCAATTAAAGTACTTATTTAACTATTAAATACATTGAGTTTGAGTAAAATACTTTACGTTACTGATTAATTTAGGTTATAATAGCCTATATTACATTGCAAAACAAAACTGCTGTAATTGATTTATTTTGTCCTTTGATATTTTTTTAAAGGTTTTCAACCTGAAAGAATCCTAATGTGTCCTTGAAAAGTTGAAATAAAGAAAAGGAAAAAGGATTCCAGTTGTCCCTCAAGCCTCTCAAATGTGGGCAAACACTCAAATAAATGCCAAAAAACCCAGAGAACTTGACAATACTTATCAGAATAAAAGCATGTTAAATAACACTGCTCGTTAATAACTCTACTTTACTCAGTGGAGGCTCGTCCATTGAGGAAAGGGAGGACCATCCTCCCTAACATTTCAGAGAAAAATAAACTTTGAAGAGAACAATAAATACACCTCAATTTAAAAGATAAGTCTGTTAAAATACAGATAATAGCCCTGGCTTTTAACATGGGACTGAAATGGGGCGAGAGAGGACGAGCCTCCCTTTGGGCGGGTCTAGCCAGAGGCTCTGGATTGGGCGCCTATATCATCAGTGAACCAATCAGCGGATCTGACCGCGCATCAGAGTGTTAATGGGGAGGGTTATCAGCGATAGAGTTTTTTATGAACCGGGGAACAGGGGCGCTACGCCCTCTTACCAAAATCAATTCCTTGAATTAGGCTTTGATTATGTTCTGGCCCGCCATCTTGTGGCTCAGCAAAAAATTGGCCCAAGGCCAAACTTACTTGCCTACCCCTGGCCTAGGCTTTCTTTTTATTATAGATGTTATGGTCCATCATTTATGCAGGGAATTCTTCCTCGATGTTTTTTTTTCATTCCCTTCTGCTATCTGACACCTCTCCCAATCAAAGTCTTGTTTGAACAGAGCCAGTATATTAAGTTGAATAGAGCTTTGTGTTAGAATGCCTGAAAGCCATTACTTTTGCAGCTATATTAACCAGCAATGCATGTCTGAATAAAGGCATGGAAAGCAGCTGAGAGATCTGCAGACAGAGCGATGAACTATATTCAATCTGTGTCTCTGTCCTTTGTTCTCTGTACAGCACTAAACACGCTATAATAATATAAACTTTGACAAAACGGAACGCTAAAGAGCAAAAGGCCTTTCGACTGTAAATAACACCCAGCCTGTCAGGCATATTTTTAGATGAAAGCTGTGCAGCAGTGAAGTCTTTCCACCGGAAGGGAGCACAGACAGAGGTACTATACATTCACAGTGGGACTACTTTGTGCTCAAATACAGTGACAAATCTGATGTATATTATATTTGGTTGTTGTTCCTGCACATTCAATAGGAAAAAGGAACATACAGGACAGTTGTATACGTTCTGCAAGCTGTGTCTTTTAAGATAGGCAATAGAGATGGTTGTAAAGGATCTTTGCACAAAAACAGTAATTATTTCATTGACATTACATTTGAGGGAGGGTGGGGAATGAATATGAAATAGTCAGCCTCTTTGTTTCTTATAGCTCACTGAAGTAGTTGGAATATAAATTATTTTTTAGAGAAATCCCTTAATGCAATTCAGAAATAGTTATATTAACACAAAAACAAATGTGTATTCATACCCTTTACAGCTTAACAAGGACTTACCATGTGTAGAATAGAAGCACAAGTGTTACATAGAGATGTCACTATGTTACAGAAGTCCAATGGATTTTAGTCTTTAACCATTTACATGCACAAAAACCTACAAACGGTAACAGGAAATGAAAAACCCCAAAAAGCAGAATAGGGCCCCTTTTAGAATCAATTGTCAAGCCGGTGACAAAAGTGTCAATTTGCTATCCAAAATAATTTGTTCACCCCTCTCGACACCTTTGAGAGAGAATTGGCTGCAGTGTCGCAGAGAACTGCAGAACAGATGCTGGATGAGACTTTGTTGATGGCTCCCCCTGAGTTTCTGAATCATGTCTTTTTATGAACATACTTTAAGTCCTCCACTGTTGTATCCGGTGGGATAATGGTCTATTAAAACACTCTAAACATGCAAGGACCCACATGAAACAGCTGCACCAACAATTTCAGCTGCATAAGTGCAGTTTGAAATGGTCTTATCACTATGAAGACTAGATTCGGGTCCCAATTAACTGCAGTCAGCCGCCAACAGATTGGTGCTTGGGATTGGAAATGTACACCCTCACCTTCCACTAACTGTACACTCTAATCCTGGCCTATTTCATTCAGATCAGGTATTACATCTGGCACAAGAAGGGAGGAGTTTAGGTTAGGTCAGCAAAGTTTCAAAACACATTGTACATGATTTGATAAGGGGTAGTTGACCAATCACAACAGAGCCGGCCAGCTAACCAATCAGAGCAGACTGGGCTCAGACACAGGGGCCGTATCTCAATGTCGAGTATACCTGCTGCAGAGCCACTATTTCAAGTACATACGTTATCGAGTGGCGCTGAATGCTGGGCATTTAACATGCATTTAAACAGTCCTTCGGCGCCACTCGATGACGTAGTATACTTGAAATAGTGTCTCTGCAGCAGGTTTACTCGACATTGAGAAACGGCCAGGGACTCATACGGAGGCAGTATGAAAAAAAGCACTTTTTAACATTAAAGCATAAACACAGCTATACCCTCTTCTCTCTGTTGATAGACCAGCCTTCCACTTCAGCCATGCTTTTTCACCAGATGTACCCTTACCTTTTTTTACATTTGTATGCAAATAGTAATTGGACTTAAAAAGCAGGAGGATGGAAACACTGCTTAGTTAATCCGCTCTCCACTCTTGTCCACTTTTGAAAAGCACTCGTGTGTAACTCTCAACAATGATACAAAGTCTGTGAAGAAAGTTTTGAGAGACTTCCATAACGTGCTGTTTCACTTCTGCAGAGCAACATAGGCTGCATCAGTCTGAGAGCCATAGTCTTATTCTGTCAGCCTGTCAGTCTGCAGCCCAGAATAGCATGACTGACAAAAGAGCAACACAACCTAAAGAATCACAACTCCAGCAGCAGCAGCCAGCCAAGTGTGTCGACTGAGTCTGGATTTGACCTCACATATTAACCACGCCATTCTAAATGTCCTCTGCCATTCTGCCGTTTTTGTTTTAGCTGTTTTAACTTTTAAAGGCACCGTAGGGCGACCTTGGGTGTCCTGAAAGGCGCCTCGAAATAAAACGTATTATTATTATTATTATTATTATTATTATTATTATTATTATTATTATTATTATTATTCTAAAGATTAAACAGGAAGGAGATAACAAGAGAAAGACGAAAGGAGGCTGATTAGACAGACAGCTTTATGGATACATGGAGAGGGATGAGCAATGAAAGAGGGGGTGACACCCCAAGATGTAAAATGAGAAAGATTAAAGGAGAGAATGAGAAAAAGTGACTGGGAGGAAGAAAAGACTGACATAGAGAGGTAGAGTAAAAGAAGAAGTAAACAAAGCAGGAGATGAAGGATATTCCCAGGGAAAGAGAGGGAGAGAATTACGAATACTTTATTTATCCTGGGGGAAACTGTGTGTTTAGTGACAGTTGCTCCATCTAAGAATTAAAAAAAGATTTACAAGAATTAATTTATAAAAACATCAGTAAGTAAAATGTCAAATTACACAGATATAAAAATGGAATGAAAGAATTAGAAAACATATTTTTTTAGAAAGGTCAACAAAGAGGCGACCAAAATACTTGGATGTCGGGATGTATGACTGCAGGACTAGGTACTGGATGTGTGTGTCCTTTGTGAAATTAGAAGCCAAGTCTAAAAACAAATATCCTCCTTCACCTAAAAGTTAAGGGTAATTAACATATTCTAAAGAGGCCCTATTCTGCTTTTTTGGGATTTTCCCTTTCCTGTAGTGTTCTATAGGTTTGTGTGCATGTAAATGGTCTGTAAAGGCTAACATCCCTGAGTTTCTCTCCCACACACTCCCCCCCCTGCCTGAAACGTCTCCATTGGACTCCTTTGTTTACTTCCAGAACATGGTGACATCACTACGTAACACTTGTGCTTCTGTTGGCTAACTCTCCAACACATTGTACGTGATAGGCTAAGGGGCAGGACATTAAAGCAGTTGACCAATCACAACAGAGCCGGCCAGCTAACCAATCAGAGCAGAATAGTTTCATATGCCAAACCATGATCTTTTAATAAACCTATCCAAATGGGTTTGTGTCTTCAAAAAGTGTCTTTCATCACAGGTTTAAACTGTGATGATTAGCTGGTAGAAATACCTCAACATGCAATGATATGACAGGGGCTCAGTAGTGTGCAGTGTGCAGTAAGTGCTCTGTCATGTTTTGTGTTACTCTAATGAAGGAGAGTGAGCAACTGTATGGAAAACTGCAGAAGTAGATAACTGAAAAAAAGAACAAAAGGGAGAGCAGTAAATATAAGATGGAGATAGAGAGGAAGTGTGCTCAGAGGTGAATGTTAGGTATTACAGAGTATTAGTGAAGTGTAAGCCTGGACAGTAATGAACTACACGCTTACAATAAACCACCGGCTTTGGCACTGAGCCTCTGTGTGTGTGTGTGTGTGTGTGTGTGTGTGTGTGTGTGTGTGTGTGTGTGTGTGTGTGTGCGCATGTGTGTGCGCATGTGTGTGTGTGTGTGTGTGTGTGTGTGTGTGTGACAAGAGGAGGAGACAGCTCTGAGAAGGTAACAAGGCCCTTGTCTTATCTCTCTTGAGGTCCTATTAACCTTTGCTCAACACTAACACACACACTTTTTTGACTGTCACACACGGACACACCCCTCGTGTTCTCTCTCTGTCTCACACACACGCAGGCACGCACACGCACACACACACACACACACACACACACACACACACCATGTATACATCACTTCAGGGGACATTACATTGACTTACATGCATTTCCTGGAGACGTATCCTAACCTTAACCATAACCAACACATGCCTAACCCTTAACCTAACCCTTGACCTAACCCTAATCCTAAACAAGTCTTCACCCTACAATTAATGATTCCCCTTATGGGGACCTCCAATTTCGTCCCCATAAGGGAGGCGAGTCCCCACACGTGACTATGTAAACAGATGTAGGTCCCCACAAGTATAGTAATGCTAGTCCACACACACACACACACACACACACACACACACACACACACACACACACACACACACACACACACACACACACACACACACACTATGTACTCACTAAGGAGATTTAAGAGCTTCTTAATTGGTTGGCTGAGGCTCATTTTCTGTTCAAAGTTAATGCCACCGTCATGCATGGCTCCATGTGGAGGGGTTAGAGCAGGGGTGGGGAACCTTTTTCCCCCCAAGGGCCATTTCAATTTTTACAATATCCTCAGAGGGCCGTACAAATTAATGACCTCTGCTTAAAAAAAAATAAAATCACAGCCCATTCATTTCATTTTGTGCAAAGAAAAAGCAACCTCTTAATCCAGATATCTCACCATGACTCGCGTATGCATGCACGTGGACGGTGTGGCGTGACCACCAAAACAGAAAGATATGGACACAAGATGTGTGCAAATGTATTTGGTTGTCCTATCCATGTGGACATGATTTAAGTGGGGGGGGGGCTAACCTCCTCTAGGGGGGTCCGGGAGCATGCATTTTTTTTTAAATGTTGAAGTTAAAAGCATCAATCTGGTGCACTTTGAGAGCAACATTAGGAGATCTATGGACACATCTCAACACCCATATGAAACAGAACTGGAAGCAGATTTATTTTTCTTTATGAATATTTTACAAATCACTCCCCTTTTAAACTGTATTCTTCTTTATTCATAACAACTTTTACTGTCATATAGTATTTTATACCTGTTAAACCTATACTTTATTCTCTTATTTTTTTATAACTATAATGATCATATAAAGATGTGCCTTTATCTCACTGGTTGGAGAAAAAGCTTCTTATATTCGTTAGCATAGCTAGCTAACCAGATGCTAATAACAACAAAGTTATTGACTGTATGATCAGTGTGACAGATGAGCAGATCGCCACTGGGCTTTCAACTAAAGGCACGCAGAAACTGCGGCATGTGTACGGCTCCTTATCGGTACTGCAATTTCTGAAGTGCTGGAGCGACGTTCTGATGCTCTCCGTCAGAACTGCACCCCTGTCAGTCGAGACATATACCACGTGATGACACGTTACGCTCGTGTTGTGTTCAAGGACCCTGACCGTGGCCAGGAAAAACAGGCACTCGCTTGTTTAATTTTTGCGGTCTAGATTTCTTACAATTTTTCCTTTTTGCGTGTGTTTAGAAATTACCTCGAGAGCCGTACCAAATTTTCTCGCGGACCGTATACGGCCCGGAGCCCGGAGGTTCCCCACCCCTGGGTTAGAGTGAGGCTGGTTTAAAGTGTGTGTGTGTGTGTGTGTGTGTGTGTGTGTGTGTGTGTGTGTGTGTGTGTGTGGACTAGCATTACTATACTTGTGGGGACCTACATCTGTTTACATAGTCACGTGTGGGGACTCGCCTCCCTTATGGGGACAAATTGGAGGTCCCCATAAGGGGAATCATTAATTTTAGGGTGAAGACTTGTTTAGGGTTAGGGTAAGGTTTAGGGTTAGGGTAAGGTTTAGGGTTAGGGTAAGGTTAACGGTAAGGGTTAGGGTTAGGTATGTGTTGGTTATGGTTAAGGTTAGGATAAGTCTCTAGGAAATGCATGTAAGT
The DNA here is from genome assembly GCA_036324585.1 of Champsocephalus esox. Taxonomy (NCBI): domain Eukaryota; kingdom Metazoa; phylum Chordata; class Actinopteri; order Perciformes; family Channichthyidae; genus Champsocephalus; species Champsocephalus esox. Next base: position 9,140,112 of record CM070495.1, on the reverse strand, counting down.
CAATGTAATGTCCCCTGAAGTGATGTATACATGGTGTGTGTGTGTGTGTGTGTGTGTGTGTGTGTGTGTGTTTGTTTAATGTAAATGCAGCTCTTTTTTAGCTATACCCTATTTATGTATGCTATGTGTGCAAACCTTTTGTATCAGTTACTGTTCAATTCCAATTCAACAAGCTGCATTTTCAGAAAAGTCATCATTAATTCTAATGATATAATGATTTTCTGGGTATTATTAAACCACATATCTTACATTTCCAAAAAGTCGGAATTATTTTCACTACATTTACTGTAAGCAAACACGCAACAATCTGCATTGAGCAGGAGTGGCTGGTAGTTTGCCGTAGCTAAAGTAAAGCGCCTTACATTGAGAATTTGCAATTAGTTTTGAGTAAACTGAACAAAGCAATGGGACATTTACATTCGATTTTGGAATATTGCTGAGAAATAAGCTCTGTTGTGTATTAAACGTACACATTTTGTTCAACAATAACATCTCCACATATTAAGAGCTATATGGCCGGCCATCACTTTATTATTTTTGAAGCTATAATGCAATCGCCATAAATAAAAAGTACCCTAGGGCTATAAACGAACTTCGAACAAACTACATTATTGTCACGTCGCTTCAGCCCTCTAAACTATGCTAAATATGGCTAATGTTTGGCGTGATGAAATGTAACTTGTTAGCAACCCCTGTTTTTAAGACACATAAAGCTTCCGAAGTTCACCAGTGGTGTATTTACTGACATTTCTTATGTCGTAAACTAAACTTACCATCTCTTGTGTTAACCACAGACCTTATTTTAGGCATCTTATCAAAAACGCGTTTTATAACCATTCAAGACGAGGGCAGCGAAAGTGGTTAAATGCTAACTCATTCCTGGAGCACACTATCTCTCTAGCCGTCTGTGTCTTGACACCAGAGGAGAGGGGGGGTCAAGGAGCAATTGCATGGCTGTGATGAAAGAACAGCATGATGATCAATGCTTTGCAGTGATAAGGGATGGATCTACACATTGAGGATCCAGAACTAAAGGTCAGCTGGCATGATACAATATTAGGATAAGTAGCGTGCACATACACACCAGCGGGTGGATATGAGAAGAGAGACAGATGAAAGCAGGGTGTGCAAACCTCTTCCTCTGGTCTAATTCTTAGCGACTATCTTCAGAAGGATGTGAAGCCTTCCAGTCATTTCCCAGTGTTTCAGTCTGGAGCCGTGCTTTGATCTGAATCCCTCAACTTCCCCTCGTTGCTCCTTTCAGTTTCAACCAAAGGCCTCTCCAAATAGGGCTCACAACATCGTGCAACACATGAAGTCAATTTGAATGTTCTTTCTTGGTATGTTTTTGTGACTTATAATAAAATGTTTTTTATTGTGATTATGTAGATTCTTGTTAATGTGTGTTTAGTTTGATTGAAGTTTGATTGAAGGAATGTTTTTAATGCTTTAAATACATATATTTCTTGTGCTGGGTATGTCTAATGGCCAAATACGATACATGTCCTTTATATACATTTATGACTTTGTAATATTATCCATTTTAACTTAACATTTTTCAATAAGATATTTAATAGTGAGTCGCTGTAACAATGTTACAGGCCACTTTATAATGCCCAAGTTACATTCTAAAGACAGTTTTCTATAAACTCTTATATTGAGACTACATTAGACTTGCAACGGAAATTAATGGAAATGGTATGCTAGCATGTGAAGAATGACCATGCAACAGTTTGCTGGCTATTGTCTTTGTGGTGTGTGTAAGTGTAAAGCTTTCATAAATCAGCCTTTGTTCTATTTCTTCAGGTCCGCCCGGTGTGTCAGGGATTTTATTTGGAAATAGGAGGGACATTACAGAGTTTAATGATTTAGAAAGAGATTTATACCACATCATATGATTCGAGAGGCTAAAGGCGGAACGGCAACCAATAAAATCAAATGCAAATAGGCTCTAAATGAGGAGAGACTCTAAAACAATATGGCTGCTCGTTACCCAGCGACACTTTAGGTGACAGAACCCCCGCACACACGTATTCCCACCCAGTCATCATGTTTATGTAGGCTATTACAGCCCAGCTGGAGATGCTGATAACATTTGACTCAATGGCCTCTTTTCATGTTCTCCTCTTGACACACACGGACTACACAAACACACACACATGTATCCGCTTTTACAATTGCATCTTTTTTCCACAAAATCCTAAGGCTAATGCTAACTGCTTATAAAACAGTTTTGTAGACGTTTTATACACTGACTGTAGTTGCCACTGTCCAACACAATTGATGAAGCTATGCTCACCAACAGAGATGTTTTCAATTATTAATAACTATTTGTATGGTTGGTTCGAACTCTACTCAGGTTGAATGTAGGCATCTAGGCTCGAAATTACATGAGGGCACCACATTAAAGTATGTACCATAGTAAAGGTTACATTTGACTGTTGCCTTAAAGTGGACCTATCATGCTATATTTGAATAATATATTGTAGGGCCATACTGATATAAAACATGTCTGTGAAGTTTTTTTTCAAAATACCAAACAGATCATGCATTTTAGCCATGCCTCATTTCGCTCTATTTGCTCTATTCCAGCCCTGTTTTTGCAAGGGCTGATTATTTGGCAAATGAGCTGCAGCTGACCACGCCCCCCTGCAAATGAGGGGGGCGTGGCACGAGCGTCATGTTACCATACTGTTACCATGCTGTTACCATGCTGTTACCATGCCACGGCAACCTCCCTGATAGGTGGAGAGTTGCCCATATAGGCGGAGCTCCCCGTTTCTGACCAGAACAATTTCAAATCTGTATCAGTCTGTATCAGATTTGTTGCATCCCCGTTTTTAGAGATTTGGGTATGGAGGAAAAGAGAGAGGGTTTATTTTCTGACACTTGGTGAGTTCCCTGACACACCGGGGACACATATTCATGTCTAAAAGACGTACACAAGTGCATTTTGCATGATAGGTCCCCTTTAAAATGGACTCTATTTATATTCTAAATATATTCTATTTACCCAAAGTTGAGGTCAACATTTAAAAAATGTGGAGGACAACTACCATTAAGTTCAGTCTATGTTACATAGGAGAGGTTGTTGACCTGCAAAGACAGATTGTTTAGCCGTGCACTCCCATGCAGATACAAAACAAACTTAACACAAATACTTATTAGAATGATCTGCATCAATAAATACAGAACAAATGCATAATCCTATTGTGTTACTCACTCATTTGCAGTAATCGTCGATAGTATTCAAAATAACCTGTTTTCATTATTTTCAACAGTTCAACCTGCTCACCTCTTTATGCAAAATAAACTGCAAACAATCACTCAGATTCAGTGTGATGCATTCTGAGAGCAGCGGGTTAATTATGCAAACACTGTGTTAAATGCATTCAAATGAGACTTGCCATTACCTGAGGGCCGGAGTGAATGTTGTTTCCGCGAGCGAGGTTCTCAGACTAATGAGCTAAGGAGGCGGATAAAGTTAATTGAATTTGTGAAGATTGGATTGTGACTGTTATCAGGAAGACGTTGAGACAGAGAGAGAGCGAGGCGGCGGAGAGACAGAGGAATTGTTTCAGTGATATCAGATCAACTTTGAGTTTGAAAATACATGTTTCGTTCGTTCCGTTGGAGGTGTTTCAGACAGGGGTGTGGTGTGGGAGAGAAATTCCCTCTGGGGGAAACTTTGGGATTTGTGAAGACCATTTCCAAAAACCTACAATAGGGCCCTTGAGTCTGTGTATCTTTCATGTTTTTTATTAAAAAATAAATGTGTATTGAGTATAAATAATGGGCTTTGGAAATTGTAACAAGTATAATACAGCCTCGTTAAATGTGTGTGGAAGGCTTATGTGTGTGAAATATGAACATAATGTGTGTGTGTGTGTGTGTGTGTGTGTGTGTGTGTGTGTGTGTGTGTGTGTGTGTGTGTGTGTTGTATATGTTAAGGGATAGCTGCGGGTAAGTGTGTGTGTATGTGTTTTCTCTTGCAAAAAGGAATTGGAACAAGATGAATGTGTGTGGTGATGAATACACCTGACACCTAGCTTGAGGGTGTGGAAGTGTGTGTGTGTGTTTATTTGTGTGTTGTTCTACGACCTACAGGCAGTGTGTACAAGGTCACAAACTATCTTCTCCCTGGGGTGAGCTGGTGTTTGTCTGTTTTTTGATACACTCCATCCACAAAGTTGGCAAACAATAATATAGTTGGTATCAATAATTTGCATTGCCATCCCAATGGTTTTCATAAAAAGACATGAAGAAACATCCTTGATTCCTCCACACACTTTCACAACCAGGTTATGCTGATGCGGTTTATTTTTAATGTTAAATATATTAATACATTGGTTTTAATGAACAAGGAATTAAGATGGCAAAAGAGAAAGAGGAAGGTAGTGTGTGTGTGTGTGTGTGTGTGTGTGTGTGTGTGTGTGTGTGTGTGTGTGTGTACGTGCCTGAAGTTTCTGCTCAGTACTGTATGTTTGCGCGCGTGTGTGTGCGTGTGTGTGATTGGCAGCAGTAATTGGCGTCTGCTTGGTCGAGAAAAACAGTGAATGAATACACACATGGAATACTGATACTGGCTGTTTGGACCCTGAATACCAAAACACACACATAGACCAACCTGTTCCCCAACCACACAAATACAGATACTGTAGACATGCACTCATATCAGAGATGCTCACTTTAGAGATGTTACTTTCACTATAACACGGTAGCAGTTGGAATCTGTCAATGTGTTACTTTGGAAACCTATGGATTCCTTGTTGAGTAATACGTTAGTAAATACTCAAGTTGTGTCGTCAGATTTGATTTGCTTTGATTAGTCAAAGGTAGACAGTGTTGTCTCTATTATCTCACGACTTCTACAGTCTCAAATATTGAAATGAACACACGCACGCACACGCACGCGCACGCACACACACACACACACACACACACACACACACACACAGTTGTTAAAGTTTGGAAAGATGTCATCAGTCTGGCGATCAAAAGTTATGATCCTCCCCTTTGCTCCCCTTCTTTCTGTTAGTTGTCATATAGTTCAGCGCTAAAGAGCGCTCACCAGTCAACGCCGATTGTTAGCTTAGCTACGCTGCATAAAGGTTAGATACTGCATTAGCATTTAGATGAGTGAAAGCTCAGGGAAGGAGGAGGAGAAAGAGGGAGAGTAATTATACCTCGCTCTGTGCTTCCCATAAGTGATTGGATGTGTGTGTGTGTGTGTGTGTGGGTGTGTGTGGACATGTGATAATGAATTTTCACACATAACTGTCTGTGATTTGTTTACCCGCTGTTAAATGTCTTTCACCTGCTATGTCTATTTCAACATGAACAAATGTTGTCTTTGAAATTCAAATCCAATTTAGGGCATATAGGAGACTCAAGCCCAACAGAAAGGAAACGTTTTTGTCCAGAATCCCCAAATCAGAGGTAAACACATTTGTATGTTTAATTATGACTTCACCCAATAAATGAATGTTCTTATGTGTTTCTCAAACCATGAAACTAAACTCACACATCCTGTGAATGAAACCCCCTAAACTCTGTGCGGCTCTCAGTATGATAGCAATACTAGAGAAAACTGGTACGCACACAAACACACTGATCCACACACAGTTAGTAATACGTTGGTGTCGATAGCACCTCGCAGCTACATGACCTTTGCAATTAGAGGACTCGCTTCGGGTTTGTGAGTGTGTCTTTGAGAGCGCAGGTTAAAGGTTAATTCCCATTAATACTGACTGATAAACCAGACCTGACTTATTGATCGCTCCCCCCTCTGCCTCCCACCCTCTCTGTTGCTCTCCTTTTTTCTTCCTGTCCCTGTCTACAGCCCCCATTACCCCCCCCCCACACACCTTTCATTCTCCCTCAAGGGATTGTTCCTTCTTTACTTTGTTTTGCTCTCCTCCAAATAGAAAGAGCCCGTATAGAAGAGTGAGCTACACAGTGCATGGCATTGGAGTGGGAAAAGCAGACATTTACAGATAAAGTGAGTCAAGAGAGAAAAGGAAAACAAAGGTTTTTATGATCAAATAAAGCAGAGAGAACAATAAGACTAAGAACAGTTTTTTAGGAAAAAAGGGAAAAGAGAGACAGGTAATGACAAAAGGTAACAAAGCAAAGCATATAGTAGTACCATGATATATATTACAATGTTATTTCAATTAGATAAAAAACGACCAATCTTTTACCCTTTCCTTCTTTTTTCTCAAGTGTGTATTCACACACACACACACACACACACACACACACACACACACACACACACGCACACACACACACACACACACACACACACACACACACACACACTAATGCGGCTTTCACACCAGCGCTTTTCAGTTTCTAGCTCCGAGCGGGAGCTTTTCTGGTTCAGCTCCGGTTTCCCTTTTCAGCCAATAGAGTCTGGCTGCAGACCGCAGCAAGGAGGCGGATCGTATCAATAGAGTCTGGCTGCAGACCGCAGCAAGGAGGCGGATCGTATCAATAGAGTCTGGCTGCAGACCGCAGCAAGGAGGCGGATCCTATAGGGGCGTTTCCTATAGTGAACGACGGGAGCCGGCTCTCGCCCGCGAACGAGCCGTTTTTTGTTTTGTTTTTGCGGAGGGATCTAGATCGGCATAAAGGCATATTATGCAATGTGCAATGTGGACATTATCCCGCTTATTACACATGGCCATATTCTCAACAAAGTAACGACATGACTCCCAATAATAATTGAAATGCTTTTATGGATTTAGAAAAAGATTTTATTGATTTAAAAAATAGTTTTATGTATTGATTTAAATTGACATGCATCCGCTAAGAAAAGTAGTCCGTTGTTACCGTTTGAACTCACGTAGCAATGGCAGGAACGGCTTCTACAGTGTTTTTGAGGAGCTTTTTGATTACAGATTTGAAAACATCGTTGCTCGCTTTAAAAGTAGCACGATTCATTTTGTCAAACCTTGGAAAGTATCTAGATATCCCTGCCCTGATGCCAAAGTAACTGGCAACTGAATATGTGTCACCGTTTGATGTCTATGTCTGGACCGCTGCGTAAAAAGGAGGGTTTCTGCCCCATTACTTCTCTTCTTACTTCTATAAGAATAAAACACGGAGGACGGAGATCTCTTTTTGTCCCCCTCTTCTCCCCGCTGCAGCCTAGCAGCTGATCTCAAAGCACGCTCCCCTCTCCTGCAAGGAGAAAAACTATATTTATATAGGTTGATACAGTAGCCCCTTTTTTAAATACTTTTTAGAGGTGTTGCCATTTGTTTTGTGTAGCGTGGTTCTACAAGCAAGTCAATGCATTCATTGGGTGGTATCAGAGAGTTACACGGGTCTGTAAATGCAATGAAAACAATTGGCCACAGCAAATAATTTATATTACACATGTCATTTTTACTTTTGAATACTTTAGTACAAAGGATGTCTGGAATAATGTAAGTGATATATGTGTAGGCATACACATATAAATCATTAGTCAAAACAGGGCTACATTTGATTTAATTAAAAGGTATAATATGTGGTATGTGGTAAACTGAAGAGCCCTTTGGGAGCCGAAAGAGCCGGCTCTTCTTGGTGAGCCAAATGATCCGGCTCACCAAGAAGAGCCGGAATTCCCATCACTAGAACAATGACTTTGTCTGCAAGGATTTATAAAAGCAGCTGGAATCCCTTAAGTTGCTATTGGATAAAAAAAGTTAGGAAACGCCCCTATAGGAAACGCCCCTATAGGAAACGCCTCCTTGCTGCGGTCTGCAGCCAGACCCATCTCTTTTCAGCTCCCGCTCTGTTCACACCGCCCACTGGCGCCCCAGAGCTGCCCCTGCTGCGTCATGACATCACCGTTTACATCACTGATTTGCTTCCAAACGGCGCCATTACGGCGCTCACAACAACAACAACAACTGCATCGGGTCGATGATCTTGTTGCTTTTAATCACACGAAGCCAGAATAAATTGAATAACGACTTCTCCAACCTTCCTCCTGCTCCAGAGTGCCGTGGTTCATTGTTTATTAATATGTTTCTGCAGCATTTACCGACCGCTGCAGTGCTGGCTGCTCTTCCACGGGAGTGTATTCTCCCGTTAGCTCCCGGTTAGCTCACACTGCAGCGGCCGCTCTAAAGTATTCACTGTCCGACTCACACAAGCAGCTGATGCATGTGAATGTGTGTCAGTCTGAATTGACGCTGTTTGGAAAGTGTCTCTGGTATAAAACGGGTGATGTTGGCATAGCAACCGAAGCTAAACTGACTACTTGCATCCGATAGCTGCAATAATACAAAACAACACGTCTGGCTCTCCACAATGATCGATAACAGTGAACGGATGGTCAAAGTAAGGTACAAATAAACAGAATCACACGTAGCTTGGTTAGTGTTGCCTGACTTTATAAAGTGTGTTTATAAGCACGCTGCTTGTAGGCAGGCATGACAGTCGACCCATGTTCAGGGGAGGTGGGGTTAGTTTCCTGCACGCCTCGACGTAAGAGAGACGTAAGCGACGTCGCCTCTTAGCTCCAAAGCTCTTGCCTCTGGACCGACAACGTTTTTTGGAGCTGGAAGTGAACCGGATTCCGGAGCTAAGAGCCGGCGCCGCTGCGGTGTGAACAGGAAAACCCAGCGCTTTTCAGGCTCTAGCTCCGAGCCGGAGCTGACAAGGCGCTGGTGTGAAAGGGGCATAATTGTGTAACTCCCATCTGTGATTGGACATGATTATTGGTAGTATATAAAAATATCCAGCTGATTGCATAGTCACGTGTGTGTGTGTGTGTGTGTGTTTGTGTGTGTGTGTGTGTATGTGTGGTTTGTGTGCTTGCTTGTGTGTGTGTTTATGCGTGTGGGTGCATTCATGAACTGCAAAAAGTGCTCTTTCTATTCAGCACACAGGTGCCTTCCTTTTACTGTGGAGCAGCTTTCATGTGGCTCTGTGTGTGTTTGTCCCTGCAGTGTGTTGATGGATGACCACTGGGTCCAGGTGTGTGTGTTTGTGTGTGCGTGTGTGTGTGTGTGTGTGTGTGTGTGTGTGTGTGTGTGTGTGTGTGTGTGTGTGTGTGTGTGTGTGTGTGTGTGGGAATATGTGGCACAGTTCACAGTTGATGCCTCTAGCATCCATAATGGTTGAGCCCAATGGTGATGGTGGGGGTATTCGTGTGTGTGTGTGTGTGTGTGTGTGTGTGTGTGTGTGTGTGTGTGGTTGGATCTTTTCATTCTTGATTGGTCAAATGTGTTGAACATATGTGTCGTTCACAAAGTTTTTGTAAAAATGTATGATGTTAAATCCATTGATAAAGGCAATTTTTTAAATAACATATTAATGCAAATGAACAGTCTAATCTTTCATAACATTGTCAAAAAGGAAAATTATTTGACTCAGTAGATTTGCATTCAATGATGATTTGTTTGTAACAGACAGCTCAATTGTTATCTAAAAAGATGATAGCTTAATGTTTGGTTGGTTGAGTGAAAGTTCAAATAATTGACTAAAGGTTGGAGATAAAATGTAATGTAAAAATAATTGGATTGTTTCCACTCAGGTATTTTATATGAATTGACTTATGTAGGTACATGACTAGCATGACAGTCAGCTAGTATTACAAGGTTTACATGACACAAACTGATACCACAACATAGGCGTGTAACGGTTCACATAATTCATGGTTCGGTATGTACCTCGGTTCGGGGGTCACGGTTCGATACAACAAGAAAAAGCAAAAAAAAGTCCCAAATACATAATTCCAGGTTTATTTTTTATTTATTTTGAACAGTAGTGCAAGTTTCAGTTTAAAAATAAGGAACAATTAACTTGGTCATCTAAAATAATTATGTGAAGTCGATGAAGAGAGAAAACTTATCTTTCGATCCCGTTTGAATTGTGCCATGAATTACACATATGATGTTTGTCAATCTTAAAAATGTATTTTCATGTCAAAAAAGTCACAGTTTGTCGTAAAACTGTTGAAATATAAGACGCAACCAGAAAGACTACAAATCCCTAAGTGATGTCATAACTGATGTCACTGTCAATTGTTTTCCTCCACCAAATAAGAGATAGCTAGGTAAGATAACTTTAACAAGATGCCTGTGTGCTTACCAGGTTGTTATCATACCAGCAATGGGTCTTGCTCGTTCTTTCGCTTCACGTCTGATGAAAGGACCAGGAGTGGCTGGATCAAGTTAGCTACCTAGCTAGTAGCTAGCACGTTAGTTAGCATTACAGCTTTGTCATTTTTATTAGCCTTAACATTAAGTAACCCAACATGTTAAACAGTAAGAGTAGTAGTCATATGTCGTGAACCCTTTGAAGAGTACTGTAAAAAAACAATGATTTATTTGAAGATTTTCAGTCTGGCTTTAGAACACATCATAGCACAGAGACAGCTCTGGTTAAAGTCACAAATGATATTCTAATAGCCTCAGACAAGGGACTTGTCTCTATTCTTGTTTTGCTCGATCTCAGTGCTGCATTTGATACTATCGACCATGATATCCTATTGCAAAGACTAGAGCACTTGGTTGGCATACAGGGAACTGCTTTAGGCTGGTTTAGGTCCTATCTATCTGAACGCTCTCAGTTTGTACGTGTCAACGATGAATCTTCCACGCAAACCAAAGTTAGCCATGGAGTGCCACAGGGCTCAGTGCTCGGACCTATTTTGTTCACATTATATATGCTTCCGTTAGGCAATATTATAAGGAATCATTCTGTAAAATGTCATTGTTATGCGGATGATACTCAACTATATTTATCAATTAAACCTGATGAAATTAATCATCTAAATAAAATTCAAGACTGCCTTAAGGACTTAAAAACGTGGATGACCTTAAACTTTTTGATGTTAAACACGACCAAAACTGAAGTTATTGTACTTGGCCCGAAGAATCTTCGAAACAAATTATCTAAAGATATACTAACTATGGATGGCATTAATTTGGCCTCCAGTGAGACTGTAAGGAATCTTGGTGTTATATTTGATCAGGATTTATCCTTTAACGCCCACATAAAATCAATTTCAAGGACCGCCTACTTCCATCTACGTAACATTGCAAAAATCAGGCATATCTTGCCTCAAAACGATGCAGAGAAACTAGTCCATGCATTTGTTACTTCGAGGCTGGATTATTGTAACTCTTTACTTTCAGGGAGTACCAAGAAGTCAATCAAGTCGCTTCAGCTGATTCAAAATGCTGCGGCTCGTGTACTAACCAGAGTTAGGAAAAAGGACCACATTACTCCTGTTCTGGCTGCCTTACACTGGCTCCCTATAGAACACAGGATAGAATTTAAAATTCTTCTTCTCGCCTACAAAGCCCTTAATGGGCAGGCGCCATCTTACCTTAAAGAACTCATTTTACCCTACTGTCCTACTAGGGCATTGCGTTCCAAGAATGCAGGGTTGTTGGTTGTTCCTAGAGTCTCTAAAAGTACAATGGGAGCCAGAGCCTTTTCTTATCAAGCTCCACATTTGTGGAATCAGCTTCCAGTTTGTGTTCGGGCGGCAGACACCCTATCCGTTTTTAAGAGTGCGCTTAAGACCTTCCTTTTTGATAAAGCTTATAGTTAGGGCTGATTAGATTCAGCCCCTCGTTTTGCTGATATAGGCTTAGTTTGTCGGGGGACATCTTACTTCTTCCTTCTCTCTGTCTATACCTGTGTACTCTCATGTTCCGATTAACCCAGCTTCCCCAAATGTCTTTCTTTTTGGGGTCTATATATGCTGGGATCCGGAGTCATGGATGATCCTGCGGTCTTGTGTCCTGGATCGCGAGCGCTGGATCTTGAATCGTGGCTGTGGTCCTGGATCATCGGTCCTGGATGGATATCCTCGTGGATTCATCTTCCTATTATACACACATGCATTTCCAAACATTTGGACTACCTATGTTGCAAATGTATTATCTTTTCAATTTACACACGGCATCTATTGCACGTCTGTCCGTCCTGGGAGAGGGATCCCTCCACTGTTGCTCTCCCTGAGGTTTCTCCCATTTTTCCCTTTAAACTGGGTTTTCTTTGGAAGTTTTTCCTTGTACGATGTGAGGGTCTAAGGACAGAGGGTGTCGTATTGTCATACTGATATTCTGAACACACTGTGAAGACCACTGAGACAAATGTAACATTTGTGATATTGGGCTATATAAATAAACATTGATTGATACTGTCACACCGGTGTGATCATTCTATAATACACCATTTAAGCCCGGGGGAGAAATGCTAACGCTAATGCTACATTAGCATCTGCGATCTTTTCTACTTCACTCAATCTGCGCAAATGGTTGACATTAAACATTAAAAAGATCATGCAGTTCAGAGAGAATCAAAGGAAGGCAGGCAGGCAGCTTTGCATGACATTCTTCTGGACGTGTTTCATTGTGGTGATAGGGAGGGTAGTCAATCCCTTTTTTGACAAGGTGTGTTGTTCTGCGAGACCAGAGATGTAGTTCATTGAGCATTTCACACAAACAAATGTGTTACTTCACAGTTTTACGACACATTTTTATTTTCTTGACTTGCAAAATTGTCTTTTGATTCCTCTGTGTTGAATGTTGCTTTCTTTAGAGGACTTTTGGCCAGATCATTAGCCGCGTTCACACTGCGTTACTTTTTCCACAAAGGTTCATGTGAACTTAGTTCAAGATCGCGTTCACACCAAAAAGAGCCGGTACTAAAAGTAGTTCATGCGAACCTTTTTACCCCCTCGAAAGTCTCTGCTAGAGAGCAGGGACTTTCGAGCAGCTCTTTTTTGAGAAAAGAGCTATATTCCTGATTGGCTGGGAGAATTGCAAACCACGCTTCTGGGACTCCCAGCAGCTTCTACTGAAGCCTTCCGAGTAAATCCCCAACTCCGGGGACATCCGGCCGGGGACTTTGGGCGGCAGTATACGCCGTGAAGTGGTTTGCGGCCTGCCAGTAAACCCAAAGCAGAAGAAGAAGAAGTGAAGTCAGCGGCTTCATTTGCCTAATCCACCCCGAGGGACTTTTTCTGGTGTGAACGCGATCTGTACTCAGTTCATGCGAACTAAAGAGTTTGCATGAACTAAGTTCGCATGAACCTTTGTGGGAAAAGTACCGCAGTGTGAACACGGCTATTGTTTTCAGTATCAAGTCTTCATGGAGGTTCTGAAATGGTGGGCTTTGTGTTCTAAATGAAAGAAAATCTGATGTATTGTGCTGCACCAGTTACTTTCACATTAGAAGTTTATATCATTGTTGTACATTGATGGTGTCTTGGCTACCTCTATATATTGCTTCTTAACTACATGTGTTTTCACTCGTACTTTTACACAATGAAGACTAAAGCTTGAGTTGATGTAAATGAAAATGGTGTTTGGTATGCTGGAGAGAATGTGTCAATCAGTCACTGTGCAATCATGTAACATTTGGATCGACAGTTATTTATTTGCTTTCCCTCCTTTGAAGGACAACTTTTTTGAAGTTTTTTTATACTCAAAAGGTTTATATGGAAAAGCACAAGGGTGTTCTGCATGGGCACGATGACTGTCAGTTACAGTACAATGAGCTTTAGTGCATTTTGGATTTTTGCAGACACAAGAGAGAAAGGGAAGACTGAAGGAGAAAAGGAGAGAAGAAATGAGGAAGCAACTCTTAGAAAACTAAGGTTGCAAAACTGCACGAGAGGTTGGCCTCAAAATGTAGGGTTTGATATTGTGTCCTCCAAAAGAAAGAGGGACATCACAAATGCAATAAACCAAGAAAACCCAATTGACTTCTCGCTCTATATAACAAGAGGAAAAGAGGGAAAGAAAGAGTAGGTGGAAGACAAACTGAGAAAAACAAAGACCTCAATTATGACTGTATGCGGGAAAAAGCAAATCAAGGAGCGTTATAGCAGCTTGTCAGCCCACTGGATAGAAAACCACTGATGCTGTTAAGCAGAGTGCTGGTCACGTTAATTGTCCTCTGAATCCACAGCATGTCAAGAGAAGGCCTGTGTTAGAGAGAAAACATCTTCAATCGTTGTTTGGTTGAGAGATTATTCCTAGCTCATGGAAATGCAGACTGACTGGAAGAAGAACAAAGACATAGGAAGAGAAACACGTTTGTTGGTGTGAGGAAAGTCGAGAAATGACCGAGTTGGAGGATTAACATAAACTGATGGGTTCTCAGGAACCATTTGAGTGGAGGCTTGAGGTCTTTGTAGGGACACTAACCCAGAGTCGGGCCAGGCCCAAGTTATGGTTTGTAATCAAATCAAACACAACTTTTCCCACATAGAAGGTGACACAAAGAGCTTCACAAACCAACAACAAAGTACACACAATGCTAATCCTTCCTCGGAATAAGATGAGTAACAGATAACATTGGGATTCAAAAGAAAACCTCAAAAGCCAAATGAAAAAGGTGCTTCTTTACTTGCCGCTCTCAGGTCTAACCCTAACCCTGTTGTTCACAGTCGTGGGCCGTAATCATTGAACAAAATGAATGATAACAGACGCCATTGGTCTTTGTTTTAATTGAGGGTACGATAACAGGCCATTACCAGAAGACCTGAGGGAGAAGGTTGATAGGTTAAAAGAAAATAAATAGCTGGGACAAAGACCATTAAGATATTAAAAAACAATAAAATACTCACTCACTGGTAGCGAGTGCAGATACTTTAAAATTGGGGTCAAACCATTGATCTGTGAGTCAACCATTTGAATACCAAAATAGATACAATGGAATTGGTTCAGCTTTTTTGTCGCATGCCGCTGTGCAGTGCTTTAATTAAATGCATTACCTCAATAGACTACACATACTTGTATTAGGTTAGTTGAAAGCACTTATACAAGGTTAAACTTAATATTATTGCTTTCAACTAACTAATTACATTTGTGTACTCTGTTGACAAAATGCATTTTATTAAAGTCAAGGTTTTTTCAGTTTATTCAAAAGAATTAACAGATTTCGTTGGTTGACAAATGTCTCCCAATTTTAGACAAGTTTAAAATAAAAAAACACGAAGAAAATCTAACACGCACGCATACTTCCCCTACCCAATGTCAGTGACAACAAAGATGTGTGTGTGCAAGCGTGTTTGTGTTCTTCATGTGTTTAAGTAGTGGCTATTTTTACACCCACTCTAAATTGTACAACTCGTTCTCAGAGAAGTGGCGTCCTCATTTTTAATTAAATCATCTTAATAAGTTCATTGGTAACATAATAAATTGCACGGCATAATTGAGTCTCCCACTCTATCTCTTTAAAGCAAATGTGCGTGTGTGTTAAAGTGTAAGAATGGTGTATTTCGTGAGTGGCCTTGTTTATTATTCTCCTACCCTTTTTTTAAACTTTTTTAAAGGAAGGTCTACTTTTCAAAAGTTTCCTAAGGCTTTGATGCTTTTCTCTCAGTGATGGCCAGTGGTAAACACTGCTTTGATAAGGATTTCAATCACATTACAGCTGCCAACTTATTCAGGTTTTAATCAGAATGTGTGCCTCTTGTATGCAGTCCAACCGTCTTTCTTTGGAGATGGGATTAATTTGCAGCGCTACACACGTAGGAACTTTAAAATCAGAGACGGAAACAAGGTCACATTTTTTAAAGATCCTTTTTGATGTCATTCCAATGGATGGGAAAGTGAATCTCTTTCTTTTGCCTTGTTCCAAAAAGTTCAGATTTTAAAAATATTTGAAGGCTCTTTTAAAAGCAACCCATGTTAATAATAATAACAATCCTTATATTGATTATAGCGCTTTATCAATGACTCTCAAAGCGCTTTACAAATACAGATCATACATGTAATGGTCATCTACTATGGACAATACCCACAGGAGCAAATTCAGGAGAAGTGTCTTGCCCAAGGACACACCGGCCTGACGCAGTGGGGCGGGAGCGGGTTTCGAACTGGAGTTCACCAACGCCCCTTTCATCTGATGATCAAACGCATAGACCACTGCGCCACCCGTCCTATGTTAGATTGGCTCAAGGGGAAATCTCTGAGCATGCAGCATGCACATGTTTGTGCGTCTGTGATATGAATTGTTGTTGGGTCGAACCCAGCAGGGCCAGTTCTCCCTATAGAGTAAAGAGCATTTGATAACTTCACATGTGCATGCTCCCTCTGGGGGAATCTGATGTGTGATGCCACAGATAAAAGGATGCAACACATTAAACCAACATACAGCTGAACTAGCTGCTCCAGGCCAAATGGTAAACAGCAACATGAGATCAATTAGATAAAACTCATGTCATGGACATGATGTCGATTGTTGTATGATTTAAACAGGATGCACTATCAAAGGGGAATGCTCATTAGAATAGATGGAGTATAGGCCTGAACGGCAGAATCCCTTTTACCAAGAACTGCCCACTAATGTTATGTGTCTTTGCTGTATCATTATGCGTGTCCCTGCTGTGGGAAGAACGCAGGATTTGTGAAGAAATAAATCAATGCTGTTTTAAAGGCACCTCAGTCGAGTACAGGTGGTGTTTGAAGCCCGGTCTATGCCTCTGCACAGCCAGAAGTATTTAAAATCCCCGTGTGTTACATGACTCATATGACTCATAGATGCACGGCACTTTTCATCAGTACAGTACAACAGTGGAGGAATAATTGAATGGCTGAGGTTGAGACACGTTGTTGTGCAGTGGAGAGAGACAGGGTGCAGCAGCAGAAACACACGGACCGTCTGAGGAGAGAGGGAAGGTATCCTCTGGTGTTTCTGTAGCACACACCATTGACCTGACCAAGAGCAGAGTTGTCCTTCCGCGTGTGTGTGCGTGTGTGTGTGTGTGTGTGTGTGTGTGTGTGTGTGTGTGTGTGTGTGTGTGTGTGACCATGCATAGGCAGTGAGGCAGCCAGCACTTTGGCAGGGAGAAGAGTGGGAGGATGTTTCTGTCAAGAGTTCACTGTGGTGTGTTAGTGTGCTCTGCATGTGTGTGTACGAGTGTGTGTTTGTGTGTGTGTGTGTTGAACACTGTTGAGAGCTGTCAGAGGGAGACAAGTTGAGGTGAGGTCCCTGTGGTGTGTGTGTGTGTGTGTGTGTGTGTATGTCTTTGTATGGGAGAAAAAGTGATTCAATGCTCATGTGTTTAGGCGTGTTGCAAGGTTTTTCTGTGTGCATGTGTGTGAGTGTGTGTGTGTGTGTGTGTGTGGCCGTGTGTCCTGAGCTCTGCTGAGGCGCCGTTCCACCAGACCACCCTGCCCCAGACCCGTTGTCAATCATTTTGTTCCCTCCCCTCTCTGCCCAACCTTCTGCCCCCCCGACACACACACACACCCAGATAGACAAAACAATAGCAAACCTCTCCACAAACACACAACTAGTTCCAGCTCACACACACTCGTGCTTATTCTATCAGCTGCACAAAGAAAAGTCTTTCTTCTTGATTTCAAGTCATTGAGAGTTGTGGCTGACCTGCGGCTTTCTGGAAGTTTACTCCAGATATTTGTAGCAAAGCACCTCAACGCTGCCTCTCCATGTGTAGTCATTCTGGGAACAGAAAGCAGCCTGAGAGCTCGTGATGGTTCATAACGTGGCGGGAGATCGGAATAAACCATTCAGTGCTTTATAAACCAGCAGCAGTATTTTGAAATCTATTCTTTGACACACAGGAAGCCAGTGTACAGACTTCAGAACAGGAGTGATGTGATCCACTTTCTTAGTGTTAGTGAGGACTCGAGCAGCGGCGTTCTGAATCAGCTGCAGCTTTCTAATAGATTTTTTAGTGAGACCTGTGAAGACACCATTGCAGTAGTCCAGTCTACTGAAGATAAAGGCATGGACAAGTTTTTCCAAATCCTTCTGTAACATTAGTCCCTTAATCCTAGATATGTTCCTTAGGTGATAGTAGGCTGACTAATTGTCTTCCGGTTGGAGTATGACGACACCTAGATGTCTGGCGACTTAAAGGTTGAACCTACATGTGTGGTCACGGTGCGGTGGAATAGGGTTGGAGTTGAGTCTGCGATGAAAGATAATGTCGACTTCCTGTTATGGATGGGGAGCTTGTTGCACAATGTTTGGAGCCAGGGGTAGTGAGTAGGGAGAAAGTAGTCCCCTTGACAGTCTGTACAAAAAGAGGAAGAGATGGAAGACCTTCCTTGGCCAAAAGACGGGAGACCTGTCTCAGTGCTTTAAAGCCAAGTCCTGAACACACACAGGTTTTGTTTGGAGTGTGTTGCTACATGTGATTAGCGTCACCGCCTGTGACAATCAGTAATCACCGTCTTAGTTCTGTTTACAGGCCTGCATTATAGATGAACGCACACACAGACACACACACACACACACACACACACACACACACACACACACACACACACACACACACACAGACACACACACACACACATTAGCCAGTGGATGTAATGGTACATTCAGGTCTCGTACGTCTCAAAGATAACTTGGATGTATAAGACAGACTGCATCAGACACGATAGGGACAGTGGTGACTGGTCATTCGGGGCAGGTGGGGCACAGCCCCACCTAGTGTCAGCAGAAAGTATTAAAATAATGATTACAACAAAAT